>JALJCO010000769.1:0-70119 GCA_023101725.1 Atherinomorus stipes | reverse complement strand
AGCTACACGGACACAATGATAGATTTCAACCTCTTGGAAAGAGAAGAAACAGAGAAGTTGGGTGGACTAAAGGCGGGGTAACAGTATTCTACAGAGGGTAAAGGTGGGGCAGTAAGAAAAGATAAATCAGCTGTAGAACAGAGACTTCTGCTCAGTCAGCTGCTGGAGCTGCAGCTCTTCAATGATGGAGCTCCAGGATGGAGCTGAACTCTGCTTTCCACAGCTCCTGAACAGCTCCTGCAGGAAGCCCACACTTCACTGGTCTGAGGCTGTCCTCCTGAACATCTTGCTATCCTTAATCTCTCTGATCACCGTAGCTCTCAACCTGCTCGTCATCATCTCAGTCTTCCACTTCAGGTAAAAATCAACTTTTTAGCAGAACGTTTTTAATTGCTTCAATTTTAAAGATATTAACTTATGTTTACATGATCTGACTATGGGCATTTTTAATGGCAAATGTTTTTTTTTTTTATAATTAACTGATGATTGGTCATTCTGTCTCTTTTCAGGCAGCTTCACACACCCACAAACATCCTCCTCCTCTCGCTGGCTGCCTCAGACTTTCTTGTTGGCCTCCTGCTGATGCCAGGAGAAATGTATAAGAAAACTGCCTGCTGGTTTCTAGGGGATGTCTTATGTTCATTGCACTTTTGTCTAAGCTTTCACATTGTCTGCACTTCAGTGGGAAGCATTGTGCTGATATCAGTTGATCGCTACTTGGCTATTTGTGACCCTCTACATTACTCCACCAGAATCACTTTAGCAAGAATCCGATGCTGTGTTTGTTTGTGTTGGCTCTGGTCTGCTTTCACCAGCACTCTCTACATGTACGATGAGCTGACTCAACCAGGAAGGAGTAAAACCTGTTTGGGAGAATGCAGGGTTTTATTCAGCTACGTTGTAGGAATCTTTGATCTAACTCTGAACTTTTTATTGCCAGTTAGTGTAATTGTGGTTTTGTACACGAGAGTGTTTGTGGTGGCAGTGTCTCAGGCTCGTGCCATGCGCTCTCATGTTGCAGCTGTCAATCTCCAGCTTTCATTGACTATAAAAACAAAGAAATCTGAGCTCAAAGCTTCAAGGACTCTTGGCATTCTCGTTATTGTATATCTCTTATGTTTCTGCCCATATTACCTCGTCGCTTTTGCTGGAAATGACATGATCAGTGCTTCATCTATGTCATTTATCATCTATCTGATCTATTTCAACTCATGTCTAAACCCTATAATTTATGCTCTGTTTTACCCCTGGTTTAGAAGAGCTGTAAAACTCATCATCACTCTGAAGATACTGCAGCCTTGTTCCTGTGACTTTAACATACTGAGGCTTCAGAAAAGCTGAAGGGACACTTGTATCTCCCAGTATGAATGTGGTAAATGTGTCATGTGTTAAAAGGACTAACTCTGAATTTATGCTGTTTTAAATCTCAAAGAAAAGAAAAAGAACAAAAATAGAACAGGCATATACAATCAATGGCATTTTCTCAGTGTGGAAGTTTGGCCGGTTTGATCTCAGGAATATGCTTTTAGCCCGTATTTAGAATTTAAACACAAATTAAGCCTTGACCAATCTAATTCACCATTTTATTTGTAGCCATTTTTCATTAAAAGTTCAGTCTGTCCCACTCTAGCACAGTTGCAAAGAAGAAATTATATATTGAATTTAGTCTAAAATGAAAGAAAATAGTCAAAAGTTAGTTTAGCCGTCGGTAAAGTCAAAGAAGTCATCTGAGTAACTGTGCAGGAGAGTGTGAAGGTGTATCTGATGCTGGGCCTCGACAAGGCAGTGCAGAGAAATATGTATTTTCCTTACAGTAGATGAAAAGCAGAAGGAAAAAAACGTCTGACCTCTCAGCAGACAGGTTCAGGAAAATGTTCTTGAATCAATTATTATACGTTTCACCTGTTGACAAAATTCTGTATTCTGCAGTAAAATCAACTTTGACATCACTTATAAATGAAATATATATATTTTTTACATGGCCTCTGTCAGTGCAATTTGTGAATATGCAGAAATATTTTAACATGAACTGTATTTTTTTTTATTTGAACATTAATGCTCATTTTTTAAAGAAAAGTGCCAATGTATCAAAAGGAGTAGAAAAAAACCAAAGGTTTTAATATTTGGTATAATTGTTGTGACGTTTCCATGGCTGCGGCCCTTCAGGGGAGACTTGCATCTTTGATGTGTTTTATACAAAACTTTGTAACTTTACTGTATTGTCGTTTTTACTGATTTATCTTGGATATTTGCACAACGACCAAAACTTATCACTTGAGTCCCATAGGGCTTATAGTGACAAAAAAATAAACAACAAAAAGAGAGCGGTCTAAAACCGCATGGCTCTCCTCTAGTTAATCAGCATGTCTCAATGCCTGTCTCTTATGTCTCTTATCTCATTTCTTGGTGGAGGAGCAGGGGCATATGGCTTTCAAGGACATAAACAAAAGAATAATCAAATAAGTCAAATGGCTCTAGTAATAATAATAATAATAACAATAATAATAATAATAATAATAATAATGAATTTTATATCTACTGTATTAAGCAAAAGCAACAAATACAAAAGTGAATTAAAATGAACTCAGTAGCAAAGTAAAAATAAAAACAGGCAGGTAAAACAAATATAAGACAGTTAGAGGTCCCATGCCTCCAGGTGATCACATTCCCTTGCTACTTGGTGATGGGGATATCCCTCTGGTTGAATGGTTAGAGTGGATGACTAACACTCAAGACTAGGGTTCAAAGCCTGCCCAGGCCCTCCTTTGCCACAACAAGTAAATAAATTAATAAGTCACAGAAAGTTTAACATAAAAAAGTTTATGTGATAGAGGCAGAACAAAAAAGGTGAGGTTTTAAAGGAGTGATAACATAACAGTAAAAACTAGTTCATGTTGTTGGCATTGCTGCATATGTCAAATCTCCAAAGAAAAAAACATTATTTTTTACAGCGGGGGGTTCTTTTGAAACCAGACCTCCCTATCTCAATAAAAGAATTGGGTGTGGTAATGATATGCAGCTTGGCTACACCTTATTTAGCTATAACCTTATTTAGAGAAAGTAGGTCAACCTGCCCTATGGTTGGAGTTTGAAGCGGAGGGTGCATAGACCGTTAGGAGAAAGGACCCCAGATGGGTGTGCTAAGCAGTTCCCTGAAGTGTCTTCTTCCTGTGCTGTGACGCGTTCAGAGTAAGGCTGAATCACAGCATTCTGAACAGGTTCTGGCCTCTCATTTGACAAGTTCTCAGGGTGGTGATGGCTCTGAGAGAAATGAGCACTTTAGATTTCCTTCTATACCACTGCTGTCCAAAGAAGAGTGCATTAAAGAGCAAGTTGCAGATCCCACACTGAAGTCCCTGTTTGAGTTGGTTTGTCCAGAGAGTGAGTTCAAGTGCTCTCTTGTTGGTTATTTCCTTCATGATGGGTTGCTGTTAAGGAAGTGGTCCCAGGTAGTGGATGGTGTGCCGGTTGACAGTGTTGTTCAAGTTGTGGTCCCTTCCAAGTTTCGAGATCTTGTGTTGGGCACTTCTCATGATGGTGTGGCAGGTCATCTTGGTGTGAAGAAAACATATGACAGAGTGCTCCGCCAGTTTTTCTGGCCCTGTCTGAAGAAAGATGTAGCACTGTATTGTCGAAGTTGCAACACCTGCCAGTTAACTGGAAAGCCTAATCAACAGCTTAAGCCGGCTCCATTGTACACCATTCCAGTGGTTGAGAAGCCCTTTGAATATCTGATACTTGACTGTGGGTCCACTTCCAAACAGTAGGACAGGAAATAAGTATTTGTTGACAGTAATGTGTAAAAGTACACGATACCCTGCGGCTTTTCCATTACGTTCCATTAGAACGAAGCCAGTACTGAAAGCTCTGACCTCATTCATTTCTACCTTTGGGGTCCCAAAAGTTGTGCAGACTGATCAGGGGAGTAATTTCATGTCTCGTACATTTTCCCAAGTGGTAAAGCAGTTGAAGATTAAACACCAGGTGTCCAGTGCATACCATCCTGAGTCTCAGGGAGCTCTTGAACGTTTTCATCAGACGTTGAAGTCTATGTTCCTACTGTACAGATCTGTCTCAGGATTGGGAGGATGGCCTGCCTTGGTTGTTGCTTGCTATACGGGAAGTTGCACAGGAGAGCACAGGTTTCAGTCCAAATGAACTTGTGTTTGGACATAACGTACGGGGTCCCCTGGCCGTGTTGGCTGATGGTTTGAAGCCTGCTGAGCCGCCTGATACTGTTCTGAATTATGTGAATGACTTTCGCAGCCGTTTGCATTTTGCCTGTGTTACTGCCCACAGAAAGCTTGGCTGTGCGCAAGTAAAGATGAAGAGGCTTTTTGTTCGCAAATCTGACTCTCGCCTGTTTGAGCCAGGCGATCAGGTTTTGGTGTTGTTGCCTGTGGTAGGTTCGCCTTTTCAGGCTAAGTTTTGTGGGCCATACACAGCTAAAAGCTGCATGTCAGATAGGGACTATTTAGTGCACACACCAGAAAGAAGAAAGTTCAGTGGTGTCATGTGAACTTGTTGAAGCCCTATCATTCTCCTGATTCTGTTTCCCAGATCAACGACGCCGCTGTGGGGGGGCAGTGGCTGCAGTTGGTGTCCTGCCTTCTGAAGATTTTGATGTTCCATCTGAGCCGATTCTTACTGGGAGGCTCCACAATTCTGAGTATCTTAATCACCTGGAGAGAAATTTGGGTTATTTAGTGGATACCCAGCATGCAGACTTGGTTGAGTTGTTTAATTCCCACTTGTCTCTCTTCTCAGATACTCCATCACACACCCACCTGATTGAGCATGACATTGATGTGGGTGATTCTAAGCCCATCAAACAGCGCTTCTACTGTCTGCCCATAGGAAAGCATGAGTGTATGGAGAAGGAGGTGGAGTACATGTTAGAGCATGGCATAGCAGAACCCTCTTATTCAAGCTGGGCCTCTCCATGTCTGTTGGCAGACAAGGCCGATGGGTCGGATAGATTTTGTACTGATTTCAGAAAAAATAATGCTGTAACTAAGCCTGATTGTTATCCCATGCCACGCATGGAAGACTGCATTGATCAGGTGGGAAGTGCACAATTTGTCAGCAAAAATTGACCTGTTGAAAGGTTATTGGCAGGTGCCATTAACCTCAAGGGCCAAGGAAATTTCTTCTTTTGTTACACCTTGGGGGTTGTTTTCCTATAATGTGATGCCATTTGGGCTGAGGAACGCCCCAGCAACATTTCAGCGCCTTATGAATAGGGTATTGGCCGGTCAGTCAGGGTGTGCAGCATATCTTGATGATGTGGTGGTGTTCAGTGACACGTGGGAAATTCATATTCAGCGACTGAAGGCGGTGTTTGATAGGTTGGCCAAGGCAAACTTAACCGTGAATTTAGCAAAGTGTGAGTTTGCTAAAGCAACAGTTGCCTATCTTGGCAAGGTTGTGGGGCAGGGTGAGGTCCGTCCTGTGCAGGCCAAGGTGAAGGCCATTGCTGACTATCCTGTACCAACCTCCAAGAAGCAGCTGATGCGGTTTCTGGGGTTGGTGGGTTCTGCCCCAATTTTTCTACTGTGGTGGCCCCGTTGACCAACCTGCTGAGTAATAAGACTCCTTTTGTCTGGTCTCCCCAGTGTCAAACTGCTTTCTGTGCTGTAAAAAACCTAGTAATGTACATAGTATGAATGTACATTAGCTATTACTATGAATTACGACAATTCTGCAAAGATGAGAGGACCAAAATTCCTCCACAGCGCTTTAGAAGACTCACTGCCAGTTATCACAAACGCTTGATTGCAGTTGTTGCTGCTAAGGGTGGCCCAACCAGTTATTAGGTTTAGGGGTCAATCACTTTTTCACACAGGGCCATTTAAGATTGGGAACCCCCCACCCCGACCCCCTTACTATTAAAAATCTTCATTTAAAAACTGCATTTTCTGTTTGCTTGTGTTATCTTTGTCTCACATTTAAATTTGTTTAAGGATCTGAAACATTTAAGTGTGACTAACATGCAAAAAAGTAAGAAATCAGGAAGGGGACAAAAACTTTTTCAGACAGCTATATATGTTAATGATTTTATTGATTTCTTGAGATATATGGAGGAATAAAATTCAGTTTCAGATATTTTTGTAATTATGGAAATGCATTCTACATTCCCTTTTTTTTTCTTTTTTCTTTGCAAATGGGTTAGTGCTGGATATGTGAATGCTTATGATTAAATGACAGTGTGTGGTTTGGTTAATAAATATTTTCATGGTCTGCCGTGCTGCGCTGCAAACCCTCACTGACTCAAACTTGCGTACACAAACTCATAGCTGTCGGGAGATTTGATCGTATCGTACGATCACATCCAAATTGATAAATGCCGAGTCTTGTGTGGAAATGGTCGTATGAACAGATTTTCATTGTACGATCGTTTGATGAAAGAGGGCAACTGTATTTTGCAAAGGTTCGTGTAAGCTGATGTAATATTTCAGCCTCACAGGAACTGAGGAGAGATAGATGTTTGGAGTGAAGAAGGAGGTTCTACCGAGACAAAAACAGGAGAGAGAAAGGATGATACAAATATATATATCAGCTGTTTTCCAGAGTTCTGCTTAGAGAGCTGCGGGAGATGCAGCTGTCTGATGATGGAGCTCCAGCACCAAGCTGAACTCTGCTTTCCACAGCTCCTGAACAGCTCCTGCAGGAAGCCGATCCTTCACTGGTCTGAGGCTGTACTCGTCAACGTCTTGCTGGCCTTTATCTCTCTGATTACTGTCGTTCTCAACCTGCTCATCATCATCTCAGTCTTCCATTTCAGGCAGAGATAAACTTCTCAGCAGAACTTACTGTTTCAGATTTTAAAATGACAACATTCATATTATCATGATGTCACAGTGAAATGTTTTTCCTCAGAAATACTTTGAAGTCATTAACAGTTAATTGATGCTTTTCTGTCTCCCTCCAGGCAGCTTCACACACCCACTAACATCCTCCTCCTCTCTTTGGCTTTCTCAGACTTTCTTGTTGGTCTCCTGTTGATGCCTTTGGAAATCATCAGAAAAAGTCCCTGCTGGATGCTTGGGGATGCTGTGTGTGTCCTTTATGTTTCTCTGGTCTTTCACATTGTCTCTACCTCAATCAGCAACATTGTTCTCATATCTGTTGACCGCTATGTGGCCATTTGTCACCCTCTGCATTACCCCACCAGAATCACTGTGACCAGAGTAAAGTGCTGTGTTTGTCTGTGTTGGCTCTGGTGTGCTTTCTACACCACTGTCTACATGAAAGATGAGCTGATTCAACCAGGCAGGCATAATTCCTGTTTTGGAGAGTGCACGCTTGTCATTGACCACGTTTCAGGAACTGTTGACCTTGTTTTGACCTTTTTAATTCCAGTTTCCATCATTGTATTTGTGTATGTTAGGGTTTTTGCTGTGGCAGTGTCTCACGCTGCTGCCATACGCTCTCACATTACAGAAATCACCGTGCAGCTTTCAGTGAATCATGTGACCAGGAAATCTGAGCTGAAAGCTGCCAGGACTCTTGCTATTCTCGTGTTTGTGTACTTCATATGTTTTTGCCCCTTTTTTTGTTACTCTCTCGTCAGTGTGGATTTAACTGGTACCTCTTATGCATCATATATGTTCTTTCTGTTTTATTTTAACTCTTGTCTAAATCCAGTAATCTACGCCATGTTTTATCGCTGGTTCAGAAAAGCTGTTAAACTTATTGTTTCTCTGCAGATTCTGCAGCCTTCCTCTTGTGAGGCTAACATAATGTAAGCAGTCTAAGTAATGAATTCTCTCTAAAAACCGCGAAAGAACAAAGAGTCAAAGAGTGTAAAAATGAATTCCTTCCTCAGAGTCTTAGAAATGAGGATAAAAAAACGAAGTTTTCTGTTTATTAATTATCATGTAAAAGAAAACACAATAATGCATAATGCAGGGATTGAATGTGTTCAAGACACAATGAGGTAAGCAACAGTTTTACTAAAGTACATGATTTTCTTTTCCTCTTTTTTGATCTTCATCATCATTTCTTACTTTGGAAAAAATTTGATTTCATTATGATGATTGTGTTTATTTTTTTCCTTTTATTTCTGCATCTGTCAGAGCAGACTTAACAATGATATTTTGTGTAATGACAATGACATGAACTGTAGCCACCCAACTGGGTGAGGGGAGAGGTTTCTCTTTAACATGGTTCTAAATAAGTCCAAAACATCAATGTCCATGTTCCCATTTATTTTCCATGCTGATGATTAGCTGACCAAATAAAAAGGGTTCAACTAAGAAAAGGAGACTAAAAAGGAGAGAGCAGTAAAAACTGTGCCGTCCTCCTCCAACCAAGCTAATTAAAAGAGCCCTGCATCGCATGCACTCTTAACCCTGACTTTATATGAATATATATATATATTTTTAATGAGGTTTAATTATCATTTCGTGTTTTCTATAAACGTCTCATTATTAAATCAAATAAGTTGTTTCTCGTACTTTTCATCAAGTGAATAAGAAGATCACAGACATTTATTTCATGAGGATTGCTGCTGTCTGTGACAAAAATGCACCGCGCTGCTGTCTGTCCACGGATGTCAGTGTGTATGTATCGGGGAGGAATACCGGACACACGGATAACAAAGGACACACTCAAAAATAGAGGTACGAACATAGACTGTATATAATTACTGGACGTAGCTTCCGGTCTCTTCTGAATAGAGAAATGTGAAGCCAGTTGGGCGTGTCTTACCGTCGCCATCTTGCCGTGTCACGTACGTCGTCACTCCAGGAAAATACTAAAATGGGCACAGCGCGGCCGCGGGGCAAATGATTGACAGCTGACGTACTGTGGGCTAAACGCTAACTGAGCTAACACGAAACTAAGAGGAGCTAACAAAGATAAGCCCCCTAAGCGGCATGGTTAAGGTAAGACATGCTTAGACTTGCAATTCGCTGACTAAACACCGCCGTTGTGCGACTCTGTAACAAACTGAGACCTTATTAAGAGCAAAGAAGGAGCTAACTAGGAGCCTCCGGTCGGCAGGCGGAGCTTCCGGTCTGCCGCATGTCAATCATAAGGACGCGCCCTTAAATATGTGTAATTTGAAGAATAAATAACATCTAAACGAATGAGTTATAAAAAAATTCACCCCCCTCACAGTTGACATGAAGGTAAACTTGACCTAATAAACCTAAAATGATTTTTTGAACCAGGCTGTAAACCTGTTTATTTCTGCTGTGAAGTTGGCGTTTTTAACATGGGAGTCTATGGGGATTTGCTCGCTCTTGGAGCCAGCCCCTAGCGGATGAAGGGAGGATTACACTATTTGCAACAAGGAAGCGAGCTTCACTGTTCTGAGGCGGAGTTTGCCCCTTGGGTACGAAACAGGAACATTTCTGTACCTGTAGGTACATTTTTTACAAATGTTCTCTTAAAAGTACAATATTGGTCTTTATGAGGCCAGAAGTGTACCTACATACTATGAAAAAGGGTCCAAAAGCAGTGTCCAAAATTAACTTTTTGACTCACTAGATGGAAAAATCTACCGGCCAAGCATAGTTTTTACCGGCCAAAATATTCAACCATTTTACACACATATATCTTTAGGCCGTTAGAGGATAAGTTTCTTTTTTTCAACCTGGAGCTTATTTCTAGGAGTTTATACATACATTTACTCACTGGTAAAGTTTCTGCATCACTTTGAGTCCGGAGGAGGATATAACTTGATATACCCTCTGGTGTACATCGAGTCATAATGGCAGAGATGGGTCAGTGACTATATAAGACATTATCTGTAGCAAAACAACTTCATTTCATCAATGCTTTAAGTAGAATGAACGAATGAATGAGTACAATTGGGACTATTGGGACACTTGAGACAAGATGGCGCCAGGAGTGTGCACGGTGCGCCGTTTGTCCACTGTCATCGGCTTGTTTGTCTATTTTGTCCGTGTTTGTTGTTTGAATGTTCCTACACGTCTGGTGTACGATCGTGAGTCTCTCCTAACCATCCGATCAGCTCATGAATGGAATACAAAGGGTGAATTCCAATTCCTGTCTTAACCCTCAATCTTAACCCTCAATCTAAAAAATGCGCACTCCCGCGAAGTGCAAGTGCTGTCCCGATTCTCAGAAAGTTAAGTTAAGGGGCAAGTTTGAGGGCTGAATCGCCCTCAATATTGAGATTATCCGACACCACCCTTGTGAGTAAGGGCCACCCAGAATGCAAGCAGCAAAGAAGGCGAGCTACAAATCTTAAGCATTTTCTTTGTTAATGGAGATATAAATATGACGAAAACCATTGTTCTATCTTAGTTTAGGCCCATGTTATGGATCAGTTACCTCATTGTTGCATAATATTTATTTTTATTTTACAATTTTTTGTCAATAGCGGCCGGTGTGGTCAAGCCATGTTGCTATCGTTTAAGTTAGTTAACGTTACAAAATGGTCATTTTTCTCTGCGCTAATGTCGTTGTTTTATAACGTGCTTGTGCCGATAACAGTATAAGACAACCGGGCTGATGTCATCTCCCGTAGCTGCAGAGTTATGGAACGATAGTTCTGTTTCATTCCTTCTGTAAACAAAGCTCCTCGCGCTCTTCACAGGTCGAGTCCTAATGATAATTGTCACTCAGGTGACGTGCGGGCCAGCTGACTGGCAGTCATCCAGGAATTCACACAGTTACCTACGTAACTTTTGTTATAGTTGGTGTTTACCTTTCAATAAGCCGTGGTAGGCGGTGACAGAATATGTCCATGGTTAGGGAGAGTTAACAGTGCAAATAAATGTAAATAAATTCTTCTTCTTCTGCGTCTTCTTCCTCTTCTGAATTGACAGACTGAACGCCACTTTGGCGTAATGCTGCCCCCCACAGTTTAAAGACGTGTCTGCATTTAAGGGTGTCCCATTTCCAGGTCACAAAATACCCCTTAACACTTGGTTTTAAGGGTTACTAATATTGAGGGTTGAGCTTGAGGGTTAAGATTGAGGGTTAAAGGAGTGATGACATAGCAGTTAAAAACTAGTTTATGTTGTTGGCATTACTGTATATGTAAATACTCCAAAGAAAAAAACAGCATTTTTTACAGCGGAGTATTGTTTTGAAACGCCAGACCTCACTTCCTCAGTCATACAGTTGGGTCCGGTGATGATATGGAGCTTTACCCGGAGACCACGTTGACTTCATTTTGATTGGCTACACCTTTTTTGGCTATGACCTTATTTGGAGAATCTAGGTCAAGCTGCGGTCGGAGTTTACTAAAGGCTAACTGCTGGCAACATGGGCACTTCAGACAGTGTGAGCTACGTTTATCAGGCAAGACAGCATTTAGAAAATAAATAAACTTACAGGTAATGACAAGGTTGTGGCCCCCTCCCTCAGTGTTGCTGCAGAAGTTTTCTTTTAAATCCATTTGTTTGAAAATCCAGACCTGACTGCACAGAAGTTACTACTAGCTCCATACACGAAGCTGAATCAGACAGGGACGGGAGGGGGGGAGCGGACGGTGCATAAACCGTTAGGAGAGAGAGAGGGGGGGGCGCTGTTTACTTGATAGTGTGCTCTTATTGGAGCAATTAAATTACGTAGAATGATAGAACTACGTAGAATGATAGCCTGCTGTCTGATTCAACTGTTTCTGAGCAGAGAGACAAAGCTGACAGACCATAAACAGGAACTTTGATTCTCACTCTGGACATTCACATGGCCTCATCAGTGCACAACAGATCATATTATACCCCCAAAACCCCAGAAAAGGGAAATTTTATGTCATGGCACCTTTAAGATAGGAATTGGGCCAAAGTACATTAATGGAAACCAGCAATTCCGCTCACCTCCGCCCCTGCTGCTGGGTGTGCCACCTTACCTACGCCGCTTACCTCACGCCCTGCCCTGCAGGAAGCACATGAGGAGAAGGGGTAAGCACGGCGGTGTTCTTCTGAGGCTCCGGGCTCATCTGCGATCCCTCCGAAGCTTTTTGTTGGATATTCCGGTTGGATCCCACCTACTGTACTCGGATCTTATCCAGATCTTTCCTCCAGTCCTGGCATCCTCTACTGTGGATTATCCATATTGCAGTGTGGAGGCTGCTCTTCCCCGCCGCCAGCGGGCTCGCGGATGTGGAGTGGATCATTCCAACCTTCGGTCCCTGAAGTTTGTGCATCGCCCGAAAAGTAAGGGAGTTCTTCTTTGTCCGGCACTTATCAATGCTAGATCATTAACGAACAAAATGTTTCCGCTAAAAAACATATTTGAGACTCGAGATTTGGACTTCATGTTTATCTCGGAAACATGGCTTCACGATGGTGATCTGTTCGCCTTCTCTGAGCTCCTCCCGCCAGGGTGTTCCTTCTTCAACTCTCCTCGGACCACAGGTAGGGGCGGCGGCCTCGCCTCCGATGGAAGTCCGTTTTTAAATGTCGGAAGCTGTTTACAAACATTCGTCCTACCTTTGAGCTTCAGCTCTTCGAAGCCCAGCTCAGTGTCCCTTTTTTGTGTGCGCTGATTTACCGACCTCCAAAATTTAATAAGGACTTTATTCATGACTTCTCCGACTTCTTGGCTGAGATTGCCCTAAGCGCCAACCGAATTCTGATTGTTGGTGATCTAAATATTCATGTTTGCTGCCCCTCTGTGCCTCTGGTTTAAGATTTTTTACATGTTATTAATTCTTTCAATCTGTCTCAGTTTGTGACTGGTCCCACTCATGAAAAGGGTCACACTTTGGATCTTGTTTTGTCTTATAGGTTGAATTTTGACATTACTGATATAGGTGACATTGGTATTTCCGACCACTGGCCTGTTTTATTTTCTGTAAGTGCATTGTCTTCCCCCAAATCACAGGCTCCTATGAGGCACCAGCGTGTACTTAATTCTTCAACACTGCTTCTGTTTTCTGAAGCTTTCAATAACTTTGTTCTTCCAGACTTAGTTAACTCCTGTGTCTTAAGTGTTGATGCCTTTACTCACTTCTAAACTCCACTTGTACAGAAATTTTGGATATCATCGCCCCCTTTTCATCTAGGCTCCCTAAACTAAGGTGTCAGCCATGGTTAGATGACTCCACTTATGCTCTCTGTAGGCGTGCTGAGAGAAAGTGGAAAAAGGACGGACTTATGGTCTCTTTGCAGATCATGAGAGATTCTCATGCTGTTTACCAACAAGCTGTGAAGCGCGTTTAAGCGCAGTACTTTTCCAACCTGGTGTCTAATAACAGGCATAAGCCTCGTGTCCTCTTTAGTGTCCTGAACCGCCTAATTAATCCCCTTCAGCCTTCTTCCATCATGTCCTCACAACTTTTGTGTGAGATATTCTCAAGTTTCTTCACAGAAAAAATCACTACTATTAGGTCCATACCTCCTCCCTCAGTTCCAGATCCTGCAGACCCACATATATGCTCGGCTGTCTTTGAACAGTTCGGACCTGTGTCTCTTGCTGAACTTTCCAAGGTGCTTTTTGGGTAAAAACCTTCATTTACTCCCTCTGACTGTATTCACCCTTCCCTTATCAGGAGTGCATTCCCCTCCATTGGTCCTGTTGTATTGACCCTATTGAATCTCTGCCTGGCTTCAGGCACTGTCCTAGCCTCTTTCAAATAGGCTATAGTGCAGCCTCTTCTAAAAGAGCACAACCTTGACACCTCTATTCTTGCTAACCATAGGCCCATTTCCAAACTTCCTTTTATCTCTAAAGTTCTAGAGAAACTTGTATTGTCACAACTTCAAACCCATTTGGATTTTAATGACATTTTAGACAAGTTTTAATCGGGTTTTAAGTCTCTCCACAGCACTTTTGAAATTTTTTAATGATCCCTTTTTAACTCTTGATGCCGGTTGTCCAGCTGCCCTGGTCCTCTTGGATCTAACCGCAGCCTTTGATACTGTAGACACCTTATCCTTATATACCGGCTGGAACAGTGTGTTGGTTTAAGAGGTGCTGTTCTAAACTGGTTTCAGTCCTATCTTACTGATCGGACTTTTACTGTTCAGCTTGAACAGCATTCCTCTGCCGCCGCACCTCTTTCCTGTGGGGTCCCACAAGGATCTATTTTAGGTCCCCTCCTGTTCTCTCTTAATTTACTCCCTTTGGGGTCAATATTCAGAAAACATGAGATCTACTACCACTGCTATGCAGATGATCTGCAAATTTATGTTTCCCTTAAATCAACAGATGGTTCTGTGTCTGGGTTGCTTGATTGTCTTCAGGATCTCAAAGCCTCGATGGCAATTAACTTCCTCCATCTAAATGGAAAAAAAAAACTGAAATAATTATTTTTGGAGATAAGCTGCCAAATAATGCAGCTAGCATGTTGGGATCTGTGGCCTCTTTCTCGTCCCTCTGTTAAAAGCCTGGGAGTAATCATAGATGATTCTTTGAAGCTCGATAAACAAGTCAGCTCAGTGATCAAGAGTGTCTTCTTCCACCTACGAGTCCTCGGAAAGGTCAAACCATATCTGCCCAAAAATGGCTTTGAGAAGGTGGTTCATTTGCTAATTATGTCTCGTCTTGATTATTGTAATTTGCTTTATTATGGCAACAGCAAATCATCCCTCCACTGTCTCCAGCTTGCTCAGAATGCAGATGCCTGTTGACTTGAAAGAGGCTTTCCAACCACATCACTCCCATCCTCACTGTGCTTCACTGGCTTCCCATCAGCTTTAGGGTCCAGTTTAAAATTTTATTACTGGCTTATGTGATGGAGACCTGTGGTTCCATCACCACTTGTTACACTGAAAACAATAAATGATTGGCAAAGTTAAAGTGGACAAGTACAATGTTTTATTGATATATGTAAAAGTACAATTCAGTTAAATAAATGCAGAATGTTTAATTGAAAGATGGAATAGTAAAATGTTTGTTTGCAGAGGGGGACTGGCCATCCTGCCTGGGTAAAAAGAGAAGGGAATTAGTATATAGGTTTTAAGAAAATGTTTACTTATTTGTACTTTCTTTACAAGGTATAAAATGTTGGGCAGAGTAATGGCTTTACTTACCTTTTGTCGTCTTCTTGCGAGGGCTGAGGTAAAAGAGGTAGGTAGGCCAAATTAGCTGCTTAAAACCTGTTGGAGTGAACCATTCCAACAAGGAGGGGGGAAATAGTCTTGAGGAATTACCTTTTTATTCTAAGTAGATGGTGAATGTAGAATTATTGAATTATTTATAGGGATGTATATATGTAAATATTCACTCTTTATCTTCTCTTCTTTAGGATGTTATTTCTATGTATATATTTTTGACCTTTTGTATTATGCTCCCACCTTAATGGTTCATCTCAGCTAATTGTCTGCAGCAGGAGGATATAAAAGGACTGAGATGCTCTTTGTGAGGTTGTTGATCATCAGTGCTAGAATGATTAATAAATTGTGCCAATCATGGATGGAAAACTTATTTAAGTCTAGCGCCTCTTCTTAAACTGTGGAGTGACCGACGGCCAAATTGACAGCTTATAAGGCTCTGAACGGTAGTGATGGAGAAACTGAAGCTTTCCGAACCACTGAATCAATATAAAGCAATTGTCTTCAAATGGTTCTGTGTTATGAAGCATTCAACACAATACAATATAGTGACATCTGCTGGTCAACTTTTAACATAGCAGCAGCCAGCTGCATGGATTGATGAGGGGCAATGTGTCATGAAACAGTAACAATTATTTGTAACATGTTTTATGTTCATTTTCAAATCTGGCTGCATTATGAAAGATTTTCATAGCTGTGTCATAGCTTGAGCTCCAGCTGAAAATATTTCATACAACAGATGGTGTTGTTTTAGAAAGATTTGATGAAGACATCATGGAAAGTATTGCCATGATGAATTTATATAAAGAACCCCCCCCCCCCTTAAAAAAAATACTTTTGAGATTCTTGTGGGAGTCATGCATTTTTATTTAAGAACAAGATCATTTCAGCAGTCGTAGATGGAATGTTAGCCTAATCTCACCTGAATCTCACTCTCCCTGTATGTAAATTATTGAATAAATGGCAACTATACGCAACTGTCTCCTCCTCTCATAAACCCACAAAGTTTGGTGGAATTGTGTCCGTTTATAAGCACTAGTAAATTGATGACTCCACCCTGAATTCAAACTGGCGCGTAAGGTCGGTGATACACGCGTGACGTCATGAAGCTTCATTTGGAAAGTAGGGCGGTCCTTAACGGAATGAAGCGAGGCTCGATACATTTCCCACGACACTTCCGCTTTGAAAGGTCGATACGAAGTCGAGCAGCCTGCTCGAGCATAACGTCACTACTGAATGGGTAAGCTCCACCATATATGGCGTAGCTTTTGATCAGGTATGCTCCCATTAGATCTCTGAGGTCCTCTTCTCAGTTGCTGTTGGAGGTTCCTCGAACCAGATGTGTCTCTCGAGGCGATAGAGCCTTCTCGGTGATGGCCCCGAAATTATGGAATGGGCTGCCGCTACATATTAGAAGTGCCCAGTCTGCCCAAGCTTTTAAAACTTTATTGAAAACATATTTCTTTGCTCTAGCTTTTAACTAGTTAAAGTGGTCGTTCATACCTTGTACTTTTTATTCTTTTAAGTATTTATTTGGTCTCGTGTTTTTATCTTCTAATTTGGTATTATTTTATTCATTGTGATCATTCTATGTGTTCGAAGTACACCAGTGTTTGTGCGTCCTTTTGTTTATTTGTGTATTTTTTCACACATATGACCACACAGTTGGTGTGAATGTGTTAGTATGCTTCATGTTAATGTGCTTTCATCAGTGTCTGTGTGTTTCATCTGTCTATTTGGGTATTTTTTAAAAATCTCTGTGAAGCACTTTGTGCAACCACGGTTGTTGTAAGCGTGCTATACAAATAAACTGAACTTAAACTTGAACTACTATTGTGCTGTGAGTTCAGAGTTTCGCAAATCGTGTTTTTGCTGCTGTCTGGGCAGCAAGCTGCTCTTCTCAGCTAAACTACGGAAGCACGCATCGGGAACGCAGAGCAGAAAAAATGAAAAAAATCCATCCACTGTAGTGGCTGCTGGGCTGCCAAAACGTTAACCAATACGAGCCATCCGGCCACATGGCTTACATTGGTCAACGTAGCTGTTCGTCTCCCTTCTCTATGCTCTCATTCAATCCCCTGCTCAAGCCGACACTTCCCCGACAGCTGACTGCCTGTGTTCCGTGTTGCGCCTCGGCCCTGCCCTCTTCCGTGTTTAAACATTTTATTCATATACTTTTTTTATTTTGCATTTGAAACTTTCTGCAACAAGTAAGTAGCTGAGCAGCAGCTCAATAACAAGAGGAGAATGGAACAGAAAGGCAGCGGCGGCAGGAAGCACCTCTGCTGCCTCACCGGACGAAGTTGGGAGAAAAGAAAGGCAGACGGAATGTGAGCAGCAGGAGGGAGGGAAGGCTGCGGTCAAGTGTTACGTTCGCCGCTGGATGAAACTACAGGTGGATAAAGTCTCTGAAAGAAACACAGACAAAGACGAAACTGGACCAAAGCAGGACGGAAGGATGCGGATGAAAACAGGAGGGAAAATCTGCAGCAGCAGACATGGACGGAGTGAAAGCGGAGTATAAACAGTGGGTCACCGGCTGGAGGAAGCTCTGGGAGGATTTGGGACTAAAACTAATTCTGATACAGCAGGCGGTTGTTGAACAGGTAGGCAGTTTGGTTTTTACTTTTATGTGTGAGTTGTACATAAATGTATAAGTCTGTGACGACGCTGCTGATGACTGGAAACACTGCTGGGGTTTTCTTCGTGTGGACAAACAACGTTGGAACGTCAGCTGTTTATTTGCAGTATTGTAAGCTAGCCTTGTTGTCATCGGTGATGTCCTGAATGTGTTCAGTAACTCGGGAAGTCACTGGAACGTCGCGGTCTCTTACTGATGCAGAAACTCCAGCTAATACACATCATAAACTTCCTTGTGGTTGAGAAAGGCAGATATTTTATATGTGAGCAGATGTCGTTTATTTCTGTGGGATGAATATTACAGTGTGAAGCTGTTGTGATGAAGCTGGCTGTAGCTGAGGAGGATGGCTGTACGTACTCAGTGGGAGGGAACAATGAGCAGAAAGGGGGGGGGGGGGGGGGGTGTGGGGGGGCAGGTTGCTTTTTTTTTCAAAATTTCTCAACTGATTCTGAAATCGTAGACCATAGCTTTAACCCCATTGTCCCTGGAAGAAGGGAAGAGAGACGTGATGAGGCATTGAAGTTCAGGATGCAGGGGATGGGGTGGGGGAGAGTGGGTGCAGAGAATCTGTGTGCATTCTTTCCAAGGCCAGTTGATATGGTCAAGGCCATTTTGTGGGAGGCCAGGTGGTCGATAAGACTTGTTGTTAGAGACAGGCAGTGTTGTTTTGCCTCTACCTTCAGTCCTTTAACTGGGCTGTGGCGTCCAATTCATCAGAATCATTCTTCTCGTCGTTCTTCTCCTTCGATCCGAACCGAGAGCTTCTCCAAGGTGGATCCCATCGCGTCCTGCATGCATTTGATTTTGCACTGGGACTGAGTCTGAGTGTTCAGGGCTCAGAAAATCACCTGATCAGACAGCTTCGCCATGGCTGTCTGCCTCTGTTGTTTCCGATAGACCAGGTACCAACCTACTCTAATCAGCAGGAACCCAGTCATCATAATCACCAATAAGTAGGTATCCTCCACGTCCTCCACAGAGAGGTTGGAGAGGCATAAGACCCTCCAGTTCTTCCAGGAATCCATGGTATACCCTGCGGGACTGGTCCCGTCTGGACAGGATGCTCCCCCCGCACCTTGTCTCATGGTGAAAAAATTTTATCCACATTGTTGAAAGCCCAGCTGACCAAATCCATTGTGTAATTTAGGGTTTAGGAAGAAAAATGCAGAGAGAGTCTCCGAGATCTGACAGGACAAAGTAGCAGGGGAGCAGAGTGATTTGTAGTGTAATTAATTAATTACACTGCAAATTAATGCATTAAGAAAATGATCATGATTAATTCAGAGTACCAACATAAGTTAGTACAGTAGAGTTCGTAGTTTTGCTAACGTGGCTAATGTTAGCTGTCAGTTATAAACTCCTCTGCGTTACCTGTTGGACATGCAGCAGACTGTTGGTCACTTGCGTATCGGCAGTGAGCCTGGCATCCCAGCAGCTGGAGTTGTTTTTCTGCCGTTGCAACTACAACCTAGACACACGTGATGTCGCTGTTCTGTCCGTATTCCATATTCAACCTTTAACCGGAAATCGTTGCTACGTGATTGTGTGACATCATTGCCATCATTGCAACGCCACACCACATGCCAGAAACAAAGGCGTCACCCCTGCTTTGTTTTAGCCCCGGGTCATACGGGAAGTGACGGATTTTTCAGCGAATCAACAGATTGTTGTGTATTAGCTCCACCTCTTTGGTCTGGATCGGTTAGATCAGTACCCCTACCGAAGGGTACCAAAAAAGTAGGCCAGGTCGGGTTGGAAGGGTACCCGTCCCAGGTTTTATCCGTGGAGACGCAAAAAAACGTGGACCGATCTGGCACGACCCGACCCAGACCCGCTAGTGGAAACAGGGCTACAGTGACAAGACCTTAAAAAGCCACGTCTCCCCCTCTTTCCACATCCCATTGGCTGAATGGTTAGTGCACATGACTCTCACCCGGAAGTCTGTGGAAACGAATCCCGCCCGGGCCCTGCGTTGCCACATTCTGGCATTGTATTCTGGCATGTGGCAAGGTACACAACGAGGGTCCGGACGGATTCAATCCCACAGACTCCCAGGTGAAAGGGTCACACGCGCTTACCAGTCAGCCAAAAGGATATCCCTGTGGCCAAGTAGCCAGGACGCACGATCACTCAGAGACATTGTGACAGGACTGTCAACTGCCATGGTTGCCACAGTAGGGTGGAGGCTCGGTGAGCAGGTCACTCTAACTGTAAAGTCTGGTCAGCAGTGTACTATATTTATGTCCTGTCTATACATGTTCCACCTGCACCTCCATCCCTTGTATTTCAGCTATGAGAGCACATCTTCAGAAAGAAAAAAAATCCTGCGTAGAAAAACTGGAAGTTAAATTATATCTTTATAATAGACTGTGTACAACAGAGTATTAGGGCCACATTAAGAAAAATAGTTTTCTTTATCAAAAAAAGTTGTAATTTTACAAGAAAAAAGTCATTATTTTATGATAATAAAGTTGTAACTTCACAAAGTCATAAATTTACGAGAATAATATTTTATGACAAAAGCGTTATTGTCCTTGTAAGTAGACAAAAACATGCAAGAGTGCAACACAGGTAAGTTAAAGTCATGCATGTTTAAACATCACGAGTCATTAAACAATTTTAAAGGAGTGATGACATAGCAGTAAAAACTAGTTTATGTTGTTGGCATTACTGCATATCGTCGCTGTCCGATAGAAAGCACGTATGTCCAATTTTGACGTTTTTGAGGTTTTATCATATCTGATATGTCCGCATTCTTCTCTAGCAACTGATGCAGTAGATATCTAAATAACCAACGGGAAGAGGTTTTATACAGCAATCTATTTAAAACTTATCTCCATTGGATGCCATGAGTGTCAGTCAAGAACACGCATCTCCCGCCCCTTTGTCACGTCAGCCCGCCCCCACGTTGTTCATGAGGTCCGAGAGCAGACTGGACCTACACCGATCGCTTAGAAGGTAAAGTATGATTATAAGCTTAATGTTTGACAACTACATCCCAGTTTTCACAAGATAATATGCACTCACGGTTGTTATTTGTGTGGATTGTTTCAAGTGCAACTTTTTTGTCGTTATTTACAACTCGCTCCTGACGAGTACCATGATGCTAGCTAATGCTAGCCGACTAAACGCCATCTCTTTGCTGCTTTCCATTTAAACTCGAAAGTCAAAAATTCACATTTCCGAGTTGGACGTTTCAACTGGAACGGCCCCCCGAAATCGGATTTCCTACTGGGAAGTCTGATAATCCTTGCAGGTCTGAGTTCAGATGCTAGCGCAGCTAACACGGCACCCGGGGTTAGCTGCGCTAGCAGTGTTAGCAGCTCCTGTAATGTTACGTTTAATTACACATCTTACTATTTCTGCTGCATGAAACCAGTCGTACACATAGTATTGGTTTATGTAGATGTAGGGGGACGCTGCTGTGGTGTAATTCATAATTTCCATGCGGTATATGTGAACTACAACACCAGCTCGTTTTAGCAAACACGTTGTTTTGCTAGGCTGCTAACTGGTTTTCAGACCAGTAACTAGAACGCAGTTTGGTCGGGTTTGTCGGTCCCCCCCAGTTCCCACTACCCAGTTTCGAGGTAAACGGAATGCAGCATTGTATGGCAATTAGATGGGTAACAGCTAGCATTTTGTTGACACGTTTCTTTTTGCAGCAGAGAACATGTTGTTGCTGCTTTTAGTCTCCAGTAATGTTTTCTTTTGTATCCGATTGATTTGCTAAGTCCGTTAACAGACCTTGTGCTGTTGTTTACTTGTACATTAGATTTCTGACGGATATGTATCATCAGTGTGTAATCTATGCATGCCTGTTTGCCTGTTTTTCAGGATAATTTTTGTCTCTTTGTGTAAGCTTTGTGTAAACATGTTTCTCTTTCTCTCCCAAGACTCACTCAGATGTGACAAAGATGACTCTCCTGTGTCCCAGAAGAATCTGAAAATGAAGGTTGGTATTGGGAAGGTTGGCAATCTGATAACTGGTCTCTGCTGAGTGACGTAACATTTGTTGCTTAACCAGCAGAACCAGGCTTCACACCATTTTAAGTGGAAAAAAGTTAGTGGTCAAACCAGCGTGGAAATGAGCGCACATCTGATCATAAACTGATCTTATGATTGCATCCACGTGTGATTTATAAAATGTTCGTGTCTGACCAAACAACAGAATCTCGTCAGAAATGCACCGTCATCCAGCTGTGTCTAGCCTGAAGCAGCAGCGCTGCAGGTGGAGGCGGTCGGATACGGGTCAGACCCGGATAGGGGCATAAACAATAACTTTCATTAGTTAAGCTAATAAACAGTCTACCGACTGAGCACATGTACAACAAAGGTATAGATTGCTTAATAGGACGGATTACCTCCTGTCTCCTACATTACTCTGTTGGGAGCTTCATTTACCAGCGCATCTGCCCTTCTGGCTGCAAATAATGTTCATAAACTAGTATTTCTGTTCTTTAACTTGTCAATAAACTCTTAGGAAGGAGCTCCAGCATGCCCGTACAGCTCCACACGGTCAGGGTTGTGTCAAACTTTCTCTAGTCTACAGCGCGTTTCCTGCTGGTCCCATGCAGCTCGCCTTTCTGCAGCCTACTGTCCCACTTCTTACAACAGCTGAGTTTTCTTTCTTCATTCAGACATCAACAGTGAGAAATAAAGTCTGATTTATCTTGACATGTTTGGCGATCAGTTGTCACCTTCATCAGAAGTTATAACACTCTCTGTAAAATCTGCCGGCTGTATGACACCTGCAGCTCCCACTAGACACGGAGGACACAGGAGGTGATCCGTCGTTTCTATTAAGTAATCTGTACCATAATGTTGTTGTCTATAAGTGCTCAGTCAGCAGACTGTTTCTTAGCTTAGCTAATGAAAGTTATCTTTTCTTCGGTCCCCATGCGGGTCAGGCTCAGATCTGACAGTCCGGGCAGGCTTGGACCGCCTCCAGCTGTCTGCGCTGCTGCTTCAGAAACAGCTGGATGAGGAGGGATTTCTGACGTAGATTCTGTTGTTTGGTCAGACCGAACATTCATAAATCACACGTGGATACAATCATGGGATCATTTTTATGATCATGTGTGCGCTCATTTCCACGCTTGTTTGATAAACGGGACCACTGTCTGTTTTCCACCTAAAATGGCATCTTAGCAACAAATGTCACGTGACTGGCAGAGACCGATACCTAAAATTATGGGAAACAATGGTGACGTTGCTCTCTGCTGTCTCTGCTGTTCTTGTCCATCAATTAGGTACAACGTGGATGGCATGCTGGATTACAAGCTGTGCCACTCAGACGACTGGAAACCCTATCTGCCCCCCCACCATCTCTGAGGAAGAAGAGCATCACCATGGTGACGTCGCTCTACAGATGCAGCCAGAAAGAAAAAGACTTGAAGTTCAGACACCTTCAAGAGCTGAAGAGGGTTATGTCAAAAGATTCCCACGCTTTCTACGGCGGACTTCAACACGAGTGATGGCGGGACGGACGGACGGACGGATGGACGGAGCCACATACTCACACACACACGTCAATAACACAATGTTAAGCAGAAGGGTTTAGTTTGTTCTAGAGATGCACTGATCCAGGTTTTTCCAGTCCGATACCTGGGCTGAGTATCGGCCGACATCGATCCGATGCTGTTGTTGAATGAATAAACTATTTATCTTTCCATGTGAGTGATGACATCCAGCTTGACGTAAACATTAAGCCTGTTTTTTTTTAAGGTAACAAATGAACACAGATATAAATGTACTTGATTCTGTTTGTTAACAAATAACGTGCACATTTATATGATGCTAAAAAAAACAGAAATGGCTGGATCGGCATGCTGCAACTATGTTGCACAAACAAAACTGTTGGAGTTTTATCTGTGCAACATAATTCTGCTGTACAGACAAAACTCTGCAACATCTCAACAGAGTTTTGTCTGTGCAACACAGTTCTCTGCACAACAAAACTCAACATCTGCAACAGTGTTTTGTCTGTTGCACAGACAAAACAGACAAAACTCTGCAACATCTGCAACAGTTTTGCTTGTGCAACACAGTTCTGTTGCACAGAACTAGTGAAACTATCGTACACTATTTTGTTTGTAGTGTTATTTATCTGAAGTTAAAGTACAAAGCAATTAATTTATTCTTATTGGTCTGTGTTTTTCTTTGATTGTATTTGTGCCAACTTTGTGAGTTTAATGTCTTCATTTTCTGACATGAATTTCAGTCACTACTGAGTAATAAATCAGTTTCACTTTATTTGTACCCTGTATTTCTAATATTCAGTGTATAAGTATAGAATGGTAACTGGTTAACATGTATAGCAATAGTTCATAACTTACTAGACATAGCATCATCGGGTGTGCTGTTGAAGAGACAACAGGTATGCTGGGAAAAGCACCTCTTCCATATTGGTATTAAAAATTAGTTTCTTATTAGATGCAAAATCTCTTTTTCAGAATGCCCTAGCCAAGATGAGCAGCAGTATGTTAAAGTTTGTACACAGTTTAATTAAAAATGTACAAGATTTCAGTAAAGTTTGTATCGGGTAAATTTAATTAAAATACGAGATAAAAATAAACAGGAACATCAGTCGAAGTATCTGCAGCCAGATGTGTTCATCTTCAAGTTGCTAAACATCCTTTTAAAACAGTCCAGAAAAACAAGAAGTTTTAGTTTTATTGTATTTGTAAATCTGGAGCTCCATGATGCAGGGCATCCAGGGACTGTCAGCTTCTAGAGGAGGCAGGTGAGTTAACTGTAGTTCACCACAGACAGGAACGCAGCAGCAACCAACCTCTTTCTAGATTTAAATGAGATCTGATTTCATCTGGAAAACAATAAACAGCTGGTTTGAGTGTTTACTTCGCTGCTGACTGTAAACAGTACAAGGCAGATGAAATGCACCTCATCAGTTTGGGGGATAGTAAAATGTTTTTCTACTGGCCAGGCAGTCAGGAAAAGCATCCTCATTTTTGTCCCACTTGGAAGAAGTGCATTTTACATCAGAGGTGTCTTTTCTGTGGGACAGTTATGTCCTGTAGTAAGGCTTGGACATACGTCACAGGGTGCAGTGCAGCAGAGGATGTCTGCAGTTCAGAAGGATAACATTTGACAGGTAAAAAGTTTTTCTGTCCAGGATAAGCATAACTGAACAGCACAATGCTTTTTCAGATGATCGAAGTTACTTAAATTGACGTCGGAACATTACGTTGTTAAATACAGCTGCATTAGTAAGAGTCGCACGAGCACTCAGCATTATGTGACGCCTCACGTCAACATCTGACAGCTGTTCGCCTGTGAATTACCCTGATATTAATATAAAATGCTTAGAAAAACCCTTGATTAGCATCACATGCTAAGCGGAACTGTAGCATAACTTGCTATAAATAGTTTACCAGCTTGGTGTGACATAAAGAGGAAACCGTAGGCCCACATGTTAACCGGACCTTGAAGAGTACATAATAATAGAAACACGTATGTCCGCTTGCTGTCAAAAATACACGCATGTCCGAAAATTAATTTAAACCGGTCACAATGATTGTGAGCACAAGGTTTCATTCCGGGTCTAAAAAATGTCAATAAACCCAGACTTCGCCTTATTTTGTCAATTAGTTTGTAAGAAAAACAGTTTTTTCATGCTCCTAAAGTAAGACTTTTGGAGATGCGTGTTTTTCATCGGACAGCGACGATATGTAAATACTCCAAAGAAAAAAACGGCATTTTTTACAGCGGAGTATTGTTTTGAAACGCCAGACCTCACTTCCTCAGTCATACAGTTGGGTCCGGTGATGATATGGAGCTTTACCCGGAGACGACGTTGACTTCATTTTGATTGGCTACACCTTATTTGGCTATGACCTTATTTGGAGAATCTAGGTCAAGCTGCGGTCGGAGTTTGCTAAAGGCTAACTGCTAGCAACATGGGCACTTTAGACAGTGTGAGCTACGTTTATCAGACAAGACAGCATTTAGAAAATAAATAAACTTACAGGTAATGACAAGGTTGTGGTCGCCTCCCTCGGTGTTGCTGCAGAAGTTTTCTTTTAAATCCATTTGTTTGAAAACCCAGACCTGACTGCAGAGAAGTTACTACTAACTCCATACATGCAGCTGAATCAGACAGGGAGGGGAGGGGGGGAGCGGACGGTGCATAAAACGTTAGGAGAGGGGGGGGTGCTGTTTACTTGATAGTGTGCTCTTATTGGAGCAATTAAATTACGTAGAATGATAGAACTACGTAGAATGATAGCCTGCTGTCTGATTCAACTGTTTCTGAGCAGAGAGACAAAGCTGACAGACCATAAACAGGAACTTTGATTCTCACTCTGGACATTCACATGGCCTCATCAGTGCACAACAGATCATATTATACACCCAAAACCCCAGAAAAGTGAAATTTGATGTCATGGCACCTTTAAGGTATGAATTAAAGAAGGAGCACAACCCCCCCCTGAACTGCCCGCTGATGCATCCATGGATAACCCTGCTGTTGACCAGTTCCAGCCAGTTTCCCCTCCACAAAAGCAGCAATTTCTTCGAAGATTGTTTTCAAAGTCCTGATACTAATTACAATGTGCTGCTGATATACCAACAGATTGAGTATCTCTTGGTTTGTAAAACCTATGCAGCAGTACATCTTCATGAAATGCTCCATAACCCTAATCAACTTTCCTGTTCTAAATTTAATGACTTTCAGTTGACTTTTCCTCATAATATTATGACTTTATTCTCAAAGTTTTTTTTTTTTTTTTTTTTATTCACGTTGGCTGTTGTAGGAGTGAAAGTGAAGATATATGTAGCAAAGGTTCATGTAAGCTGATGTAATATTTCAGCCTCCCAGGAACTGAAGAGAGATAGATGTTTGGAGGGAAGGAGGAGGTTCTGCTGAGACAAAAACAGGAGAGAGAAAGGATGATACAAATATATATATCAGCTGTTTTCCAGAGTTTTGCTTAGAGAGCTGCGGGAGATGCAGCTGTCTGATGATGGAGCTCCAGCACCAAGCTGAACTCTGCTTTCCACAGCTCCTGAACAGCTCCTGCAGGAAGCCGATCCTTCACTGGTCTGAGGCTGTACTCCTCAACATCTTGCTGGCCTTTATCTCTCTGATTACTGTCATTCTCAACCTGCTCATCATCATCTCAGTCTTCCATTTCAGGCAGAGATAAACTTCTCAGCAGAACTTATTGTTTCAGATTCTAAAACGACAACATTCATATTATCATGATGTCACAGTGAAATGTTTTTCCTCAGAAATACTTTGAAGTCATTAACAGTTAATTGATGCTTTTCTGTCTCCCTCCAGGCAGCTTCACACACCCACTAACATCCTCCTCCTCTCTTTGGCTTTCTCAGACTTTCTTGTTGGTCTCCTGTTGATGCCTTTGGAAATCATCAAAAAAAGTTCCTGCTGGATGCTTGGGGATGCTGTGTGTGTCCTTTATAGTTTTCTGGTCTTTCACATTGTTGCTACCTCAATCAGCAACATTGTTCTCATATCTGTTGACCGCTATGTGGCCATTTGTCACCCTCTGCATTACCCCACCAGAATCACTGTGACCAGAGTAAAGTGCTGTGTTTGTCTGTGTTGGCTCTGGTGTGCTTTCTACACCACTGTCTACATGAAAGATGAGCTGATTCAACCAGGCAGGCATAATTCCTGTTTTGGAGAGTGCACGCTTGTCAATGACCACGTTTCAGGAACTGTTGACCTTGTTTTGACCTTTTTAATTCCAGTTTCCATCATTGTATTTGTGTATGTTAGGGTTTTTGCTGTGGCAGTGTCTCACGCTGCTGCCATACGCTCTCACATTACAGAAATCACCGTGCAGCTTTCAGTGAATCATGTGACCAGGAAATCTGAGCTGAAAGCTGCCAGGACTCTTGCTGTTCTCGTGTTTGTGTACTTCATATGTTTTTGCCCCTTTTTTTGTTACTCTCTCGTCAGTGTGGATTTAACTGGTACCTCTTATGCATCATATATGTTCTTTCTGTTTTATTTTAACTCTTGTCTAAATCCAGTAATCTATGCCATGTTTTATCGCTGGTTCAGAAAAGCTGTTAAACTTATTGTCTCTCTGCAGATTCTGCAGCCTTCCTCTTGTGAGGCTAACATAATGTAAGCAGTCTAAGTAATGAATTCTCTCCAAAGAATGTAAAAATGAATTCCTTCCTCAGAGTCTTAGAAATGAGGATAAGAAAACTTTATGGAGTTTTCTGTTTATTATCATGTAAAAGAAAACACAATAATGTAATAATAAATAACAGAGGAGGAATGATGCCGTCCAAAAGCCCAAAAGCCAAATAAATGAAAAAAGTAACAACCTTTGAAAGAGTTTCAAAGTTTCTTAAAACAAACAAACAAACAAAACAACTTTGATAAGTAATGATGAAATTTGCATGTAATTCCAGTGTGGCTTGTCATTAAAATCAGTTTCTGGAGATGAATAATAGTTTACATTAATGCCGCAATGTAAAAATAATATGTCAGAATAACTTAGAGATCTCAGGATAACAAACCTATAGGTTATACCTTACCAAAAAGAAGTATTCCTTATGTCATTAAGTATACTCAAGTACACTAAAGTATATGCCCCAAGTGTACTTTTATTTACCAAATACACTGCTACCAGTGTTCTTCCAGTATACTAACAAGTGTACTTCTTGGGACTAAATTGGCATAATTTAAGTATTTAAAAGTATACTTTTAAGTATACTTAAAGTAATCTTCTTGTATATTGTGAGTGTACTTGTACTAAAACTTCAAGCTTACTTTTACTTTTAGAAAGTACACTTTAAAGTATACTGAAAGTATACTTCTAGGTATACTGTTAGTTTCCTCGTACTGGAACTTAGTGTTGTAGTACTCGAGATCGGTTTTGGTCTCGAGACCATTTTTTAAGGTTCTTGGTCTCGTCTTGGTATCGACTGCATTTTGTCTCGGTCTCGGACAGGGTGGTCTCTAGATTTTGAACGAGACCGGTCGAGACCATTACTGATCGGCTTTTTGTCCATAACTTAGCTGCTGATAAGAGTGGAAAAGGACCCTCTTAAAAACGACTAATAACATCTTAAAAACTTTGGTAGTGTTACGTCTGCAGCTGCAGTGTGACTGTGACTGACGCACCTGTGCCCAGAGAGGCGCGAGACAAAAGGAGGAGAGTGGCTGTGTGAACTTGTTAGCACGGCTGTAGCTACCATTGACGACACCAAGGTCTCAACCTTGGTACTTATAATAAAATTAACCAAAAAACCATGAAGCTCAAAAGCATTTACCTGAGAAGATGATTCTCAGGTAAATGAGAATCTCAAGTTGATCAAGCTAAATCTGATTTTCATATTTATTATTATTATTAACATGAACACAGTGAAAACTAACTAAATTGTACAGATAGGGGATTATCACGCTTCGTGTTCCTGTTTCCGGAACTTGTAGCATTTAGGCACTTCCTCTTCCGGGCCAGTTCAACAGTAGCTGAATCCAATGTCACTGCTCTGTTAAACTTTGTAAATCGAATAAACACCAACCCTACTTAAATTTTCATGGATTCCCGACTGAAGTGATGCTAAGGAATTAGTGGATCAAAGCAACTCGCCAGGTAAAGGGCCGAACTTTATAATAAAACAAGGCAGCATGTTTATTTGTAGATGGCACATCAATGATGCAGCTCCATAATAGCTGGCGTTAGCAGGCTAGCGTTTGCTAGCCTTCTTTGTGCAGCTGAAAAAACATACAAGCATCTGAAAATTGGGTCTGCACCCTCCCGTTTCCAGTGGAACAACTTGGGACTGCCAAGAAAGGAGACTGCTTATAAAAGTCTCCAAACTTTATAATAAAACAATGTAGCATGTTTGTTTGTAGCTGGTGAGATGACACTACAGCTGGCGTTAGCAGGCTAGTGTTTGCTGATGTGCTTAACTGTGCGTTTGAAAACACACAAGCATCTGGAAATCAGATCTTAGGCCTTTATCATCAATAAAGCATTAGAGAAAAAAAAAACTTGCTAGGCCATGACATTCACTGAGTAGAGGTGACGTGAGGCCGTTGCTGTGTGAAGAGGCAGTGTCCTTGTCTGATACACAAAATCTGTGAAAATGCTCTTTTATAAGCAGTCTCCTTTCTTGGAAGTCCCCAGTTGATCCACTGGAAATGGAAGGGTACAGACCCGATTTTCAGATGCTTGTGTGTTTTCAGACGCACAAAGTTAGGCATGTCAGTAAACGCTAGCCTGCTCACGCTAGCCTGCTCACGCAAGCTGTCTGCATCACTGAAGTGCCGTCTTCAGACAAACGTGTTTTATTATAAAGTTCGGCCCTTCACCCCTGCGAATTGCTGTGATCCACTAATTCCTTGGCATTACTTCAGTCTGGAATTCATGAATATTTAAGTAGGGTTGGTGTTTATTCAATTTACGAAGTGGAAGAAAGCATTGGATTCAGCTACTGTTGAACTGGCCTGGAAGCGGTTAAATGTTACAAGTTCCGGAAACAGGAACACAGAAGCGTGATAATCCCCTATAGGTCTGAACTACTTCTTCCTCCACCTGCCAAGGTGCAACAGTGAGCTGAATAAAAACAAGCTTCTCTAAAACTTTACTTAAAAATGGTAAGTTAGATACCGGTCTAAAATTGTTAAAATCATTACAATCCAAATTGCTCTTCTTCAGCAGAGGCTTCATCACTGCCCCTTTGAAGGCAGCAGGGAAGACCCCCGTCTGAAGAGAGCGATTCATCATGTTTAAAAAGCTCTTCTCTAAAAAAATTCATAAATGGCTAAAAAAATGAGGTTGGAACTGGATCCAAAAGATACGTGGTGGGCCTCACAGAAGAGAAAACTTTATCAAGTGTCCCACAGTTAACCAGGACAAAACTGTCCAGTGCTTCCTCTGGTAAAGGAGGAAGCACTGGACAGTTAATTGTATTGAATATTTTAAGTTGTTTGCCAGTTGTTTGCCAGTATAAATTAACCTAACTGATTTGGGTGCAAACCATCTGATTTGAACAACGAGGGGCGATTCTAGAACAGACCGAAGTTGTCAACAAAGCCAATGTTGAAGGTTTTACAGGTGTGTTGAAGCCAAGTGTTGAGTATGAGCAGCCTGCAAAAACGCTCCGATCCACGGTTTAGAGTGGGGGTGGGACCACTAATAAAAGCAGATTTGCCGCTGTTTTTTAAATCCCTAAAGAGATCCATAAAATCCAGCTTTGTCACTTCGGACTGATGAAGAGAGATGTCGTTGGTCCCGACATGCACTACAATGCGGTTTACCGTGTCCAGGAGAGTGCTCAGCAGATCTTGGAGTTTATCTAAAAGAACCGGCACGGTGGCTCCAGGAAAGCAGTGTGTGATCGTGTTGAAGAAATGCAAATTTCTTACCACAGGGTCACCTTGGATGAGGCTCGTTGGTGGGATGAGAGGCGGTGGATGGGAAAGCCGGGTTGGCTGGCTCAGAGGAAGAGTCTCGGGGAGCGCTGCTGCCTCGTTGCTGACTGGTGCTGAGGGGGCCTGGATGCTGGTAGGTGGCTGTCGGTTGTTGTTCCCACCAGCGGCCTCAGCGGTTTGATCGGGCCTGGGAGCCTCTGCGGGCCGAACTGGGCCGAACCGGTGGGGTAGAGTCTCTGCGAACTGCATCCACGAGGAGTCGCCGGCGTGACGCTGAGGAGGAGGACACAGACCAGCCTTGGGCTGTCAGGTCCCTTCGTTGGCTCACGAGGGGGATTAGCAGCGGTAGCAAACCCAGCCAGGTGGCTGGTCGCTGTCTCCGTGAAAGGTACAGACCGCAATCCCAGCTGATGGAGCGAGGAGGTGTCTCCCGCCATTCCTCCGGACATCCGCAGATCCAGCGCCGGGTCCCCTGCGGAATGTGACAGCGCATCAAAGCGATTTTGGAGGCTTAGTGGAGGTTGAAGCTCCTGAGATGAGGCCCTTTTTCCACCACGGACCACTACTTTGGTCCAGGATCGCTGGGGTTTTGGTGTGGAAGAGGATGTATGAATTGCGGGGTCCCAAAGTGCAGTGTCCTGAAGAGCCAAAGTAACTAAAGCAAATTGCTGTGACTGTTCAAAGGCAACACCAGTATATTTAGTGAGCAGTGCGTCTTTGCTTTTTATTTCAAGTGATAGTTGTCTGATGTCTTCTAAGAGGTTATTGATCCTTTTGTTTGCTTTCCTTAGCTTTGTGGAGTCTCTGGGGGACAAGCTCGAGTCCATGTTTAGTTGCCGTTGTGGTAGTTCCCGCTTGTGGGTGGTGGCGGATCTAGGGCCTGACTGCGAGGCTCAAGGCCTGGCGGCCAGTGAAAGATCCTGGGCCCGATGGTTGGCTGGAGGTTCTAGGCTGGCAGTTGGTAATGGATCCAAAGGCCAGTGGTTGATATCTGAGCCTATAAAAATAGATTCAACTGTTTTATTTGACTCCACCAAATGGTCCGATAACATTTAAACTCTTAGTATCAAAGAAACCAGTATGTTTTAAAATGTACTATGAATGTACAAATATTTAAATATATTGTTCAAAAGTTTAAATATAAGTGTAGGCTAAATATGGCAAACTTCTAGTATACAGTATTTATTAGTTAATGCCAAGTAAACATTGTTGAGTATATTTCTGATAAGTACATAAATAGTAAGCTGAAAGTATACGGTCTTATTTAAAGTTTAAAATTAGTATACTTAAAGTGCTGATGACACGTTTTTGAGATTTTTTGCCATGTTTTATAGACCAAAACGTCTTTCATGATGATCTATGTAACAGAAACAACCACAGCTGCATAAATGAGTTATTAGAAAACATCGCTGCTTTTCTGACCAGACTGTGGCGCTGTGAGCCAAAACCGGACGTGACATCTGCAAGAGAGTCTTCGCAGCTTATTTAACATGGAAGTCAATGGCTTCATTGTGGTTTTTAAGTTCCTTTTCCAGTTTTACAGACAAACAGTAACGAATGAGCCTTCAAACTGTATTGACAGTTATTGGTTAAAAGCTCGTAAGTACAGCGTTAGTTTATTTAGGTTTTCTACAGATTCAAAATTTTATTTTGAAGAAGATAAGGTAGCAGCCGGTCGGAGTCGTACTCACAGACAAACATGCAGCAGTAGGAGCATTTGCTCGTCTCTCCTGTACAGCATCTGTTTTCTGAAAGTTCAGGCACCAGCGTGTTGAGACTTCTAACACATTGAAACTGCGATCATCTCCTCGGAAATTTTCATCCATCGTTGCTTCATCACATCGGTCATACAGCTCCTGCTATCGGCAGACACCTGCGGCTCGGTTATATGAGAATGTCTTTGGTCATCAGATCTCCTCCAGCTGCTTTCCAAGATCCATCCTTCCCTTCATCCTCATCCTTAGAAACGAGAACTATTTAAAACTAGACTGGAACCATGTAAGTTGTTATCTTCTCATTTTTTAAAGGCTAATTATTTACCGCGGCTAGCTTGCGGCCGCCGTTAGCTGCGAGCTAACACAGGGAAGAGTGCCTGTTTCTGTCACGCCTGGCTCTAATGTCAAACTGCTGCAACTCCTTTGTGGGTCTGTTGTCTGTGTTGTTCCGGGTTACATTACAGTTCCGGTTCCCTCAGTGTGGTCTTGCAGGCTTTTAGCTGAACCAGTGGAGCTGAGGCTGGGAGACGGACTGTAGGCAGCTGGCTACAGTTCTACTCCGGTTCTAGCTTGTAAAATGTGATTTCCCCAAATTCCTTAGCATTATCACACTTTTCTGAACTGGCTGATGATCCCAGCACATAATCCAGTTCCAATCCAGCTGTTCTGGAGCATCTTTCATGTTTTCCAGGGCTTAGATTATATCATGTAACTCAATGGGCGGACCACAACTCTGTACAGTAGCTGACTACACAACATGGCAGCTTGTTTCACGACTGAAAAGCTATTTACCGAGCCTCCTAAACATCGAAAATTTACATAAATACACGCCTGATTAACTTCTAACTGCACAGAACTACTTATTTTGTCTTGGTGTGTTGTTGTATGGCAAAGTTACTTGAAGTTAAGGTTGTGTCATCATCACTTTAAAGCATACTTGCATATACTATTTTTTGGTGAGGGATCATTACCTTAGATGACTGTCCAACATTGAAAATCCAGATATTCACTCTGTTTGCCATGTTGGCAGATGCAAGGTAATTAGGACTAGTTCCCTAAACAATGGTGTCGCCGCAAGATGGCGCAACACAAACAACGCCAGTTGGATTAGTCTACGTATATGCTCTCATGTGACTGGCCACATGGCCTCAATACTGGTTAATCAAGACAAAGTTCTGTAATCTCCTTAACAACTGGGAGCCGGTTCTCACTCAATGCGTGATGGTTCTTTTGATCCACTACAAAATATCAGCTCTCAGAGCCGGCTCTTCTGAGCATGACACATCACTAAAATGAAAGAGGACTCTATAGCTGTGTCTCATTCTGAAGTCAACGCACTTCTAAGTGCGCGGACGGCTACAGAGTGTGCTACGGAGTCTGCTCTCCAAAGCAGCTTTCTGAAATAGTAGGCTACTGAAATGGGACAGCCTAGCCGACAAGAATTTCTCATAGTGCTCCAGTCCCATTGCCTACAAATTGCGGACTCCACATCTATCTAGTGAGGCATTCTTTCCGCTTATTCCTTCAAATACGTTGTAAATTTTAAACGGAGCCAGGCATTTTATTCCTTTTCATATATCTGTCATTACTTAAGTGTTAATACCCCATTATCCAGCCATCAACACCTAAATAATGTCAAACAAATGCCTTTTCTGAGGCAAAAACTCTCATTTGAAGCTTGGTTGCATATTGTTTAATTTTCCCGAGAGGCTATCTGTTGTTTCTAACTGTTAAACACTTCGTTAATTGTATGGCTCAATCCAGGACCACACAAGGGTTTACTAGGGTCTTCAAGTCATGTATTATGGTTAAATGCATGCGCATGGCCGTCTCCAAAATTTTTGTGCGCAAGCTTCGGCGGAAGTCCAGAACAGTGCTAAAAATTAGTAGTTTGTTCTTCATCCGCTGTCTGCAAAAAAGAGAAAATCCCCATACAACCCCATGTTGAAAAGGACAACTTCACAGCAGAAATAAACATGTTTACACCAGACATAAACATGTTTACAGCTGGTTCAAAACATCATTTTAGGTTTAGCTTGTCAAGTTTACCTTCATGTCAACTCTGAGGGGGGTGGATTTTTTATAACTCATTTCTTTAGATGTTATTTAATCTTTAAACTACCTAGAACTAGGGGCGTGTCCTTTTGATTGACAGGCAGCAGAGATGTCAGGCTGGTGGCTTGTAGTTGGCTCCTTGTTTACTCTCAGTAAGGTCTCACACTGTGTTCACACCAAATGCGATTTGGGCGTCAAAAATGTGCCTGACGCCCTAAGTTTGACACTGGTTCACATAAAATCAGACGCTGACATGCAGAGACAAAAACGCTCTTGACGGGCATCACATGGCTCAAGAGCGTCTAGAGCAGGGGTGCCCAAGTCCAGTCCATAAGAGCAACTATCCTGCACATTTTGGGTCCATCCTTTCTCCAACACACCTGAATCAAATGAATGGCTCGTTATCAGGCCTCTGCAGAACTCAATGACGTGCATGATGCAATTAGCTATTTGATTAAGGTGTGTTGGAGAGGGTATGTCCCAAAAATTGCAGGAAAGTAGCTCTTGAGGACTGGACTTGGGCACTCCTGGTCTAGAGTGTGGTGGTGGACCCGGTTGTTTTCTTTGCCTGTGTCTTTGTAAGATGGCGGATGAAACTGAGCAGCTGCTTAGCTTTATTCGCTCCACAAGGCCGGAGAACAACATCATCGGGCATCTCTGCACCGTGTCTGGATTCATCAGATTGTTCATAGTGGTCTGTATTTGGACGCATTTCACCTTTTACTACAAGAGCTGCACGCCGATGATGGGCGCAGCTTTTGTTGATCCGGTCCAGTTTTATGACCTGCAGTCCCACATTGGGACAGCATCATAAACCCATTAAATCCTGTCGGGACAGCAGGTCATCAAAATACCGTTTGGAAACCCGGGACCAGATGCAGATCACAGTTTATTCTCCACTGTCTCCGTGGAGTGAAGAGATTCCCTGTGGTCTCCATGGTATTTCCCATCCTGTCAGAAAATGTTTGTCTGCATCATGACACTGAGACATACTGAGTCTCTCTGATTGGTCAACGCCCCACGTCAACGCTGCAGAAGTTCAGATTTTCCAATTCTGGCATTTGACTTGCACAACAGTCGCATCAAACACCAAAACGTTCTAAATGCACCATACCCGACGCGCAGCAGACTTTTCAACGCCTCCTTGACACGCGTCGGACATTGACTTTGCATATAAACCCGACGCCCTTGATGCCCAAATCGCCTTTGGTCTGAACACAGCGTCAGTCTGCAGCCCTCAGTCCCTAACCCTAACAGCACAACAGTGGTTTTTAGCAAACTAACAGCAAGTGCAAGCAGGCCTTATCTTTATCCTGCTGATTAGATGGCTATCTTCGTTAGCTCCTGTTAGTTTTGAGTTAACTTGGTTAGCATTCAGCCGAGAGTTGGTTGGCTGTCAATTGTTGTCCCCGAGGCCGCTCTTTGCCCATTTTTGTATTTTCCGGAAGTGACGACACACGCAACGTGGCAAAGATGGCAATGATGGAAACGCCCAACTGGCTTCACTTATAGCTCTTCAGAAACGTTGACGTAGCAGAAGGTTTGTCTCTTTTTTTACAGTCTCTGGTTTGTGTACAGATGTGGACATTCTCCCATCAGTTTTGCTTTTTATAAATCAGAAACTTTGCATGGAAAATCACTTACTTACTACAGCTGTCTTAAAGGATAAGTTTACTTTTTTTCAACCTGGACCTTATTTCTAGGAGTTTATACATACATTTACTCACCAGTAAAGTTTCTGCATCACTTTGAGTCCTTCGGAGGATATAACTTGATTCACCCTTCGGTGTACATCCAGTAATAATGGCGGAGACGGGGCAGCGACTATATAAGACATAATCTGCAGCAAAACAACTTCATTTCATCAATGCTTTAAGTAGAATGAACGAACGAATGAGTACTATTGTCCCGTGAGTTCAGAGTTTCGCAAATTGTGTTTTTGTTGTTGTCTGGGCAGCGAGCTGCTCTTCTTAGCTGCTCTGCGGAAGCGCTCATCGTGAACGCGCGGCCCCCAAAACTGTCTAGAACTACCTGATAACTAACGGAAAGCTAAATCTGGACTCACAGGACAATAGTACTCATTCGTTTTTTTAATTCTATTTAACTGCGTGCGCACCTAAGCTGCAGTGGAAGGAGAAGGAGGGAGGGGGGAAGAGTAGAGGGAGACGTTTCTGCTCTATGTTTCTGCCAAATATTATGTTGTGAAACAAACTTGTTGTGGCTTATTCAGCTGGTAAATAATTATTTTGCCTCCAAAACTCTTTTCTCAGTGTTGTATTTGTTGTTTCATAGAAGTAAACAGCTGTTAAGATGATGATGGTGTTACTAAAGTAAAAAAATATTGGCATCAAAGACACTTTTCCCCTTGAAGCGGACTGCGGCATTCAAAGCTAGTTTTCTCAGCTTTTTGGTCAGAAACAGGCATTTTCGCTGCAACAAACCCATGTTCTACTGCAGATTACTAAAGAATGGAAAAAGCTAGAAACAAATGTTTTTTTTCTAATAAAAGAAGAGAGTCTAAGCTTTCCTTTGGTACATTCAGTGTTTGCATTGGCATGGTATACAATATTCTGTGGATCTCCCAAAATCAGTGAAAATGCTTAAAAATCCTGGCAATATGGAGCGCTCTGCTCGGAAAAGGTCTGGCAGTCAATGAGTTAAAGTATTGGTGAAAATCAAGGAGTTTTACTGCAGATAATGTCTTATATAGTCACTGCCCCGTCTCCGCCATTATCACTGGATGTACACTGAAGTGTGAATCAAGTTATATCTTCCGAAGATCAAGGAGTGATGCAGAAACTTTACTGGTGAGTAAATGCACGTATATACTCCTAGAAATAAGGTCCAGGTTGAAAAAAAAGAAACTTATTCTTTAAGATTTCATTTTACTTTCAAAAAGACTTAAAAATAAACAGATTTTTCTGGTCAGAGGGGGCCCTGTGAGCAATGCTTGGGCAAGTGAAACTTCAACTTTATCAAAACTGTTGTTAATTATTTCTTTTCTTACACTCTATCTTGTTCTGTTGTTAAGATGGGAGATATGGACTTAAAGATGTATCATGATAATTTCTGGTTTTTATCACAGTAACAATAAGTGACAATATAAAAAGAAATATCAGCCCTACAGTAGTCTTCTAAATTAAGAAGGAAAAAAAAAATCTGCCGTCAGTGAAATAAGTTGAAATTGACAAAAGTAAAAATAAATACAAATTCTATGAAAATCATGATGAAACCACTTTCACTCTACGGAGTTTCTGAGACATTTTAACCGAGTCCTATTCTAATAGACATGTTTTAACGGGAAAAAGTGGGATTTCCGGGTGATGACTCCTTTAAAGGACTGCAGCCCTTGAGGACCATTGTTCCCCACGACTGCTTTAGCAGATAGAAGATTATAATGTGATTAATTGATTATAAATCCTGTAATTAATTAGATTTTTTTTATCGCCTCACAGCACTATTTCAAAACTAGGCTTTGCACGATCAGGATTTTTGGGGCCGATCACCGATCACCGATCAGAGAGTTGTAAAAAACTGATCACCGATCACCGATCCGATCATGTGAGGAAGCAAATATATCTATCTAAATAGTTCGTTTACCTGTATTCATACAGTTTACTGAGTATCATAAAAAGGATTTTTGTTTCCATTTTTTGTCCTGAACTGACTGAGATGAAAAGGTTAAACATCAATAACCTCTAATGGGCATTCAGGTTTAATCAGGACAAACCAAAATAATCTGAGCCAGTGGCACAAATAACAGCCTAACTTAAACAGTCATAACTGAAATTATTTACAGTCACAGTGCAAATGAAGGCAGTAATGCTGCTTCAGAAGTTGGGGCTCACATCTGATGACGTCATATCAGTGGTCAAACTAATCGAGTGACTGTTTCCTCTGAAGAACCTCGACGTGAGAATGAACAACCCGCTGCTGCTCATGTAGTCCGGTATCGCTACAGTAGGCTGGAATATATTTGCTGTGGACGCATGCGTCAGTGTCAGGAGCGTCTATGTACATACCTGCTGCAGCACGCGAGGAGCACGCGACACTGGAGGTCTCCGCGGTCTGGAGTCCTGTTATTTACAGTCTCTGATGGAGACACGGAGACAAACACTTGTGCTGCAACAGTTAAAGGTAAACGGTTGTTTGCGGAAATGCAGGAAATGCGCTGTGTCCTTTCAGTCTAAGAGCTGACATGTTTGCAACCGGCATCGCCATCCTTTACGTGTGGCGTATTTGGGATTGTAAAAACTTTATTGTCCAGCACATAGTGACAGAACTCACGACAAAAATGCCACGAAGACATAAAACACATACTAGTGAGTACATGTCTATTCTGCTTTGTTTGTTTGTTTATTTTCTAAGTTTAATTGGTGTAAATTAGAGTTTTACCGGAGCAGATTCAAAATGACAATGACGTCATTGATCGGATCGGTGAATGAAAAGTTAAGGACCGATCAGAAAATATGAAAAAAATGTGAAATATCGGCCGATCCGATCAAACCGATCTGATCGGTGGAAAGCCAAAACAATGTTGTTTTGCATCATAGTACTTTGTACTTTGTGTGGTCCCTCACTCAGAGACCTGTGTGCCTTGGGTGAACCCACCAAAGACATGAACCCCCCCACAACATAGCTCTTGGTGGTGTGGCAAGGTATGAGTGGCAGGCTGAATTTGATCCAACAGCCTCCCAGGTGAAAGTCATGTGCGCTTACCAGTCAGCCAAAGGGACATCCTTGTGGCCAAGTAGCCAGGACACATGATCATTCATGCATAGTGACAGGACCGTCAACTGCCACATCTCTCCCCCTCTTTCCACATCCCTTTGGCTGAATGGTTAGTGCGCATGACTCTCACCTGGGAGTCTATGGAATCGAATCCCGCCTGGACCCTCCGTTGCATACCTTGCCACATTCTGGCATGTGGCAAGGTACACAACAAGGGCCAGGGCGGGGTTCGATTGTGTACTATATCTATGTCCTGTCTATACATGTTCCACCTGCACCTCCATCCCTTGTATTTCAGTTTTGAGAATACATCTTCAGAAAGAAAAAAAAATCCTGCGTAGAAAAACTGGAAGTATAGAGATAAATTGTATCTTTGTAATACACTGAGTGTACAACAGAGTATTAGGGCCACATTAGGAAAAATAGTTTTCTTTTTTTAAAAAGTTGTAAAATTACAGGAAAAAAGTTGTAATTTCACAAGAAAAAAGTCATTATTTTCAAGGCCCCCTTCCACCGAAAACCCGTTTAACTTGCTCCTTCTGAAATACGGAGGGTTTCCCCTTGTTTACTTACACATGCTGACTTGCTAGCGTTGCGTTCCCTCCAGTTGGCTGTGCTTTCTCATCACAGAAACAATACGAAGAAAAGAGCGAATCGGGAACAGCCTTGCACTTCTACGTCACATTGCAAATAGCGTATCCCACGTGGGGTTTGTATCTGTCCATTGGAAGGCAGGTAACCCTCCACTACACACTAGAAGTAAAGACGGCACGACTGTAGCTTCGGAGTTGAGAAGCTAATTAGCTAACTGTTTGTTAGTATGGCGGAACAAACTTGTTTGTCGGCTCTATTTCCTGTCTGTAGCGAAATAAGAGCGGAGGGCGGAGCCTCCTTCATACACTGATGGCAGGCAGCCAATCAGACGGAAATTCATGAGAAGAACCCAGAAAAGCCTGACGTTGGACCACAAGCCTCTCTTCTCGTATACAAATACAGCTGGATACTAAGCAACCAGAAGGTTTTTTTCAACAGAAACGATGCAGAATGCATTCAATAATAATGGAGAACACAGAAATATTAATGAAATGACCATGGAAGTACAACTTTAAGAGAATAAAGTTGTAACTTCACAAGAACAAAGTCATAAATTTACGAGAATAATATTTTATGACAAAAGCGGTATTGTTCTAGTAAGTAGACAACGGAAACATGCAAGAGTGCAACACAGGTAAGTTAAAGTCATGCATGTTTAAACATCATGAGTCATTAAATAATTTTAAGGTATGAATTACAAAAGGAGCACAAACCTTCCCTGAACTGCCCGCTGATGCATCCATGGATTACCCTGCTGTCAACCAGTTCCAGCCAGTTCCCCCTCCACAAAAGCAGCAATTTCTTCGAAGTCAGTCTGTTTTTTTTTTCTAGATTCATTTTCTTGCAGATTTTTTTCAAAGTCCTGATTGTAAGGTTTGATGTGGGTTGAGGAAAGGACAGACGGAAGCTCAGCTCTTCATCCTGGTATTTCTTTAGTCTTCACCAGTTAAGTGCAGCGTGCAAAAGTGCATAAGTGCAAAAATTATAGAAAAAAGTTAAAACAAAGAAGAACTACAAAATGCTAAAAACTAGGCCCTTGGCTAGTTCTTGTTGCCTGTCCAGACCCAAGCTGCAATACAAAAACCTTCGCTTCTGGAGCTTCCACTCCAGCTTTATACTGGAAGCCCCTCCTACAAGACAAACCATTGTTAATTCACGGTCACTTTATCAGTCACTTCATACACATACCATTGCCAGCCCCAAACATGAATGTGTACCTACATTGACTATATAATTAGTAAAGACAAATAATGATAATAATGCATTTTATTATTTTATTTTTATTATTTATTAAACAGTGTAAAAGACAATAATTAAAATCAGTGCATTCAAAGGCAAGCACAGCCTATCGTAAAAATGTAAAAATAAGCAGTTATAAGCTTCTCTAAAAAGGAAGGTTTTCGGTTCTTTCTTAAAACAGTCCGTCTGTGGTGTCTTAAGGTGGTCCAGGAGGGCATTCCACAGACGGGGAGCTGCGGCTTCAAAGGCCCTGTCGCCCATGATTTTAGCCGTGTCCTGGGCAGGGCCAGATTGTTGGCCTGATCGGATCCGGGAAGAGGTGTGTGGTGTAAGCAGTTCAGTGAGGTAGGTGGGGGCTGCACTGTGAAGACAGTGATGGGTGTGCAGAAGGATCTTGCATTCTATACGGTAGTGATGGGAAGTTCGGCTCTTTTCAGAGAGGCGGCTTTTTTGATTCGGCTTCCAAAGAAACGCCGGCTCTTTCAACTCCTGAACGGCTCTTAATTTAAGATATTTGTAGTCCTATATTTTCCCTCAATATTGCAGTTAATTTATGGTTTTTGTGTCAAAAACTTTTTTGAATTCAGTATTCTTATGAGAAGCCCAAAAATTCTGTACATTTATTCTATCTTCAATTTTTTTATTTATTTGTTTATTTGATAGAGACAGTACATATTAATGAACATATGTAGCAACAGAGGTAAATATGTTGGATTATAGTTAGCAAGCTAATTAGCATCAGTAGTACCAAGGCAGGTAAAGAAAGGATACACAATACAATAAAACAAAAAAATTATACTTTCAGGTTTCACATGGTTATTTTACAAGACAACGCAATGCACACACACACACTCACACACACACTCTCTCCTCCCCACTAACTCCTGTCTTCACTTGCAATGGAACATAGCTTTCCTCTCTGTTTTTATATATTTGTACAAACCGATATGCTCACATCTGACTAGCCGCATGGCCTCCAGAGTGGCAAGTCCAAACAAAGTACTGCTATCCTAAAAAACTGGGAGCCGGCGCTCACTCAATTGGAGCCGGCTCTTCTGATTCACTATGAAGCATCGGCTCTCATAGCCAGCTCTTCTGAGAATGATACATTACTACTATACGGGCGGGAATGGGGAGCCAGTGCAGAGTGGGAAGGATGTGAGTGATGTGCTCATTTCCTCACCCTCATCAGGACTCTGGCAGCGCTGTTTTGTAGGTACTGGAGCTTCTGAAGGCTCCTGCCAGAGATCCCGATGAGGAGAGCGTTGCAGTAGTCCAGCCTGGAGGAAACAGAGGCATGGATGAGCTTCTCTGCAGCAGGGAGGGACAGGGAGGGGCGGAGTTTGGAAATATTACAGAGGTGAAGGAGGAAGTTTTGCAGATGGAGGTGACATGATTGTCAAAGGAGAGGTGGGGGTCAAGCTTGACCCCAAGGCTTGCAACAGAGGGAGAGAAGGGAATGGTATGACCACAGAATGAAACAGAGGTGAGAGGAGAGGAGCGAAGTTGATGAGGAGTATCAGTTTGGATGGCCTCTGTTTTTGAGCCATAAAGTAGCAGGAAGTTTTGACTCATCCGAGCCTTTATCTCCTCCAGGCAGGAGCTGAGGCGGGTGAAAGAGGCGGCAAACTTTACATTTTAATGTAAAGTTGTGTGTCGTCAGCAAAGCAATGGAAGTTGATTCCATGCCTGCTGACGACACGATATGACTGAACAATATTCACAATGATTACAATAATATGTCTTCCCTAATTACTAGTTACATCACTAGGGAACACCCCCTTCAACATATCCCCATGGTACATGCCACACATGCTCTAAAGCAGCCGTCCCCAATTAACGGAGAGCAAAATGTCCGGCCCGCGCAGACCCAGTGAGACAATGTTATAAACTTCAAAAAAGTGAAATAAAGCATGTTTTGTTATATTTCAGTGTTTCCAACCATTACATGGGCAGGGCGCCCCCCCTCCCCTACCAGACCTGGTTTACCTGGTGAACATGACAGCATCATAGCTGCTCTGTGTGTGTTCCTCTCAGAGTTTCTCCGCTACCCCCCCTGCGTCCTCACATGAGGCTCCAGCACCGAGGACAGAGCTCGCGTCAGAAAACACATTAACCAGTTAAAAATCAGACACTAATATCAGTGTTTTTAAACTCTACCAGGGACAAAGATGTTGTTAGGCTGTTTTAGAGGAACTGGAGCCCCTGAACCATTCTTAACCCCCCTAAAATATTGTAGATTTAATTGATTTCATTATTGGCTTTGTAACAAAGCCCACATGTACTTTTAACAGTTTTATCCTTGTTGGGCTGATGATGATCACGTTATTTCCCAGCTGTGAAATGCGTCTTAGGTTTCGTTTCTCTGCTCTGTCCTGTTAGTGGCTGCCTTCCTGTTTAAATTGTCTTCTCCGGTAAGAACCAACAGCAGTTTATGGAGGTCTACAGGTCTATTTTAGTTTAATTAATGAGATGGAGGAGGAACCAGTCGCTCCAGCGAGGAGCAGCTGGAGGTTTTCCTCCTGCACATGGAGAATGCACATTGCGGTAGGAGCTTAAAATGGATCAGCTGTAGGTGTTTATTCCAGCATGTTATCTTAGATGTGAACTTTAAGGATATTTAACGCGACCCTACTGCATGACATGGTTTCTTCAGCACTTTAAAACAAAAATGAACCTTTTTTGTCATCAGTGGGGGTTTTTAATCACCACGTTTCAGTCATTTATTGATTACTCTTGATTATTCTGTGATGTTCAGAAATGTAATGTGCCTTCACAGCATTTAGCTGTCACATGATGATAAATATGATTATATTATATCATGTGCCATATAAACGCTGATGCTGTTAGTGGGGAGTCTGTTACACAGTTCACGTCATGAAGCAGAGCTGATTTTAAAGTTGTTAGTGCAATCTTGCCGGGATGGAAGATAAAAGTATTTAAGTATTATAGTTACTATTACATAATATACATTTTACATTTTATTAATCATACAATACATGTAATATCATACTTATTACAAAGCCATTTCACAGGAGTTACCGCTGGTATTAATGCTGCAGTACATCTTCATGAAATGCTCCATAACGGTCTGTGTATCATTCGTTCATTTGTTTTTCAAATTAAAATAAAAAAACACGTTTTGTCAGTATTTGTTTCCAAAAACCAAAATGAAAAAAATGGATAACAACTTAGCTTTTCGATTTTCAATTTAATGCTCAAATGAAAAATGGAAGAAAACTGATAATAAGTGCTCTGATGATCCGATTTTGGAATTTTCATTTGAAGCAGCAGCGTGAACCGGAAGTTCTCTCTGCTCGGTGAAAGTGTATTGATTACAAGCCCAAAACTGTGTTTGAATGGCTTCAGTAACTAATAACATTAATATTTAAGTGATTTTTATGTGGAATTTTTTCTTCTGTTTTATCACAGCACAACTATATTACATTAGATACTGATGGGCCTGCATCTTTCTGTCGGACTTCTACGGCGGCCAACTGAGAGACGAAGTCCCTTTAGTGTGTCGTCTTCCTCGGCTCTCCCAGTGGGACATGCTTGGAACACCTCCCAGGGAGACGTCAGCGGAGGCATCCTAACCTGATGCCATTATCCGGCCCCTTTCGATGCGGAGTGGCTCTACTAGCTGTTCCAGGATGACCGAATTTTTCCTCTCATTTGCAGAGCCCGGACAACTTGCGAAAGAAACTCATTTCGCCACTTGTATTCACGATTGCTCTGTCAGCCACAAACCGCAGCTATTGACTAGGCTATAGGGCTTGGGAACGTGACGTCACAGCGTAAGCCCCACGGGGGTCGACGTGAGGATTCTCCATTTTTGAAGGCCATTGTTCGAAGTCGGGCTATGTGCGCAACATGGGTAGAACTTGCTTGTTACATGCTGGCATTCCGACATACTGTCATTTCAACATTCCACCATCCCGAAATCCCGCTATTCTGGCACACAAACGTCCCACCATTCCGACAAGGCTTTAGGAAACGTGTGTTAATAGAGTCTCTGACTCGGCGCTGTGCGCTGCTGAACTGCAAACGATGAATAGAGCCTCATTAGGAGTTTAGCTTCTGCAAATGAATAAATATTTGCTGCCACAACACAATTTGGTAAAATGCCAAGGAATGAAATCCAGTTTCCCCTCCAAATATGAAACTGCAGTGCGTTTGCATATAAACAGACGAGAGGATACAATGATGGCAAATAGTTAGATTACTTATCAAAAATATATATTAAAAAGCATATTTCTAAAAAAGCTAAAAGATTTAGATAATTAACAGTACTGTGGGCAATCTCCTATTGATTTTTAAATTATGCTGAGAGTGAGCGCGCTGGTGATTCCTTTAAATGTGTGTTCTGATTAATTTCCTAAATAAAGTTTTAGCTTCTGAAATCAGATTTTTAAACAATTGATGGAGCTCATTGTTTATCTGGATGATGCGGCTTCATTCCGAACCATTTCACTGAACCTGGACGAACCGCGGCGTCTGGAGATAAAAAAAAAAAAAAATTCAGTGTAACGCTGGTTTTGTGCGGCATCCATAAATGCGCACAATGATGCGCCCTCCCCTGCTGTACAACATGGAGACTGGACTTTATTGACATGTTTTCACTGGAATTAATCAGTGACTTAAGGTGTCACCTGCAGCGCCGTCATTGATATCTGTAACTGCAGTTATTAATGTTGCATTATAATGCCAGCGTGCGCAAAGATGCACGGGCTCTGTTGAGAGCTCTGCTCCAGCTGGCTGTGGTGGCAGGTGACTGATGCCGTTTTTTCTGCTGACAGTCAGTGATCCCTGAGATTCAGGCATGAATGTAACATGTTTCAGACCAGCTGGAGTTACATTAATACGCGGAGGCAGATTAGTATATTTCCCGTTTCAGGAGATTTTGATAACAGATCATTAAGTTGCTTTGCGAGGTTGTGGAGTCCGTCTGCTGTAAAAGCACGTAAAAATCTCCGTGCAATGTTCTTGCAATGTCCCTGCACATGACTGATCTGGAAAAAAAAAAAAGAAAACCGGCCGTCTTTTTTTTTTCTTTTTTTCCCGTTTCCAACATGAAAACAAAATCAAGGGAGTCTTGTGTCAGAAGTAACCTGGAGGCGGCGGATGGCATGAATAGCAGCTGCAAGACGCACAGACATACATTTTGCTAACATCCCATCCCACTTGAAAGTGTGCTCTAGGCATTTTCATTCCGGTAAGTGCAAATGTGTCATAATTGGATGATAGCTTTCCTACTTTCTCCTGTTTTTCATAGAAATTGCCTGTAAAGCTCCCTTTTATTTTGTAACATAGCATCTGTTTACAGTGCGGTTAGCATGCTAACAGGCTACAAGGGAGGCTCATTCAAACACCAGTGAATGGGACCCTGGAAAAGCATTTAGCCGAGCCACTCAGATGCTTACCAATGACAATGTTGTCTGAGCCCATCGGTTTGCAGGCTTCCACATCTTGGACCCAGCCGTTCGTAAACTTGTAATTCAGAAACTGAGACGAAGTGTAGGCACTCACACCACAGACCAAGTATGTGAAAATGTGGAGGAGGAAGCAGAAGATTGGGGTCACAGGTCCACTCTGTAGCCAGCATTTCATATGGGTCCTTATCTACGATTTACGCAATCTTCTCCATACAGCGTCTCCTTGCCTTGGGAAGAGGTTTATCTTGGTACCGGTCTTTTCTTTCTATTTGAACTTTTAGCATCGTGCTGTTGTCTTGTTCTAAGTCGGTCCCTCCCGCTGGCCTAAAAAATGGCAGCGACATATTGTTTACCTCCCACAATGCATTGCGCTGTGACGTCGGTTCCCAAGCCGTATAGGTGAGGTAGGAACGAAAATGGACCTGTAGCTATGAGAGTTTCTCTTTCTGGCTCTGCTTTTTGGCTTCACCGGGACAGACCGGTGCAGAGTCTGCATCATTGCAGTCCCGCTCTGATCCACTGGCTAAACAGATCATATCCAGCGTGTCCAGCTGAAGACTGGAGATGACATTGTCATATACACTGCCTGGCCAAAAAAAAAGTCGCCACCTGGATTTAACTAAGCAAATAGGTACGAGCCTCCTATTGGATAATTACTGCATGGGCGATTATCTTTCAGCTGGCAACAAGTTATTTAACCCCAACTGGTGCAACGACTTGCTTCTCATTTCCTAAACAACCATGTGGAAAGACACATCCGTGGTCGTGGAAAAGATGTTGGAAAAGATGTTAGTCTGTCTGAGAAGGGTCAAATCATTGGCATCAAGAGGTGAAAACATCTAAGGAGATGCAGAAACTACTAAAACTGGGTTCAGAACAGTCAAACGCATTATGAAAAACTGGAAGGATAGTGGACCATCGTCTTCCAGGAAGAAATGTGTCCGGAAAGGCAGATGAAGTGATGCAGCATCATGCCTAGTGCTACTGTATGAGCCTGTGGGGGCAGTGTGATGATCTGGGGTTGCAGTTGCTCAGGTCCAGGTTCAGCAACAGTATGAGCTCAGATAATGAGGTCAGCTGATACCTGAATATACTGAATGAGCAGGTTATTCCATCAATGGATGTTTCTTTCCTGATGGCACGGCCATATTCTAAGATGACCATGCCAGAATTTATCGGGCTCAGATTGTGAAAGATGGTTCAGGGATCATCAGACATCGTTTTCCCACATGGATTGGCCACCACAGAGTCCAGACCTGAACCCCATTGAGAATCTTTGGGATGTGCTGTGGTCAGACTCTACAATCATCATCAAGATCTTGGTGAAAAATTGATGTAACAGGATGCAAATAAATCTGGTGACATTGCAGAAGCTTCTGGAAACGCAGTGAATGCTGCCGCAATCAAAGCTAAAGGCGGTCCAACGAAATGTTAAATGTTTGACCTTTTTTTTGTTGGCGACGTTTTTTTTGGCCAGGCAGTGTAGATGTCAAAAATAGGGAATTAACAGCTTTTACAAAAGAAGCTATTTATTTACCAACTTTTGATAACTTACGCCGTTTGTAGCATATTGTGTTTTATTTCCCAGCGTGGATCGAGTGGGCCTAATAAAATCCGTTTCTCTTAGATGACAGTCGCTGATGTCTAATATTAAAAAGAGAATAGCTTTTGACATTGCCACCCTCATCTAACTGTGGACCACTGTCTAAAATCATGAGTCCAGCAATTCATGCTGCTGTCCATATCGGCAGACATCAGTTGCAGGTAGGCTAACACCAGCGTACGCGGAGCAGAGAAGTCTGTGCATCCAGCTGCCCCTGCGATCCGACCCCGGATGCAACTGCAGACAGTAAATAATGTTACAGTTGGCAAATACATGCCATCAATGCTCGGGTTAAGGTCAATATTCCGGCTTCTGAAAGATTAGGAATAATGCGTTTGCATGCGTGACCACAGCAGACAGGGTCACTCTTGTTTCCATGATAACTGCAATCATGTGGAATATCCCGATCCAAACGTAGATGCACAGAGAACATCATGGTAAAGGTGGATAATGAGCTATCCGGGCCTATAACAGTCTCTTTTGCTTGTGCTTTGGTTCAGGTACTGACCCCCCAGCGGACACTCCTGTGCCTCATGGTCCCCATCAATAGGAGAGAAGGTAGGTGGAAATGTTTAATGAAGTTGGACATGTGACATCCACATCCATGCATCCCGTTTCCACCAGAGCCCCGGACACTTTGGATGAAGGTGCGATGATGGAGACATTGATGGGGCCCTGCAAAGAAACTCTTCATACACCAGTGCCTGGGATGTATGTTGCCATAGTACTATATAAACTAGCAAGCAGTGCAGAGTACCGTCTGATTATTAATACAAATACTCCCTCCTCAAAAGTCCTTACTCAATGTTCCATTCCCTCATTGCAATATTCCGACATGCGTTTACATGCCTAAATATTCGGATTAGAAAAGGAGTAACCTACAGATAATTTTGGGGGGGGTTTCCCGGTGTTTACAGGGCCATGCGCATTGCACACCTGGGTTATTGTTAACATTTTGGTTATAAAAGGGTTATAACACAGTCAATATGTCCCGAATTTGTTACTCTCAGCAGCACCGCTGCCTGGTGGTCCATTATCATTAACTACAGTAACCCACTGCTCCATGTTATTGAGGTAACAGTAGAATTTAGTGTAAGATAAACAGCTGTTCACGAAAGTTTGTGCTCAGGCTTCCACCAGCTGGCAGAGATGTCTGCTGCTGCATTACGACTGTGTTACCACTGTAATTGCAGTTCATGTTCACCAGAGGGCGACAGTGCTTTAGTTACGAGGTAGTTTAGCAGTCCGACAGAAAGATGCAGGCCCATCAGTATCTAATGCCCCTTTTCCACCATCACTTATCTGCTCAACTCACCTCACCTCGCTTCGGTTATTGGGCTTTTGGGGGTTTTCCGAGCTGAGGTGATACATTTTCTGTACCTGCTCTGGCGAGTTTCTGAGCGTGCTGAAGCGAGCTATGTCTGAGGTCATCACACTGCATGCCACCTATTGGCCAAGGGGTTAGCCAATCAGATGTCAGGGTCAGAGAGTAACATCATTAAATGAGCGACAGTTCACACTCCCTACCAGTAAGTGGCAGTAATGCAACTCATGAATTGTTAGCCAGCCGCCAGTAAAAACAGCAACAGAGGAAGAAAACGAGGAGAAGTAAGATGAGAGGGATGGATTGCTTGCACTAGATGCAGAAGGATTTATGAGGTGCAGTTGGTAACACTTTTGTCTTTTAACCGAAAATCCCAGGTTCAAGTCCCTTTACAGGTGAACAATATTCTTTCATGGAGAACATGATCTTGTTGAGAGAGATAGAAAGATTCAGATTCTGCTTATTCTTATGTTTGCTGCCTTTTGGCCAGTACTCCTTAGTAAAAGAGGTTTTTAATGTCATTGGGACTTTTCCTGGTTAAACAAAGGTTAAATAAATAAATTACTAAAAACATTCAGATTCGGAAGACTTTATTGTCAATGTATAGACAGACAGACAGATAGATGGATGGATGGATAGATAGATAGATAGATAGATAGATAGATAGATAGATAGATAGATAGATAGATAGATAGATAGATAGATAGATAGATAGATAGATAGATAGATAGATAGATAGATAGATAGATAGATAGATAGATAGATAGATAGATAGATAGATAACAGACATGAGCTGGTGAGGGAGTGATTTCAGATTCGCAACAAGATCGTGGAGAAAAAAAAGAATATTGTTCGCCTGAAAAAGGACTTGAACCCAGGACTTCTGGGTTGTGAGGCAAGCTTACTGCCAACTGCACCACAAGAGTGCTTGAATGAGCAGCACAAGTAATGATATGATCCGTTCTTCCCATCTTATTTCTCCTCGTCTTCTTCCCCTGTTGCTGTTTTTACTGGCGGCTGGCTAACGATTAATGAGGTGCGTTACCACCACCTACTGGTAGGGAGTGTTAACTGTTGCTGCTGTCATTTACGTCGCACAATCTAGTACGTCGCAGCAGCTTCATCTTACCCCACCCACTAGGGTAATGGATTGTAATTGAAAAGCTACCAAGCCAAGTTGAGTTGAGTTTAGTTGAGTTGAGCTGACCTGTGCTAGTGGAAAGGGCCCATAATCTACTACAGTTGTGCTGTGATCAAACAGAAGAAAAAAAATCCATATAATAATCATTTAAATATTAGTGTAATTAGCTACTGAAACCATTTAAACACAGTTTTGGGCTTGTAATCAATACACGTTCACCGAGCAGAGAGAACTTCCGGTTCACAGCGCTGCTTCAAATGAAAAATCCAAAATCGGATCATCAGAATCAGAGCGCTTGTTATTAGTTTTTTTCCATTTTCCATTTGAGCATTAAATTGAAAATTGAAGTTGTTGTCTGTTTTTTCATTTTGGTTTTGGAAACAAATACTGAGAAAACAAGTGCTTTTTGTTATTTTATTTTTGATTTTAATTTGAAAAACAAATGAACGAATGATACATAACCCTTATCAACTTTCCTATTCTAAATTTAAAATATCAAGAATGTACATCTTTTACTTTTGTAAAATTTATTACTTTATTCTCTTGATGAAATGATTCATAAAATCCTCATACTGTAATATTATGACTTTATTCTCACAGTCTTTCTTTTTTTTTTTTACTCATGTGGCCCTAATATACTGTTGCATAAGTAAAAGTGAAGATACTGTATATGAAGCAAAGGTTCATGTAAACTGATGTAATATTTCAGCCTCCCGGGAACTGAAGAGAGATAGATGTTTGGAGTGAAGAAGGAGGTTCTGCTGAGACAAAAACAGGAGAGAGAAAGGATGATACAAATATATGTATCAGCTGTTTTCCAGAGTTCTGCTTAGAGAGCTGCGGGAGATGCAGCTGTCTGATGATGGAGCTCCAGCACCAAGCTGAACTCTGCTTTCCACAGCTCCTGAACAGCTCCTGCAGGAAGCCAATCCTTCACTGGTCTGAGGCTGTACTCGTCAACATCTTGCTGGCCTTTATCTCTCTGATTACTGTCGTTCTCAACCTGCTCATCATCATCTCAGTCTCCCATTTCAGGCAGAGACAAACTTCTCAGCAGAACTTATTGTTTCAGATTTTAAAATGACAACATTCATATTATCATGATGTCACAGTGAAACGTTTTTCCTCAGAAATACTTTGAAGTCATTAACAGTTAATTGATGCTTTTCTGTCTCCCTCCAGGCAGCTTCACACACCCACTAACATCCTCCTCCTCTCTTTGGCTTTCTCAGACTTTCTTGTTGGTCTCCTGTTGATGCCTTTGGAAATCATCAGAAAAAGTTCCTGCTGGATGCTTGGGGATGCTGTGTGTGTCCTTTATGGTTTTCTGGTCTTTCACATTGTCTCTACCTCAATCAGCAACATTGTTCTCATATCTGTTGACCGCTATGTGGCCATTTGTCACCCTCTGCATTACCCCACCAGAATCACTGTGACCACAGTGAAGCGCTGTGTTTGTCTGTGTTGGCTCTGGTGTGCTTTCTACACCACTGTCTACACGAAAGATGAGCTGATTCAACCAGGCAGGCATAATTCCTGTTTTGGAGAGTGCACGCTTGTCAATGACCACGTTTCAGGAACTGTTGACCTTGTTTTGACCTTTTTAATTCCAGTTTCCATCATTGTATTTGTGTATGTTAGGGTTTTTGCTGTGGCGGTGTCTCACGCTGCTGCCATACGCTCTCACATTACAGAAGTCACCGTGCAGCTTTCAGTGAATCATGTGACCAGGAAATCTGAGCTGAAAGCTGCCAGGACTCTTGCTATTCTCGTGTTTGTGTACTTCATATGTTTTTGCCCCTTTTTTTGTTACTCTCTCGTCAGTGTGGATTTAACTGGTACCTCTTATGCATCATATATGTTCTTTCTGTTTTATTTTAACTCTTGTCTAAATCCAGTAATCTATGCCATGTTTTATCGCTGGTTCAGAAAAGCTGTTAAACTTATTGTCTCTCTGCAGATTCTGCAGCCTTCCTCTTGTGAGGCTAACATAATGTAAGCAGTCTAAGTAATGAATTCTCTCCTAAAACAGCAAAAGAACAAAATGTCAAAGAATATAAAAATGAATTCCTTCCTCAGAGTCTTAGAAATGAAGATAAGAAAACTTTATGAAGTTTTCTGTTAATTAATTATCATGTAAAAGAAAACACAATAATACATAATGCAGGGATTGAATGTGTTCAAGAAACAATGAGGTAAGCAACAGTTTTACCGAAGTACATGATTTTATTTTTCTCTATTTGGAACATCTTCATCATCATTTACTTTGGAAAAAAAATGTGATTTCATTCTGATGATTGTTTTTATTTTTTCCTTTTATTTCTGCATCTGTCAGAGCAGTCTTAATGATATTTTATGTAATGACAATGACATTTCTCTATAACATGGTTCTAAATAAGTCCAAAACATCAATGTCCATGTTGGGTGACATTCCCATTTATTTTCCGTACTGATGATTAGCTGACCAAATTAAAAAGGGTTCAACTAAGGAAAAAGGAGAGCAGTAAAAACTGTGCCTTCCTCCTCCAACCAAGCTAATTAAAAGAGCCCTGCATCGCATGCACTCTTAAAGGTTGAATATGGAACATTTTTATTAAAAGCTATATTTTTTAAAAAATACACAACTTCAACGTAGACACACGTGATGTCGCTGTTCTGTCCGTATTCCATATTCAACCTTTAACCCTGACTTTATATGAATATATATATTTTTTTTTAGTGAGGTTTAATTATCATTTCGTGTTTTCTATAAACAGCGTCTCATTATTAAATCAAATAAGTTGTTTCTCTTACTTTTCAACAAGTGAAGAAGATCACAGACATTTATTTCATGAGGATTGCTGCTGTCTGTGACAAAAATGCACCGCGGTGGTGTCTGCCCACGGATGTCAGTGTGTTTGTATCAGGGAGGAATACAGGACACACGGATAACAGAGGACACACTCAAAAATAGAGGTGCAATCAGGAACATTTCTGTACCTGTAGGTACATTTTTTACAAATGTTCTCTCAAAAGAACAATATTGGTCTTTATGAGGCCAGAGGTGTACCTATCTACTATGAAAAAGGGTCCAAAGCAGTGTCCAAAATTAACTTTTTGACTCACCAGCCAAGTCGGCCGGTAGATGGAAAAATCTACAGGCCAAGCAAATTATTAAACTATTTACGCACATATATCTTTAGGCCGTTAAAGGAGAAGTTTATCTTTTCTCTACCTGGACCTTATTTCTAGGAGTTTATACATGCATTTACTCACCGGTAAAGTTTCTGCATCACTTTGAGTCCTTCGGAGGATATAACTTGATTCACCCTTCGGTGTACATCCAGTAGCAAAAATAGCGGAGATGGGGCAGCCACTATATAAAACATTATCTGCAGCAAAACAACTTCATTTCATCAATGCTTTAAGTAGAATGAACAAATGAATGAGCACTATTGTCCCGTGAGTGCAGAGTTTCGCAAATTGTGTTTTTGTTGCTGTCTGGGCAGCGAGCTGCTTTTCTCAGCTGAATTACGGAAGCGCGCATCGTGAACGTGCGGCCCCGAAAAGTGTGTAGAACTACCTGATAACTAACGGAAAGCTAAATCTGGACTCACAGGACAATAGTATTCATTCGTTTTTTCATTCTACTTAAAGTATTGGCGAAAATCAAGGAGTTTTACTGCAGATGATATCTAATATAGTGGCTGCCCAGTCTCCGCCATTATCACTGGATGTACACTGAAGTGTGAATCAAGATATGTCTTACGGAGGACTCAAAGTGATGCAGAAACTTTACCGGTGAGTAAATGCATGTATATACTCCTAGAAATAAGGTCCAGGTTGAATAAAAGAAAGAAACTTATCCTTTAATACAATATTATGCTGGATGCAAACTGAAAAAAACAACAAGAACAAGAAAAACATATTTGTGTTTAGTAAACTGGTCATTTCTGAATTTATTTATTTGAAACTTCCTAGTCAGACTCATCGTTCTCTACATGGTGCTTTTACACAGTCCATAACATCTGGCCTGCTGGTCCTACAGCCTGGTGGGAGCCTTATTACTCCCTGATCTCTGGAGAACATAGTTGGACAATAAAGAAAACTGACAGTGTCTCCCTGTCTTTTTTTTTTGTTTGTTTGTTTCAATGTTTTGAAACCCCCTTCACAACTTTTTGCTGCTTAAATGGAGGGGAAAGCATTTGCAGATGCTTTAACAAAACAAAATGATAATTAAAAAGAATAGACATTTATACTAAATGTATACTAAGTTTGCACAAATCTGTTTCAGGCTGTAGCAGTGGCGGCGCCAGACTATTTTTTTTGCAGGGGCTACAGGGGTGCTTACCCCACCATTGATGGGGCTGTCAAATTCATGATTTAATGCCCTACCAAGAACCATGACACAAAAATCTATAGTTTCTGAAAACACACAAGCTTGTATTGAACACCCATTCAGCACTATTTAAATAAAAATGTAACATTTACCTATTCCTGGGGGGGAAAAGCAACAAGTGATGGCTGTCAAAGTGCTGCATATACGCATGCACACTGCAGCCCCAGTTACAAAAACTCCTCCAGAATTTGCTGCTAAATAACACTGCAGCTTTGAAACCAACAAAGACTTCTTTTTATGTCTCATCCAGAATAATAATAAAAAAAACTATAAATAAACAAGAACTCAAAATAAGTGCCTTGATTTACATATTCAATCAACACTGCTGCCATAAAAAACATGTTCTTACCTGTTGATGTCTTCATAACAAAATAATCCTCCTGTTGTTATGGTTAGGGACAAAGGTATCTATGATTTTTTTCGTGGTCCAAGGCTCGGGTTCTGTCTGCGTTTATTGCCAACAGTGCCAGGTTGCTCGTCCGACAGTCTCCGCTCGTGTTTCTCAAATAGTTCTTTAAACGACACAGACATGAGAAACTGCGCTCACAGCTCACTGATGTGACAGGAAGGGTCAGAGATATGGACAGGAGTTTAAACAAGTCCTTAAAGGCATCCTTGTACGGTCTCATGAGGGATAAAAAATCCTGTGTGGTGCTGATCCGATGGCCCTGTTCTTCTTTTCTTTTAAGTAACCGGCGAACTTGATAAAGTTCTGCGCACAGATTTTCCTCCCTGATTCCGTAGTGACGGGCCATGGGCAGGATGCCCTCCTTGTCAAGAAATGTTTGGGGCTCAAAGCTGGCACCCCTCTCAAAACATTTTGTCTCTGTTGAAAAGTGGCGTTTCATCTCCATCAATAGCTTATCTATGACAGGAAAGAAAGAGTGACTCTTCAGGTCTTCCAAGCTTTCCATATGTGGTCTTTCTAGCGAGCCTCCACCACAAACCCCTCGAGTCGTCGAGCTGTTTGAACCGGCCTTCTCTCCCGCAGAGACTGAGAGGAAAGTCCTGTTTTTAGGCACAGATACTCAGCTTGTTCCCATATTTCTCTCCACTTTTCCTCTGTGCGTTTTTCTGATAAGGCAGTGATGACAGACTGTGCGAGATCATCTGCTGCAACAAGGTCAAAATTGGAGGCCTGCAGCTGATCTGACATGAACTTAGTTGTTCAAAATACATCTTCAAAAAGAATGAGATGCAGGACAAATTTCTCATCCAACACTGCACTCACTGCTCTTGCCTCCATTTTTCGATGAGCGTTTGACTGTCCGATGATGTCAAGCAGGGTAGCTTGGATTGCTGGGAGAGTTTTTCTGACAGCCCAGATCGCATTATACTGGCATGCCCACCTAGTGTCAGATAACTTCTTAAGTTCTGTGCACTGTGCTGTTGGGTTGAGTTCTTTTTGTTTTTTCATATACATGTCGTGCATCACTGACGTAGAAAATAACTTTTACAGCATCTGCAGTGTTTTGAAGAACTCTGCAGCAGCAGTGACGTTGTGCACACAGTCTACTAACACCAGGTTCAGCTTATGTGCGTGACAGTGTATGTAGATCGCCTGTGGTACCTCCTGCCTGAACTTTTCCTCCACCCCATTGTTATGTCATGAAGAGTGCATGTGTTTTACTGTGATTTTTCTTGCATGTGATTTTCTTGCATGTCGTGTTTAGTGTTCTTGTATACATTTCTGCCAGTCTGACTCTGGGACCTTGTGACAGCACTGATTTCCCTCCTCTGCCACGGATTCATGGAGTGGTAACAGGTGGGAATGATTAGGGAGCAATCAAGACTGGGAGACAAGACTCAAAAGAAACCCAACAGTCACTTGGAGTGTGCTGCTGGTGTGTGTTCCTTCCCCAGTCCTGTTGGGTGGCAGGCATCTGATTTTAAAGAGTTGATCTTGCTGGATCTACAGAGTTTGTGCATCGGCTTGGCAGTGACTGATCCCAGTGTTGATAATCTGACGACAGCTGCCCACTGTGAGTCCAATCGTTGCTGGGAGCCGGGGCGGCACTTCATGTCCTCTGCCCTGGGCCGGTATTATCCTCAGCCCAGCTGACTGGTCTTGCGGCATCAACTACAACCACTGGGAGTTAGATTCGTCTACTCCCAGTTTGATGGTGAGTCCCGCTTCTGGTTCCCACTGCAGTCGCCACCAGCTGAACTGGGCCATGTGGACTGACTCTCCATGCTTTCAAGCCCTATGAATTTTAAAGAAGTGTTGTCTGATTTTGACGTGCTGCATGTTTTGTGTGAGATACTGGCGGCTTTCTTTTTTGTTGTCTAGTGAAGGACAACACTGAGCAGTCTGAGTTTGGATTCTTCTGGACTCTGAAACTAGATTCAGCTGATGCGGGACTGATTCCTTGTTCCACCGGGAGGTATTTGGACAAGCCGGAGCCATCAACTGGAACATGGTTGACCTGAACTCTTAACAGACTTTTGATTGTAATAAAATTGATTTTATTCATTTAATGTGACCTGGGTTGTCTCCTTGTGATTGCTCCCACCATACTGAACCTGTTTAAGAGTTAGTTTCCCAGTTTCTGGGTGGCGTTGTCGAGTAGAGAATCTCTTTTTTTCCAGTCATATTACAGTTACATCCCGACATAACCGATGCTCCGTCGTAGCACTGACCAACACAAAACTGCAGATTAATGTTACATTTGACTGAGGGTGCGCTTGATGCTGGCTGCAACTGTAAAATGCAGAAATTCCTCCTGCACTTGCTTAGTCCCCGGCTTCAAATGGCGAACAATCACAGATCTGTTTTTTGTTTACATCCTTGCTTTCGTCCACCAAAACGGCAAAGTACTCCGCATCCCTCACTTCATTACTTATGTCTGCCCGACTCATTTCAGCCATTACAGAAAATATTTCATTTTGGATGTCGTGATGAATATATGAAGCATTTGATGGGTTCAACTTTTTCACCACTGGATCACCAGTCGGGTCAAAGGTTGGGCTACATACGTAATCTCCTGCATATTTTGGCAAGTTTTTCTAAATATTTTTATATAGATATTTTCTTAAGTATTGAGTTTAAACGTGTATAACAGACATGCAAATAAAATTGCATTAAACTAAACATTTACTTTTTGGGGGGTGCTAAGGGGGTGCTTTGACAATGGGCTGTAGTGAAGTGCAACAGAGATCCTTCGGAGTTCTCTAAACAAACGAGGACAATAACAGTGTAAAGCAGGTGGACTTTGATATGGTGTTGCTGCTGCAGCTGAACAGAATCAGGATCTGACCCAAGTTGTTCCAGGAACCATTTTAATGCTTGTACTGTACTTATCTACAGAGCTTCAATAAACTCGCATATCAACGTCATTTATCAAGTTGGAACAACGCATCGGATTCTCGTGGATAAGTAAACTCCGCCCACCTGACTTACCACTCAGTTACCAGGGCAGTAAATGGAGTGGACCCTGACTAGTGCAGCCGGTGTCTTACGACGCCTCCAAAGCGCCACTTCTCACTGAACTTTCTGGTTGGCGTGTAAATCCTGCTGGTTTATTCTCCAGTTCACCGAGCTTTCTTATGGAAGGCTGACTAGCTCCTGCTAAAAGTCACCACATATTCGCGCAAGTGAAAGCTATGGTCTACAATTTGAAAGTTTGATCATTAACTCACTGGCTGCCATTCACTTGTTTCCACGTTAATTCAAATCCGAACGTTAACTGCCAATCACGTGTTTCCACGTTAAGGGTTTTAATCGAGGGAGCTGCTTTAATCTCTGGCGGAGCTTGTCAGAGAGAACCAAGGGCTCATAATTTTTTCGGTAGTTTTCATCTAATTTGTGTCTGAATCTGAACACCTGTGTCACCTCAACTGTAACCTAGAGTGAGATGACAAATTAATTAAACTCATTTCTTTTGCTGCCTCTTATGACTTGAAAGAAAGTCAGGTCATCCAGACAGTTAAACCACACCAACAAAAGAATTTGTGTTGTGATAACTGAACACTGTATTCCTCAAAATGAACATTTTGACACAGAATACACAGAAAGCTCTACAAGTTTTGTTTATATAGGAAATATGTGCATATAGGCTGCACACACACGCGCGCACCCAGACACACACACACATACACTGCCTGGCCCAAAAAAAAGTCGCCACCTGGATTTAACTAAGCAAATAGGTACGAGCCTCCTATTGGATAATTACTGCATGGGTGATTCTTTCAGCTGGCAACAAGTTATTCAACCCCAAATGGTGCAATGAGTTGCTTCTTATTTCCAGAACAACCATGTGGCAAGACACATCCGTGGTCTTGGAAAAGATGTTAGTCTGTCTGAGAAGGGTCAAATCATTGGCATCAAGAGGTGAAAACATCTAAGGAGATGCAGAAACTACTAAAACTGGGTTCAGAACAGTCCAACGCATTATGAAAAACTGGAAGGATAGTGGACCATCGTCTTCCAGGAAGAAATGTGGCCGGAAAGGCAGATGAAGTGATGCAGCATCATGCCTAGTGCTACTGTATGAGCCTGTGGGGGCAGTGTGATGATCTGGGGTTGCTGCAGTAGCTCAGGTCCAGGTTCAGCAACAGTATGAGCTGAGATAATGAGGTCAGCTGATACCTGAATATACTGAATGACCAGGTTATTCCATCAATGGATGTTTCTTTCCTGATGGCACGGCCATATTCCAAGATGACCGTGCCAGAATTTATCGGGCTCAGATTGTGAAAGATGGTTCAGGGATCATCAGACTTTTTTTTGGACGGGCAGTGTGTATATATATATATATATATATATATATATATATATATATATATATACACATATATATACACCAAAAAAAAAAAAAAAAAAAAAAGCCCCAAAAAAAGTCGCCACCAAAAAAACAAGTCATTCACTCTAATACTTTGTTGGACCGCCTTTAGCTTTGATTACAGCACGCATTCGCTGTGGCATTGTTTCGATAAGCTTCTGCAATGTCAAAGATTTATTTCCATCCAGTGTTGCATTAATTTTTCACCAAGATATTGCATTGATGATGGTAGAGTCTGACCGCTGTGCAAAGCCCTCTCTAGCAAATCCCAAAGATTCTCAATGGGGTTGAGGTCTGGACTCTGTGGTGGCCAATCCATGTGTGAAAATGTTGTGTCATGCTCCCTGAACCAGTCTTTCACAATTTCAGCCCGATGAATCCTGGCATTGTCTTCGTGGAATATGCCTGTGCCATCAGGGAAGGAAAAGTCCATTGATGGAATAACCTGGTCATTCAGTGTATTCAGGTAGTCAGTTGACCTCATTCTTTGAGCACATACTGTTGCTGAACCTAGACCTGACCGACTACAGCAACCCCAGATCATAACACCGCCCCCACAGGCGTGTACAGTAGGCACTAGGCATGATGAGTGCATCACTTCACCTGCCTCTCTTCTTACCTTGATTTGCCCATCACTCTGGAACAGGGTAAATCTGGACTCATCAGACCACATGATCTTCTTCCACTGCTCCACAGTCCAATCTTTATGCTCCCTAGCAAATTGAAGCCTTTTTTCCCAGTTAGCCTCACTGATTAGTGGTTTTCTTACGGCTACACAGCTGTTCAGTCCCAATCCCTTGAGTTCCCTTTGCATTATGCATGTGGAAATGCTCTTACTTTCAGTATTAAACATAGCCCTGAGTTCTACTGTTGTTTTTCTTCGATTTGATCTCACCACACGTTTAAGTGATCGCCGATCACAATCATTCAGGATTTTTTTCCGGCCACATTTCTTCCTTGAAGATGATGGGTCCCCACTATCCTTCTAGTTTTTCATAATGCGTTGGACAGTTCTTAACCCAATTTTAGTAGTTTCTACAATCTCTTTAGATGTTTTCTCTAATTAACGTATAATTCCTAAATTATCGCCTCTGCTGAAATAATGCTTTTTTTCTTTTTAAAGATTATATAGGTTTGGTCAAACTTCCCTGATCACTCTGATTTCAAAATTATTGTTTTTAAATGATCGTGAACAAAATAAGGATCACAGATGGTAGAATATCGTTGTAACGTGTTAAACTACAAGAGATCGCAGGAGATCATAGTTCATTCTGAGTTTGAAATAAAATTAAATAATATTCTGTATGTTTGGTGGCTTTTATTTAACATGCTTCTGTTGTAGCTTTGAGTAACATACATGTATTATTCTAGTACAGCTGTGGGTTACCAGTCATGTATGTTATAATGAGAGGCTGAGACGAGGCAGTTCGAGTCCAGTAAAAGATCGCTGGACCTGAACTGGCTCGTCTCAGCCTCTCATAACATACGCAAGAACATTAATCCACGGCTACAAAGCAGCATCATGCGCTGCTGTTCAACACAGTCCACCATGAAGATCCACAGATGACAGCAGCCACGACTTCACACAACACAATTAAACTATCTCCATGCATGCAAGGGCAAAAATATAAAAACTCTTTTCTTCTACTTTAACACTAATGGATGAAAACAGTAACTCAGGACTGAGGCAAGAGTTGAGGACATCATTTTATCGTATTTATTTTATTTTAGCTCTCTGACCGTATCAAATGTTCACAGCAGGGATCGATGCGGTTGCATCCAGTATAACAGTCTGTGCTCACGGCAGTCGTGTCAAAATGACTCGGCATTTAATGACGCTTCGGTTTTTACATCCCTATTAATGTCTATCATCGATGGATGTTGAAAAGTCCTGGAAATGGATGTTGGACTGCTTCAGAGCAAAAGAAAAACAGCCTGGTGCGCTGCAATGACTTGACTTTCCAGCTTGAGACACTGTTGTCGGAAGCAAAGATCCTCGCCCGTTGTGTATTTCCAGTCAAAAAACAAGGAAGTGTGAAAAAGGTCTATAAGCAGGATAATGTATGGAACGCAGGGGAAATACTGACCTTCAGGGTGAATGCAGACCCTGGCGCGAATAGGAATTTGCACGAGTAAAACGCTACATGCACGCGAGTTACCATGTGTTCACACCGGACGCGAATAAAATTATTTGTGCGAATGAATTACATATTAAGTCAATGTACAGGCGCGAATAGACGGGCCTTGGCTTGGCTTGGCTTGGCGCGTTTGACGCAAATTCGCAGCACGATGAGCCCCAAACACGCGTCCAACTCGCGCAAATGAGGCATCCTATTCGCGCGAATAGAGCTTATATCTCCTATTCCCTTCGAGTTGAAAAAATTGAACTCGAGCGTTTTTGACACGCGAACAAACCAGCCCCGTCATTGACAATGAATGAGACGTGATGCGAACGGACCGGTGCTCTGCAGCTCGCTGCTCTCTTCAATAGTATAGAAGGGAAAAGCGCTTTTCACAGATAAAATCACAAAGTGCTGCACACAAACGCGGTGTAATCATACCATAAATTTAGGTCTGAAAACCTGGTCAGACAAAACCTCATTAACCAAAAGCTGCAGATCTCTGCAGCCGGTGTTTGACGGGGTGAAACGTCACAACGCCGACACTATGCACCAGGAACCGGAGTTCCTGGAGGAATATGCAGCTCTGTCCTCGCTACATAAATAAATTGAGGTTGTATGTTATAAAACGTCAATATAATTCAATATGAGTTTGTGGTCAGACTAGTGTAGTATTCAGTTTGGTTAGAAGATGACGCCACAGTACCAGGAGTTCAACCTCAGCAGATGTAAACAAACACACACTGTGTGTGTTGTGGTTGTGAACCGGTTGAAAGCAGCAGGAAAGCGGACAGTTACGAGTTGCATTTAATCAGCTGGTTAAATGTTGTGAGGTGGAGGCGAGGAGACGGCAGAGACTCGTTAAACTGAGCTATAATAGCTAGCGACAACAGCCCCGTTTTTTGCTGGAAGTTGGTGGACATTTTGGTGGAAGCGCTAGTTAGCTGCGGCTAGCTTACTCACCGAAGGCTGGTGGACCGACGCTCCGCAGCCGGAATGCAGCGCCTGTAGTTTGTATCCTGGAGGGATATGCAGCACCGATCCTCCCCGACAGAAGCCCATCAAACTGGGCTCGGGAAAACCCCCTGGAACTGGCCGTCTTCCAGACGTAACTCCTGGATCAGCTGATGAAATTCACCGAGCTCCGAGCGCCTCTGGAAAATCTGGTAGGTCCAAACACGCCGGCGTCTTTGGTTCTCCGACTTTCAAAGCAGGTAAAACACCACAGCTCTCTCAAAGTACTAAAATAACCGGGTTCTGCCATGTTCACCTGACTGAAGTGACTGACAAGTGACAAACCACACGCGAATTAAGGGTTTTATTTGGACATATGGATTATGCCCATATGTAGATGCCCTTGTAGTGTATCAGGTCCACACTGAACATTGCCAAACCAAAAATGTACAAATACTCGTCTGACAGGGCTTTCCTTCCACTCCGAGTAAAAATAGCACCCTCAGCAACAAACCGTAAGTGACCTAGGAGTAGGCGAACGGTCCCGGCTCTACTGTAAAAAACATGGATTACAGCAGGAGGAGGCGACTCTGAATACGACATTCTTTACAGCTTTAATGCTGAAGGACACAATTATATGTAGAGACATGAAAATGTGAAAAATAACATTGAAAAAAAATATTTTCTAAGTCACCTCTCGAGTAGTTTTCATTTTGAGATCATGTGTACAAGATGCTTGGTGTCACACATTTAGAGCTTCTACGGTCTTTACACTGTTTAAAAAATCTGTTCCTGTTTATCTGATTAATTTTATTTTATTTTATCATCATTGTTATGTATTTGTTGAGGTTTTCAGTGTGTTTAAGCAACAGTTGCTGATGAATCTCCATTTAGAAGAGACGGACTCCGCTCCAGCGCATCACCTGGGGCATGAATATCCAACGAACAGTGACTGCATTCGTGTGTTTACTCCAAGGGGCAAACTCCGCCTCAGAACAGTGAAGCTCGCTTCCTTGTTGCAAATAGTGTAATCCTCCCTTCATCCGCTAGGGGCTGGCTCCAAGAGCGAGCAAATCCCCATAGACTCCCATGTTAAAAACGCCAACTTCACAGCAGAAATAAACAGGTTTACAGCCTGGTTCAAAAAATCATTTTAGGTTTATTAGGTCAAGTTTACCTTCATGTCAACTGTGAGGGGGGTGAATTTTTTTATAACTCATTCGTTTAGATGTTATTTATTCTTCAAATTACACATAATTAGGGGCGTGTCCTTATGATTGACATGCGGCAGACCGGAAGCTCCGCCTGCCGACCGGAGGCTCCTAGTTAGCTCCTTCTTTGCTCTTAATAAGGTCTCAGTTTGTTACAGAGTCGCACAACGGCGGTGTTTAGTCGGCGAATTGCAAGTCTAAGCATGTCTTACCTTAACCATGCCGCTTAGGAGCCTTATCTTTGTTAGCTCCTCTTAGTTTCGTGTTAGCTCAGTTAGCGTTTAGCCCACAGTACGTCAGCTGTCAATCATTTGCCCCGCGGCCGCGCTGTGCCCATTTTAGTATTTTCCTGGAGTGACGACGTACGTGACACGGCAAGATGGCGACGGTAAGACACGCCCACCTGGCTTCACATTTCTCCATTCAGAAGAGACCGGAAGCTACGTTCAGTAATTATATACAGTCTATGGTTTACTCCCACCAACAACTGGCTCTGTTACACCTCAACAAAACCCAGCAGCAGGACATTTTCCCTTTGACTCTGTCCACAGATGTCTCTGCTAACAGCAACACCCAATTTCAATTATTATTTCCTAGCAAATAAGCTACAATTTATTTCCAAATGGCTGAAACCTACCCATCTAGATGAACCGTGGCTAGACACAGAACAAGCATTATGTGAGGATCTGGATGTCTCTGATTTGCCGTTCATCAGTTCAGCAGTCAGATCTCATAAATGCTTTAAAAGTATCAACATCTGCTCTACTCTGAAAGCATGGTGGGAATTCCTGAAATTAACCGAGTCTTCTATTATTCCATGTAAACTCACACCCATCTGGAATAACCTGGATATTTTACAAAACAAGAAAATGATTAATTTTGTGCATTGGAAGGATAAAGGAGTAAAACAATTACAACATATCATTGAAAATGGAAAATTCCTCTGACTGATGACTGACTATTTATCTACTGAGCTTCATTAAGGCGCATATCAACGTTATTTATCATGATGGCACAACACACAACAAGACGTCGGATCTGAGCAGATGAGTGAAACTCCGCCCACCTGACTCGCCTTTCAGTCGCCAGGGCAGTAAATTTAATGAGGTGTAGCTCCTGATAAAAGTCTCCACATATTTCGCGCCACTTAATCAGCCTGAGCTAATCACTAGTTTTTAGTAAACGGAGGTAACGTAGTGGGGGGGGGTCTCATGTTCATGTCACGAAGGTGCGTTTGTGTGTGTTTGGGAATATGCGCATCGATTAAACATGTAGATGGTAGAGCAACATAAAGAAGAAATCCAACAAAATGAAGGTTTAAAAACATGAATAATTTGATATAAACATTTACTCGCCATGTGGGACAGACCTCTGAGATTTACTCACCAAAAAATTAACTCGCATTTGGCGCCTGGCGAGTGTTAATTTCGGACCCTGGCTGTGTTGTTATTGTGCAACTTGTGACGAGTTTAGCGACTTTTGTATAGATTGATCAAAAGTAATGATTGAGATTCTGAGTCTTGAGTCATTGCTCACCTGTGACTATCATCTTTTTTAAAATACTCTCCGATATCATGTTGTCCAGCCGCTCGTTTGGCCGTGCTGACTTTGCAGCGCAGCAGTCCTTCTCCGCTGCAGCTTGCGCGGCTCCCTCTGGCGTCGGGCATCAACCAATCATGTTGCATCATTGCATGTGTGTGTGCCCCTGTGCCTTCAGATTTTATTTCTTTTACTCAACATCCGTACTGTTTTCTGATAATGAAACGGTTAAATGAGTATTGGTTATATTTCCAGGATTTACTGTAAAAAGGGAGGGGATGGTATGGGGGAATGGCAGTTTTACAGGGGGGATGATTTTGATCGTTTTTATTTCAGGGGGGATGCCATCCCCCCTCATCCCCCCTCAACTCGACTACTGGATGCTGGTGCTGCTGGAGGATTATTCAGATTGTATCAGGAAAGAACGCGTTTTTAAGAACCATAATTTCCTGAATCATGAAGCCTGCGGCTGATATCACACTAGAGCAGCGCTTTAATCTTTGTCCTGAACTGGACCGCCGTCTCGCTGCGTCGGCTCTTGAGCGCACATGTGGAGCCGTTCCTCGTGAACGGGACAGACCAGGAGAAGATGCTGAACCATCCAGCAAGTTGAGGAATAATCATGACTGTGATGTTCTGCACATCCCCTCCACCTTCACTCCACACCATCTAGAGGAGATTCTCCTGTTGGCGTCATTGTTAACGAAGCGGCAGCTCTCCAGTTCTTCGTCTTTTTACTGCACTTTCTAACTTTTACTTTCCGTTTACATGGATATAACTTTGTACTTCGTTATGAGCCTTTTTTTGTGATTGTGTAATTAATTTATTCAGTGAAGGTTATCATATTGGAATTCCTCTTAATCTGTTTGACATTTGGACGATGCACCGCGTGAACTGGCTGTTACGCCGTTTTAATTCTCTTTCCCGACTTTTAAATTAAGCAAAAAAAGAAACAAAAAAAATGTAAGGTTAATGCCTGCAGTGTTAACTGAAAAATAAAAATCTAATGAATGAAATGTTTCACACAAACATACCTTCAAATTTTCATTTTGTTAAATATTTTAATGGATTTAAATGAGCAGACATGTTTTATAGCCTAAACAGTGATGTAGAAAAATGAAAGTTAACAGAGACGTCCTGTTGTTATCTTATGCCAAGTGAAAAACTAAATTGATTTCATGAGGTGTTCTAGCTCTTTCTCTGGAGCAGGTAAAGATGCAAATGAGATTATGAATCAATAAGGGAAAAAAACAAAACATGATTCGACTTGTCGACGACTGGCATGATCTGACAAATCAGGTTCGACTATGAAAATTCTTAGTCGGGGACACCCCTAGTTTTAACCAATGATGTGATTGTTGTTTCAATCAGTTTCACTCATTTTGGCGGTATGACTGAGTCAGAAATGGGAGCAAGGTAAGTTTGTATGAACACGTAGATTTCTTTGAACTCTCTGGGTAACAGACTCAGTGACTCCAATGACTCAAATAACCAATTCTCTTTGGTGAGTAACTCATTCAAAATCGGGTTTAAAATCACTAAACCTGAGAGAAGGAATGAAGCTGGAGGTGATTGTAGGGTGAGAGAAATGTCCATCACAAACCACAGAACCAATAAAAGGTGACATGAATGTGTGTTGTGGTTGTTGATCAACAGATAAAGTTGAGATGCAAATAAGCTTTTCATGTTTAGAAGGTCTTTTCTGCAAAATAATTATTTGATATTTTATACTCTTAACATTTATGATTGAGGTATTATATGTGCAGGCATATTAAAAGTGTGACTTTCAAGATGTTCTGAGGGAGAGAGGTGGAATTTTTTCTGCTGTGTGGTCACGAAATCCAGCTTGATCTTTCTTTCCCGTTTCAGTGTTCCTGCAGAACTGCAGCAGTTGTTGGACATTACAAAGTGGTTTCCCTGTAAATGAAGTCTGGACAAACGGGACCCAGAGCCTTGCCACATAAGAGGAACCAGAGAAACTGCTGCCAAATCAAGATGTGATGGAAGCTGGAATGACATCGGGCTACATGGGTCAGATGTAAACAATAAAGTAAATTTAAAGGAAATGGTTCACACGAAGAAAATAACAGTTAGATGTGACATTTGTGGTGAAATTTGTAATCATAAAGTAGATCTTAGGAAACACATGAGAATCCACACAGGAAAGAAACAATTCAGCTGTGATGAATGTGGACAAAGATTTAGTGTAAAGGGAAGCTTAAACACACACATGAGAATCCACACGGGAGAGAAACCATACAGCTGTGGTGAATGTGGACAAAGATTTAGCGTAAAGGGAAACTTAAACACACACATGAGGGTCCACACAGGAGAGAAACCATACAGCTGTGATGAATGTGGACGAAGATTTAGTGAAAAGGGAAGCTTAGACAAACACATGAGAATCCACACAGGAGAGAAGCCATACAGCTGTGATGAATGTGGACAAAGATTTAGTCAAAAGGCACACTTAAACTCACACATGAGAATCCACACAGGAGAGAAACCATTCAGCTGTGGTGAATGTGGACAAGGATTTAGTCAAAAGGGAAGCTTAGACAAACACATGAGGGTCCACACAGGAGAGAAACCATACAGCTGTGGTGAATGTGGACGAAGATTTAGTGAAAAGGGAAGCTTAAACCAACACATGAGAATCCACAGAGGAGAGAAGCCATACAGCTGTGATGAATGTGGACAAAGATTTTGCGTAAAGGGAAACTTAAACACACACATGAGAATCCACACAGGAGAGAAACCATTCAGCTGTGATGAATGTGGACAAAGATTTAGTGTAAAGGGACACTTAGACCGACACATGAGAATCCACAGAGGAGAGAAACCATTTCCCTGTGAGGTTTGTGGTGTATTATTTAGATGGCGTAGTAGTTTAAAGGGACACATGCTTGTCCACACAGAATGGAGACAACAAAGCTGAAGATTTTGCTGGAAATCTCTAAATAATGTGTCTAGTGTAGATAGGCGTGTGTTAGAACTTCAGGGGTGATTTTCCATGAAGGTCTCTCAGGAAAGAATCACCTGGAAAAGTCAGACAAATTTAGCCCTTTCTCTTGCAATAAAGCCAGTGTCAGTTCACACATCATATACATGTTTACTACTATGAGCTCATGCACACATGGGTTTTGCATACATTACTGTTATCACTCATTAAAATGGGTATAGGATGTATTGATCATCTTGCTGTTTTCATTCATAATCGTAAGAATGTTCTTTTTGTCAGACATCTTGAATCAGATCTTACCTTTCTGACACTTTTAGCTGTCACTTAAGTCTTCCTCAGAGCTTTCAGGACTTTCTGGTATGACGTGTCTTTTAATACAACTGACCAGGAAATCCTGATGTGACATGTCTCAATCTTATGACTGGGCATGGAAACTTATGAAATACCCGTACCTGGTCACGTCTGTCTTGTCTGGGTATAAGGTGTCTTGGATCAATGGATGTTTTTGTCGCATGTATGTTTGAATTTAATACCTTTTTAAATTTGAGATGTTGATCATGTGTATGTGGACTTGATTTATGTGTATTTCAAGTGATTATAATCATATAAACATGTCAGAGGGGTGTGTAAGAGTTCAACATGTATTTTGTCCTTCATAGCCTCATAGAGGACCTTCAGAGTCCATGAGGGCTTATGATGTAAAGCAGGTCACATAAATAAGAAGGCCAGTGAACATCACAACATTTTTAAATGACTAAAAGAACCTTTAAATCAATCCTTAAAGGATCAGGATTGTACTGGTGCCATGTGTTTTTCCCTTCTGGTCCTCATCAAAACACATTGTCCCAAAAAAGTCTACACATTCTGGGGTAATTGTAGATTTTTATGTGAAAGTAAAATCCAGCTCAGTCTTCAAGATAAATTTGACCTAAGGTTGAATCCCTGTCTGCTCGTCCTGGCTGTTTAAATCAAATATAATCACAAATATCATGTAACACCTTTATGAAGAGTCACCAGGTTTGAATCAAGAACACGGAGGTGAGAAGAGTATTGTTAAAAGAATTGGTCAGGAAAAGAAAAATTCAGTCAAGAATAGGATGTGACTTGCTTGCTGTGCAGCTGTGTGCTCTGTATTGTTCTGATTAACACATAATCTGAAAGTCCTTTGTCCAGAGTGTCCTTGCTGATGTTTTCAGTCATTGTATGAACTTTATTTGTGACCAAAAAAAAAAACAATAAAACTATAGACCTTGAAATAGGGGTCTAGAAAAGGCAACAGTTTCCAGTTTAGTTGTGGGGGGTCCTGTTTAATGGGCTCCACTGGGATCAATGGAGAA
>JALJCO010000767.1:0-16641 GCA_023101725.1 Atherinomorus stipes | reverse complement strand
ACAGAAAACCACTCTCGCTGCGAGCACGCCGCTCGTTTTATTGCCTTCGTCCTAGCAACCGTATAACAACAAGCGAGATCCCTCACTCTCCCGTGAACATTCCCTAAACTTCCTGGGCTCTCTTACATGCGCAGGCGCATTACACAGTCAGCCTATATACTGCCGTATATGACATCTCCCCCTTTCAACATGTTATTCTTATAACATAAAAATTAAAGTGAAAAGTGCTGTGGGCTGGGCCCGCACATCAAACTTAAACATGAGGCCAAGTCCAGTGTTTTTCTATTCTAATACACTGTACGTATAGGAGTTACTTGAGTTAACCATAAATCAGAATTTCAATGTTTCCTTTCCAACACCAACCCAATAACAACTGGTTATATAAACCGATTATTCCAGAACCCAGTACATTTTTTTTTTTTTTTATATATGCAGTCCATTTGCCGTAGAACACTTAGATGACTTATTTACAGATTAAGTCTCTTGATTGGCTTACTCAGCCGTCCAGATCGGGTCATTGTTTGACCAGACCGGGGAGTTGTAGGTGGAGCTGCAGCTGCACACGGGCTACCAGGGACAGTCTCTGAGATGACCGTCTCTGACATGTTGGTCCCAACAGTCGGTGTATCAGTTTGTGTGCATTTACCGGCCTCTGCCGGAGTAGGTGGCTGAATAGCGGGCTGCGACTGGATGTGGCGGCGGTTCCGCCGCAGCTCTGCTCCTAGAGGCGTCCTGATGATGAAGGATCTTGGGGTAGTGCTCTCGCTGGTGACCACAGCTGGTAAAGTCCATGTCTTTTCATGGTCCAGTTTGGAGAGCACTACATCTCCTGGATGCAGGGCAGGTAGAGTCCTGGCTCCATGACGGCGGTTGAAGTAATAAGCCTGTTTAGCTTTCTTCCTCTCTTTCTCCTGCACAGCTGCTGCTGGGCCATTTTGGGTTGGAGGTTTTGTCAATAGGGAGGGTGGTCCTGATTTCCGCCCCCATTAGGAGTTCTGCTGGGCCTCAGCCGTGGACGAGCATGGGGTGGCTCTGTAGCTCAGCAGGGCCATCACAGGGTCGTCTTGCTTGAGGATTTTCTCAGCCGTTTGTACGGCTCTCTCAGCGTGCCCGTTACCTTGTGGGTGATGGGGGCTGCACGTGTGGTGTTTGAAGTCTAGCTGCCTTGACAGCCCTTTAAACTCCACACAGGAGAACTGGGGCCCACTATCGCTTACCACCTCTCCTTCCGGTATCCCGTGTCTAGCGAACACGTCTTGAGCTTTTGTACGACTTGTGTACTGGTTGTGGAGTTAAGGTGGCAGATCTCAATAAACCTGGAGTAATAGTCTGGTATTACTAAGTAGTGATTGTGTCTTTACTCAGAGAGGTCCATATAGCGATCCTCTTCCAAGGTCGTTCTGGGAGTGGCGGGACAGGAGAGGCTCTCTTCGCAGGCGTTCTCTTTTGTTCACAGCACACCTGACACGACGCCACGAGCTTGCTTAACTCTGTGGTGAGACCTGGCCACCACACTGATGATCTCGCCCTCTCTCTACATTTTACTGTGGCCCTGGTGGCCCTGGTGGATTTTCTGAAGGATCTCCTCTCATTTGCTGCGGCACAATGATCCTGTTACCTCTGAGTATCAGTCCATTGTACTCCGACAGTTCACTTTTCAGTCGACGTACGCTCTCGCTTCGGTTGGCACATCGGCGAGGTGCTAGGCCATCCCCTATTTATGAGTCTCGTGACTGACTGCAGTTCAGGGTCAGCTGTCGTCGCCACTTCAAATCTCATCCATCTTACTTGCAGATGCTGGAATCCCCCCCACTACGCTAGCCACATAGTGCCACCTCACCTTGTATCTCTGTATCAGCGTGCGTGTTAGCCATTGGGCTGCGGGACAGAGTATAGCAACAACCAGAGTCTTTCTCTAGGAGCATACACACGCCACTGCATTAAATCTCATAAGCCTCATGAGGAGTCGCTGACATCTGAGAGGCACGTTGTCTAGGCTGCGTTTGTTTATAAGGGGCACGAGGGGCTTGTGGTCTGTTATCAGCTTGAACTCACTGAGTCCACTCAGGTACCACTCAAACTTCTCGCACGCCCACACGCCCCCAGACCTTCCTTTTCTATCTGGGCGTAGCGCTGTTTCTGCTTCAGTGAGACGTCGTGAGCAGTACGCCACCGGCTTCCACTGCTCACCATGGAGTTGAAGTAGTATCGCCCCCAGCCCGTAGCTGCTGGCATCAGCAGACACAGCAGTGGGTTTACTCACGTCGTAAAAAAGGCGAGTACTGGTGCAGTGGACAGAAGTTCTTTTAATCTGTTCAAAAGCTGTTTGCTGGGCATGGCTCCACGTCCATGCATTCTTGTGTTTCAGGAGCTCATACAGCGGTGCTCCTACTGTTGAGAGGCCTGGGACATACCTGCCAAGGTAGTTCACCATTCCCAGCACCCTCCTCAACTCTTTCACATCTGTTGGTGGTGAGAGCTGCCGGATAGCGTCTACTTTCTCTGGGTCAGGCCAAATCCCTGACCGGTCGATGATGTGCCCGAGGAACCGGAGCTGGCTCTGCCTGAGACATTTCTCACGATTTAGCTTCAGGCCCGCTTCCTCAATGCGCTGCATCACCTTCTCCAGGCGGCTGTCGTGCTCTTCCTCTGTGGCCCCATAAACTAGGACATCGTCCATGAAGATTTCAACTCCCTCTAGCCCATCAAGGGTCTCCATCTTTCTCTTGAAGATTTCCGGAGCACTCGTTATCCCGAATAGCAGCCGCTTAAAGTTAAACCTGCCAAACGGCGTGATGAAGGTGGTGAGTTTACAGCTGTCGGGGTGCAACGAGATCTGGAAGAACCCACTGGCGGCGTCCAGTGAAGAGAAGACAGTCGCCCCGCTCAGCTTTGCTGTGATCTCGTCTGTTGTGGGCAGGATGTACTGTTCTCTTTTAACACAGGTTCAGTTTTTAAAGTCCCATGCTCCCCATATGCTTCCACATGTCCCTTGTTAATCACTATTTCTTCCACTCTTCTCACTAGGTTCATTTTCACTGACAATGGTCTGCTAAGTAGATTGTTTGCTGTGGCCTCCCAGATGACGTAGACAGGGAGTGGTAAGTCTTACACTTGTAGGTCACCGTGGTTTGGATCTTTCCGATGTACTGCAGCCTGCCGCCCGTCCACTCCAGTGGCATGTCCGCAGGCTCTAGCGGGCCGCTGGGGATGAGTGAATGGTGGGTCTCCTCACGAATGATGCTCACATCTGCGCCAGTGTCAATTTTAAAAGGAACTGGTGTGGAACAGCATGAACTGTGTGTGTGTGTGTGTGTGTGTGTATTTTCAATATATACTATACACTACTCACAAAAAGTTTAGGATATTTGGCTTTTTGTATGATGTCGAATGAATCTAAAATCCACAACCTTTCCAGGTGAACTGAATTAAACTTGCTCTAAAACTTTTCAATGCACATGTACACTGTATAATGGTTAAATATTTAATCTGCATCATTCTGTTCGCCAAAAACTGAAAGTTAAATATACCTAGAGTTTTGTGAGTAGTGTATACACTTTAGAGAGATGGAGAACTGTTGCAAATGACTACTTTCATTCTTCCATACAACTATATTTTTATGTCCTCTTTACCTTACACTGTACATTAACTCTTAAATGTCAAGATGATTTTACCGGTAGCATCCTCACCTTACGAGAGTATCCATCAATCCCCCCAAAGAGTACAATATTGTACCTGTAGGGGGAAAAAAATTTAATGAAATGTCGAGAAATTCCAAGTTTGTATCCTGGGTAAATGACGACTACTACTGATGAATAAAACAAACAAAAATAAGAGATCGGACATATTGCAGACACACCCCTGTGTGTGTGTGTGTGTGTGTGTGTGTGTGTGTGTGTGTGTGATGTGTACATATGACGTGCGTGTGTGTGCGCACACGTACTGAATGAGTTAAAACAGCATTCATTGACTATTTAAATTAATAGACTCAAATAGCCACTATATATTTATCAGCCAGTGTGAGATAAAATATAAATGTAGAAACATGTAAAGTACATTACTTTGCCTTCTAAAAGATCTACTTTCAGTTTCTGTGTACATTTTCCTCCAGTAGGACAGAATCTCAATGAAATTAAGATTTTTTCTACAATAACATTTGAAAACCACATGTTTTAATACAGTTAACTAATGTGGACCATTTCATTTCACCTTTATTTATACAGGTTGTCTCTTTGAAATCCAAAATCTCATTTACCAGGAGACCCGTTTTGACAAATAAATAAATAAAAACAAATAACAGTGACAAGTGACACTACAAAAGACCAGTGGATTAAAATTGACTCATGGAACAGTTCTCTTCAATGATGCTTCTCTATACTTGCGTAGCAGCAGCATCACTGCTCCCGTTTATTCTTGTAAAACAAAAATAACAAAAACACTGTGCTTGAATCAAAAACAACTTCTTTGAACCAGGTGACATAACTAGCTTTTTTGTCATCAGTTGCCATGGTGAATCTAGTTAATCAGGGCTTCATTGGTGATGGCTTTTTCTTGTGGTTCTCAACTCGAGGTGACTGAACCAACTCAACAGCTGTTCTAGAACTGAAAAATCTGACCAGTTCAGGGTAATTTAACCTTTTTTTTTTTTTCAAATTCAGAGTTAGTTGAACCATCTTTCTGAAGTAGGCCCGTTTACAAAAAAAGGTGTTTTTATTTAAGTCACCTTGTGATTTGTAAGCAACAAACACTAAAAATGAAGATCAGAAGTCTTAGTGCACTTTGTTTTTAAACTAATTTTTTGTCACTATACTTATTTCTCCTCGTCTCACTGCCGTCACTGGCATAAATTTCATGATCTTCTATGGGTATTTTCCAGATAACTAGAACCAACTGGTTAATCCTTTTGATGTAGCTACACATCTTTGTTATTCAACAATCTCAGAGGGAAGATACTAAAAATTCTGCAGTCCACAAACACATTTATGAATCTAACAAAGGGTTTTCAGGGTACAACTTAAGAACAAATTTAATAAGATTATTAGGAAGAAAAAATAATAAAATTCTGCTGCCAAATACAAACCTTACCTGATGAGCTTATGGTTGGTATCTATGTGTACCAAGTACTTTGGGCAGGGGACTGAATAAGTTTGCCGTATAACACATCCTAGCTGAGTCATTCTAGCCAAGATTCCAAGGCTGTCTACTCGGTGCATTGATGCTTTAACTCTGTCCCATCCCACATGATGTCCTTGCGCCTTCAAGGCCCCCTTTACTAATCTATAACCAGCATGTGGCATTCTGTCTTTGATTTCTCTTACAAGCTGATCAAGTTCTGCATCTGTGCATGTACTGTACAAATTCCGGACAGACAAATTGTTCTCTGCCATCCTCCTAAATAATGTTGCACGTGACAGTCCCCATAGCTTGGCAATGGTGTTGACTGGGAAGCCAATCTCAACAAATGAACACGATTGTGAATAGAAACAATTATCCTTGGACGGCCACTGGAAGCTTGGCTCTCAAATGTAACAGCAGGTAGAGTTTCTTGACTCAGTCTGTGGTTTTGAATTGCATTGTGCAAATCAGTCAATCTCTCCATGATGTCCGGTGAAAGTTGAATATGTTGCGACAGAGCCTCAGTGAAAACCATGTGCTGATTGCAAACAAACTCCAGGTAATTGATGTCCAGTGGCAAATGTTGCAGTGCATGTGTGACACGCTGATGTCGTCTCTCCAGGATATGTTGTTTCAATAAATCCTGTTTAACTACATACTCATGTTTCTTGTTGGCTTCTCTCCATTTGAAATGATCAGTCTCATTAAATCCTTTAATAACCAAAACCTGAAAAATATTAAAGTTAAAGGTTAGTTAAATTGAAGCAATACACTGCCAACTCTCAATACACTACACAAGGCACTTCACTACCCACAACTGCTCTCCAGGCACCAAAGCCTAGCCCACTTGTTTTGTACTACAAAATGTGTTGTACATTAAGAAATAGGTACGATGTACCAAGGGGGACCAATAAAAGTAAAAAATGATTATTGCAAGATACATTAGAGTTAGGACTTGGTGATATAGCCTCAAATCTATATTGTGGTATAGTCTTAAGTATGTGGAAAAAATATAATAAGAATACATGTTGCAATATATTATTTTCTTTCTGTGTGTGTATATATATATATATATATATACACACAGTTAAATATCAGCTCATATATATATATATATATATATATATTATGTCAGACTGACTGTTTCAGAATATACTTGCATAATAGATACATTACAACAGAACAAACACTTAAACTATAGAACTATAGAAAGCCATTTAAAGAATACTAATTGTGCAAAATGTATCGTAGAAAAATAAAACAAATACATAAAAAAAATTTAAATAGAAAGCCATAAGTTCTAGGTGGGTCTTGTTGTTCATAACAAGATTCAAATTTTCAATATCTAGTGCAAATACTAACAATGAACATCAGTGTTTGCAGTGATTAAACTTTATTGTACATCAAAGGTTGTTCACCAGGAACAGTGAACGCTTTTGACTTTGCCATCAAACCCACGTGAGTGCTTGGTATTCTCCGTGGGCATCATGTATGCATTATAATTATTCAACTTGTACATCTAAAGCAGGGTTTCCCGATTTGGTCTTTTCTCCGTGAAACAAGTTAACGAGTCATTGTGCAGGGCTTGTTTGGCTAAGGTGTTAGAGCAGAGAGAGGAAATAGAAAATGCGGCCCTCGGTCTCCGCCGAGTGACGTAACATTTGTTGCTTAACCAGCAGTAACCAGCGCTTGACGCCATTTTAGGTGTAAAACTGTCAGTGGTCAAACCGGCGTGGAAATGAGCGCACATCTGATCATAAAAATGATCTTATGACTGAATCCATGTGTGATTTATAAAATGTTCGTGTCTGACCAAACAACAGAATATTGGTCAGAAATGCACCGTCATCCAGCTGTTTCTCCTGAAGCAGCAGCAGCGCTGATAGATGGAGGCTGGTCGGATCTGGAGCCTGACCCAGACAGGAACATAAGAAACGATAACTTTCATTAGTTAAACTAAGAAACAGTCTACCGAATGAACACTTGTACAACGTTAATGTATAGATTAGTTTATAGAAACGGATCTCCTCCACTAACTCCGTGTCTCCTGGGAGCTGCAGTTACAGTGGCTTGCAAAAGTATTCATACCCATGACCAAAACTAAATTGCTCAGAAAAGAAAAAAGCAAAAGTGAGTTTCACCTTTTTATATGAAAGGAAATGGCACAAACACAACAATCCATCACTGTTCTTGTTCGTAAGCGCTCTTTACTATGAATAGGTTGCATAAGTTTGTATGTCATTGTTGCAAAAGTATTCACACTAAGTCATTAATGTCACAATCAGTACTTGGTTGCAGCTCCTTTGGCAGCAATAACAGCTACCAATCGCTTTGGATAGCCAGCAATGAGTTTTGTGCAGTGGTCCTTGGACAGTTTCGCCCACTCCTCTTGCAATACTGCTCCAGCTGAGTCAGGTTACTTGGTGACCTTCGGTGGACAGCAATCTTCAGATCCCTCCACAGGTTTTCTATTGGGTTGAGATCTGGGCTTTGACTGGGCCAGTCTAGAACCTTCACTTTCTTCTTCCTGAACCATTCTTGTGTCACTGAGCCGTATGTTTTGGATCATTATCCTGTTGAAAGGTGAACTTCCTCCCAAGCTTCAGGCTTTTTGCAGATTTGAAGACGTTTTCCTCCAGGATGTTGTTGTATTTTGCACTATTCATAATCCCTTGCACACGGACAAGCTCACCAGGACCGGAGGAAGAGAAACAGCCCCATAGCATTATATTCCCGCCTCCATGTTTCACGGTAGGGATGGTATGAGCTGGATCATCAGCTGTGTTAGCTTTGCACCAAACATACTTCTTGGCGTTCAGGCCAAAAAGTTCTATTTTGGTTTCATCTGACCAGATCACACGTTCCTACGTGTGTGGTGGCATACTGCAAACGAGCCTTGAGATGTTGTTTCTTCAGATATGGCTTCTTCTTTTGCAACACGCCCATAGAGACCTTCCTTTGTGTAAAGTGCGGGATATTGTGGACTTGTGTACGTTAGTCCCAGCACCCTGGAGAGACTTCTTCAGGTCTTCAAGAGTGACGGAGGGGTTTGCTCTGGCTTCCCTGAGTAATTTCCTTTTGCCTTTTGCCGTGATCTTGGAGGGGCGCCCTGATCTTTGGAGGTTCACAGTGGTACTGTGGCGCTTCCACTTCTGGACCAGTGATGCAACAGTACTTTTTGGCACATTGAGTGAACTTGCGATGGCTACATAGCTTTGCCCATCTCTATGCTTCTCTACAACTTTCTTTCTGAGGTCTTCTGAGAGCTCCTTGGACTTCATGACTGTTGTCTGCTGACAAGCATGGGATGACTGTGGACAGGTGACTATTGGGCACTAATTATGGGGAGCAATCAAGGATATACAAATCACCTGGGACTGAATACCGCCCTGTGACACTGTGAGGCAATAGTTTATAGTGTGCAATCATTTTTCGACTCAAAATAACATCTTTGGTGCAAGGGTGTGAATACTTTTGCAACAATGAAATACAGACTTGTACAACCTATTCATAGTAAAGAGCTTACAAACAAAAACAGTGATGGATTGTTGTGTTTGTGCCATTTCCTTTCATATAAAAAGGTGAAACTCACTTTTGCTTTGTTCTGTTCTGAGCAATTGAGTTTTGGTCATGGATATGAATACTTTTGCAACCACTGTACCAGCGCGTCTGCCCTTCTCGCTGCGCATAATGTTTATAAACTAGTATTTCTGTTATTTAACTTGTCAATAAAGTCTTGACAAGTTACAGCATCGTACAGATCCACACAGGTCAGGGTTGTGTTGCAAACTTTCTCTGAGTCTAAAGCAGCGTTTCCCGCTGGTCCGATGCACCTGCGCCTTTCTGCAGCCCGACTGTCCGTCTTCTTACAAGCAGTTATAGTCTATAAGTGCTCAGTCAGCAGCCTGTTTCTTAGCTTAGCTAATGAAAGTTATTTTTTTTCTTCTGTCCCTGTGTGGGTCAGGCTCAGATCCGACAGTCCAGGTCAGGCTTGGACCAGCCTCCGCCTGTCTGCGCTGCTGCTTCAGGGTAGAAGCAGCTGGATGAGGAGGGATTTCTGACGGAGATTCTATTGTTTGGTCAGACAGGAATATACAATATTCCAATATATTAATACTATAATTATATACAATGATAAGATCATTTATATGATCAGATGTGCGCTCGTTTCCACGCTTGTTTGATAAACGGGACCGCTGACTTTTATACGCCTGAAATGGCGTCTTAGCAACAAATGTCACGTGACTAATCGGTCTCTGCCAGTCACGTAACCCTGACCTGAAGCAACAGGCATACACCCCTTGACCGGAGAAATACACTTCCACTTTCTCCCTAATAACAATACAATGTAATTTCGGCACTGAAACACTTGCAACTTTAAAACAGGCTAATCACTGTGACAGTTTTAAAAGTATTTCAAAAGTTGCGTACCTGACAAAGAAATATTTTTCTTCTTCTTCTGCTTTGTCTTTATATTTTTAGAGCGGTTGGCAAAAACGCAACAGCTGCTTTACCGCCACCGATCTTCTTTCTTTCATCGTGGGAAATTTTACTAGAAATAAGGTTACAGGACATCATTGCTTGACCAAATAAAACTCTTTAAAAAACCTACCTTGGAACCCTAAAAGGTTTAACAAATTTGAAAGCCATAAAGACTCAGATTAATTTTAATACCTTTAAAGAATTTATATGAAATCTCTGTACTCCTCCTGCATATTTTCTTTTCTTTTAAGATGTCTTTGTCTTTTGGTTCATTATTAATGTTTTTAAAATGAATTACTTTAATAAAGTTTTTTATTTTTATTATTGTGTAATACCATTTTAATCACCATCAACGGGGAAACCACCATGAATCCTCTGTGAGGATCTCTGTGGACAAAATAATCGATCCCATAGTAATGGGTCGAGGCCGTACATTGAAAACATGACCTGAAACATTTAGCAACCATCTGAAATCACATTAAACAAATTACATTAACACCACAATGTTTTGATCCCCTTAAGGAAATTAGTTTGAGCTGATTTTAACGTTATTTAAATTGGTCTTGCTGCTGCATAAAACATTTATTTGAAGAAATTATCAAATGAGAATAAATGTATTTTTAATGTCAACCAAAATTGAAGTTGATGGGTCATAACCCTCCACCTAACTATTACAGACACTTATTTAAAAATTTTATTTTAGTTCACAGTGAGAATATTTCTCTATTTGGGTGAAATTTATTTCCCTTTTTCTTTTTTAAAAATAAATCTAGTTAAACTATTTGTGAGCAATTCTGTCTTTCTGTTACTGTTGTGAGCTTTTCTGCTTGTGTTTATGAGCAACTGTCTGCACTGGTGGTCTGGATCCCAGTGGTGAGATGGAAAGGCATTATGTACGACACCATAGCTTCCTTGATACATTGTTTGCTCTTGGCATTTTCATTAAGACAAGTAAGAGAGTTTTTTTTGTATAAAAAATGTTACTGAATATACTGTATTTTGCTTTCTAAATTTTCACTTGTAAACTGCAAGCAAAGAAGGAGGGTAATAGAAATGGATTAATCTGTTCATGTTAGATCACTGTTTATTATTTTACATTATCTTATATCAAAATAAATAGTTTTCACACACTGAAATCATTTCACCAAATTTCAATTTAAAACAAACAATGGTAACAAGCACAATGGACTTTCTGTTGGCAGAAACAATAAGTAACATGTAAACATCAAACATATAAAGTGCATTTACGATGCATCTTATGACCATAAGATGGTTTATTGCTTTATTCAAATTGTACACAAGAACCAAGAATACTTTTCTTCACATTCAGAGCTCGAGACTTTATCTAGTCTGACTTCATTCTTCAGCTTTCAGAAGAATTGGTACAGAAAGGAAACTTTCAATGCTTCATGTACCGAAATCAAATGTTCATATCAAAGCAACACTACCATATAAGGTATTGTGGCAGAAACATTGAAATAATAATAAAAAAAATTCCTCCGAGCATCCTTAAAAAAAGAATCCAAAATACATACAGACTTCAGATTTTCCAGAGCTTCTATGCAGGTGCTTTCTGTGCCTTCCTCCATGTTTTCAGAAGCCAAACATTGTAAACTGTATCTGAGGGACTGCTGCTGCTTTTCCTGGCAATAAGCAACATCACTGAGTTTTTCAAAGTGCGATAATCATGGTTTTGCAATAACTAAAATCTGAAACGGTAATACTAGTCGTCAGGGAATTGTATCCCGATTGATCTTTTTATCGATTACTGTTCCATCCCTAATGCATATATACAGGGGTTAGACAATGAAACTGAAACACCTGTCATTTTAGTGTGGGAGGTTTCATGGCTAAATTAGACCAGCCTGGTGGCAAATATTCATTAATTGCACATTGCACCAGTAAGAGCAGAGTGTGAAGGTTCAATTAGCAGGTAAAAAGCACAGTTTTGCTCAAAACATTGCAATGCATACAACATTGTATCAGAGTTCAAAAGAGGACAAATTGTTGGAACAACGCCTCTAGCTGGCGCATCTGTGACCAAGACAAGTCTTTGTGATGTATCAAGAGCCACAGCATCCAGGGTAATGTCAGTATACCACCAAGAAGGACGAACCATCCAACAGGATTAACTGTGGACGCAAGAGGAAGCTGTCTGAACGGGATGTTCGGGTGCTAACCCGGATTGTATCCAAAAAACGTAAAACCACAGCGGCCCAAATCACGGCATTCGCTTGGCCCAGGACTTGTGCTAGATGGGCCAAGGACTACCGAACCATTCTTGGAGGACCATGTGCATCCAAGGGGTTCAAACATTGTATCCTGAAGGCGGGGGGCAGTGTATCAGGATGACAATGAACAAATACACACAGCAAGACTGATGAAAGATTGGTTTGATGAACATGAAAGTGAAGTTGAACATCCCCCATGGCCTGCAAAGTCACCAGATCTAAATATTATTGAGCCACTTTGGGGAGTTTTGGAGGAGCGAGTCAGGAAAGGTTTTCCTCCACCAGCATCACGTAGTGACCTGGCCACTATCCTGCAAGAAGTATGGCTTAAAATCCCTCTGACCACTGTTCAGGACTTGTATATGTCATTTCCAAGACGAATTGTCGCTGTATTGGCCGCAAAAGGAGGCCCCACCCCATACTAATAAATGATTGTGGTCTAAAACCCAGTGTTTCAGTTTCATTGTCTAACCCAGGGGTCGGCAACCCGCGGCTCCGGAGCCGCATGCGGCTCTTTAGTCCCTCTGTTGCGGCTCCCTGGCATTGGAAAATGAATTAATGACTATTCTACTAAAGTGTATTGTATTTTGGTTGGTTCACTTTAATAATGTGATTCTAAAAGACCAAGAGACAAATGTCCCCTTGAGAGACAATAAAGTTTCTTATCCTAAATTTGAGGATGATGATGATCCCTCTGAGGGATTCATGTACAGTTGCGCACTTTTCCCGAGTTCTCCGAGCACTGCAAATGCAGCACGTGAAATAAAATCCAACTCAACTATTAAAATAAAGACATAATTTATATTTTACCATTTTGCAAAGCAGCCCATTGAGTGTCAGGTGCAACAAGCAGGTAACTGCAGTGAAACGACGAGTAACTGTCCAGCAGCTATGATGCGTCTCACAAACCTTTACGCAGCCAATCAGTGTTAATAACTGCACTTCATGCTCACGTGCCGCTATCGTGCAGCATAGCATGATACAGCCCTATTGAATCAGCAATCACGGAATTAAACATTAAAAACGGAATTAATTACAAACAAAGAATATCACTGAGTGTGGACGTGCCGCGGAGCGCTGAACTTTCCTCCTGGCGCACTATCCCACGAACGCCTCACAGCGGAGCGTCTCTGTTGCGCTGTTGCTGCAGTTCTGGCATTTAAAGTGAATAATAAACGAGCAAAAGCTTATTTGTCCACTCCGACCCTGTCATGCTGCGCTTTGATCACTTCTCCAGCAGGTAGGCCGACGATAGAGAAGAAAAGTGTCTGATGCACTGAGCGTGTTCAGCGCTGCGTGGGCAGATTCATTTGTTTTCACTGCTGACCAGATTATTTTGCGTAGCTATGTTCATATTTTGTGAAACAGTAATTTCATTTTTCGGGTAGCTTACTGCACGCGCCAGTAAAAGGATGACGGCACAGACAGGACAGCGTGTTTGGTTTGCTGCTGGTAGATGATTAAAGCTGCGTCTTTTTCCATCCTACATAAATACAACAACTAAAATAGATTTTAAAAAAACAAAAAGTGACCTTCAACCCGACGTCTTTTCTTTTTTTTTAGTTTAAAATGTTTTTTTTTTTTTTTTGCTGGATGCAGAAATGTGATTTCGTTTTCTCGTTTTTATGTTTATTGCAACACATTTAACGTTAAAGTTTTATTTAATTATCAATGTTAAAAGTCAGTTGATGCTCCAGTGTTTTCTTTATTGTAGGAAACAGGTCTAAAAGGCTGTTTGGCTGAAACAGGTTGCCGACCGGCTTATTTAAGACTTTTACATTTTTGCGGCTCCAGACAGATTTGTTTTTCGTTTTTTTGGTCCAATATGGCTCTTTGAACATTTTGGGTTGCCGATCCCTGGTCTAACCCCTGTACGTGAATACTTATCAAAGCGTGAGATTTTCCATTGTGATCAAAAAGATTTGATGAGATGGTTTCAGGTTTCAGGTACAGTAACATGTTCGATTAAGTGGTTAAGATTGTGAAATGTAATGTGAGCATCAAATGTTAACTAGCTTTCTGAATAAAAACATTTAATTGCAGATCGACCAGCTTATGAAATGATGGAGGCTGACCAAGATTGGGTACCATCGCTACATCTGGGACACACACTTGTTAAACCCACAAGCAGTGTGCTCTGGAAGACCATGTACAGTAGATGGGAGCAGCTACGGAAAGAGACATTGAAAGTAGCAGAGATGGTGGTCCATCAGGATGCAGATATCAGAGAGCCACAGATCAACGAGGGGGCATCTGATGCAGGAGAAGGTGGTCAGCTGGTTACAGAGTATGAGACACCAACACCAGTCAGGTTGTCACTATGCCCTGACAAACTACTGTAAACAGTAGTTTAGAAACATAGATAATGAACAAAGACATGATGATGCTGACGTATGTGCACAGTTAGACACCTGTAAGTTTTCTTTTCATACTATGTCTGCAGTAAATGTGTAAGTTTAGTCTGTTTTTGTAGAATGACTTAAAAATGAATGAAGTATACCAAATACATTTTTGAATTCCTCTTGGTTCTTCTTTGCCTCCCTTAAGCACATAAATAACTAGTGTTAGTTTACGGTGGTGATAAAAAAAGACTTGAATCTTCAAACGTTGAACAGGAAATATTATATCTGTTCACCAAATTAAAATCTTGGCAGTTCCGACTATTCCATGGAATGTCATTTTTCTAAAAATTTAAATTCACCATGAAACCAGTGGCAGCACAGTGGTGGACAGCTAAAATAGCAAAGCAATAAAATAGTAATTAAATCAAATCAAATCAAGCTTTATTTATAACTTTTGGTTTCCAGGCTGATGACAGACTGACGAGTTTATTTCCGTGGTCAGAGGAGCTGAATACACCTTAAACCATATGCTTAATAACTGCTTGATATTTAAGTAACTATGTCATAAACGAAAGAGGTAGAATAACCAGATCGTTTTCATTTATTTGAGGCTCCTGTAATATAAAATGAGCTCCCCCCACCCCACAAAACTATAATACACAAATCCTCCATACACAGTTTATATGAACGGAGCAAAACAAGCAAACTAACACTTAAATGCCATCATGGCTTCACTTGATTACAGCCAGGTTAGCTTACCTTTACAGCGACCACCGCGTTGTCCCGGTCCTGCGGTGGAGACGTGAACAGATCTGCATCCAGCCATCCATCGAGAGTCCATGAGCTTCCACAGATTTATAGTTTCTGGAATGTTCATTTGTTTAAGCGCTGATACCATAAACCAGGTAGTTTGGTCTGTCCAGCGATGCAGCTGCAGGCAGTCATGCGGCGTCGAGCTCCATGTCGACCATTTAGCCAAATACCGATCCCTGGCTTCTCTGATAAGTTTGTCCCTGCACGGTATCATCTCATCCCTCTTTTCTTCTCCAGACTGGCAACTGAGTACAGTTTAAAACGGTGTAAAAACTCACTCAAACTAATGAATCCTCCAGTTCAGTGTTGTTTACATCCGTAGTGCAGCCAGGTGTCCGAGGGCGTGTCTGCTGCTAGCCTAGCTAAGCTATCTAAGCTGCATCGGCCTCAGCAGTTATACAGTCTTTCTATCTCTCTTTATCTGTTTGTCCATCTTTGAAGCAAGACAAGTTTGTTTATATGAATTAAATGGACTAAACAAATAAAATGAAGATCGAACTATTCTTTTATTTTAAAAAAAAGCATCTTTCCCCATTTTGAAATAACTGAAGAAAATCCGATGAAAATCCAGATGACCCAGCTTTCCACCGTCACTTAAACGCACCATGTACACACGAATCTGTCAGGCTCCCACAAGCATGAAGAAAGTCTCAAAACTCCTTGAGCGCGCTTAAACTGATTTGTGTGTAAAAGCAGTGTTGTGTGTGCATATCAGGGGATGCGTGCACACGTATTTCAGGATTTGTATGGACAGGAGCCTTTTTGAACACACAACTATTGAGTTTGAGAGGCTGAAGATAAAAAAATTGTGTGTAAAATATTAATATTTGTGTATTTTTGTAATTTGTGAATGTGTAGATTTATTTTGTGTGTACAACTTTTAAGTATTTGTGTGTGCATTAAAAACACATATTTGCAAGTACCCAAAGTTACACACAAAATGGTTTACACAGTTTACAAATCATGAGTTACACATACAACTACTCAAAGTTACACACAAATTATTTGACACAGTTTACAACTTCTGTAATACACACACAAATAATATTGAGACTATTTTCTCTCCATACCAGTCGTCCTCGAAATTACAGTATTCACACCCTCCAATTAAAGAAAATGCTAAAATCACAATAGTAATTCAAATATCAAGAAACTAAAGAAACTAATAATAAATTAAAATTGACAAAAATTGTCATTTAAATAAATAAAATTTTGCTTTTGAATCGTGGTAGAAAGAATAATTTAAAAAAATCAAACAAACAAAACTGTCCCAGAAACATTAGAGCTTCTTTGCCATGAACAATGGACCAACTGTCCACAGGTGTAGAAATCTTTTTGAACGTTACAGAAAACACCTGTTTGCAGTGATTGACTCAAAGTATTGCTCAATAAAAATTTTAAGCTTTGGAGTCCCATCATGCTTGATTACTTGTTTTATTTTCTGTGTGTTTGTTTTTAATATTTCTTTCAAACCAAAATTCTAAATTTTATTTATTATCACTTTTGTCAATTTAAACTTATCTTACTTGCAGCTGGATTTTTTACCTTCTCTGAATTGAAGCGTATAATTTTGAGGACGACTGTAGTTCGTTAGTTAGTTACAGTCGTCCTCAGAATGATTTATCCCTCCCTATTAAAGAAAAAATATAACTTCATAG
>JALJCO010000765.1:0-10606 GCA_023101725.1 Atherinomorus stipes | reverse complement strand
GGTGCCAGAGGACCTCAGGGTCCGCGAGGGTTCATAGTTTAAAAGCAGGTCTGATAAATAAGAAGGCCCAAGACCATTAAGACATTTATAAACCACTAAGAGAACCTTAAATCAATCCTGAAATGCACGGGGAGCCAATGCAGCTATTTTAAAACTGGTGGTCAGGTTCCCGCCTCTGGTCCTTGTCAGAACTCGTGCCGCTGAGTTCTGCAGTAACTGTAAGCTGAAAACAGACTTTTTAGGAAGACCAGAGAGTATGCCTTTACAGTAGTCTATTCTACTGGAAATAAAAAGCATGCATCAGCACCTCCGTGCTGGCAAGAGAGAGAAATGGGCGGACTCTGGCGATATTTTTAAGATGATAAAATCCTGTCTTTCAGACATTTTTGATATGTGGAATAAAAAATTCAGTCACAGAGTCAAAAAGAACACCCAAGTTTCTCACACACTGAGAAGGATTAAAATTCTGTAATTTTGGTAAAATGATCTCTCTCTTGTCTTCAGGACCGATGATTAAAACTTCAGTTTTGTCCTGGTTGAGCTGTAAGAAGTTCTCTGCCATCCATGACTTTATATCTAAAATACAGTTTAAAAGGGTGTTAACTGAGCTCCAGGGTCATCAGAGAGACAAGGCGAGGAAAGTTGAGCATCATCAGCATAGCTGTGGAAAGTCAATGCCGTGTCTCCTGATGACGTCCCCAAGTGGTAACATGTACAGGTTAAAAAGTATTGGGCCTAAAATTGATCCTTGGGGAACCCCACTCTTCATTTTATGGATTTCTGAGGAGCATGTATCCATACTTACAAAAAACTGTCGATCTGTGAGATAGGAATAAAAACCACTTTAAAACAGTTCCTGAGAGGCCCACCAGACTTCTGAGTCTGTCTAATAAAATCTGGTGATCTACCATGTCAAAGGCGGCACTGAGATCCAGTAGAACCAGAACAGAAAGTTTCTGTGAGTCCATGTTACATCTGAGATCATTGACAATCTTAAAAGGGCTGTCTCGGCACTGTGGTTTGTCCTAAAACCAGATTGATATTTTTCTAAAATGTTGTGTTTATTTAAAAACTCTTGTAATTGAATAAAAACAACTTTTTCGATTATTTTACTTAAAAACGGCAAGTTGGATATGGTGGTCAGAATGATCCAGATTAGTAACACAACTGAACCAAGTACAAGGATGCATGTATTGCTTCGCTTCACCGACGCCATTGTTGCTGGGAATTTTTTTTCCACGAGAATCCTTATTGTATTTTGTGAACAAGACCAACGCGCGTTTTTGACGGTTTTGCTGAAATTCGAGCTGTGTGGACGGCCCCTTAACCCCAAAGACTACTCCTTTTTCTCTGCCAGACATGAATAATTTTCAAGGATAGATTTTTCAACTCACCACAACTCTTTCAGAAAATCAATGATGCTGTTTTACTGCCCATCGCATTATCAGACCACAAAGGGGTATTTTGTCGTGCAACTTTGGGAGGCTTTTTCAAATGAGTTGCTTGCTGGCGCTTAACACTACCTTACCTAGAAATGATGTTTATAAACCTCAATTTACATCCCAACTACAAGAATTTTTCAGGCTTAAAGGTATAGTCCGACGTTCCCCCCCCCTGAAAATAAACGTTAGACTTGTGCAAGTGGAAATCCGTCTCAAACTGCGCCTTTTGGCCTCTACTCGCGTGCCGTGGCACGTTTGAATGCATCTCTCTCTCCCCCTGCCTGTAATTTGCTCTTTAGCTTTGTTTTCTTGTGTTCGGGACGTTTCTGGGTGAAGATTTCTGTTTATATCGGCAGCCAATGACAGAGCTAAGAGCATGACGCTGTGTGGAAATAAGCTCATGATTGGAGCAGATGCCAGTCACTCGAACTCTCGAAGGAAAAAGAAAGAAAGAAAGGAAACACCGTTGATGCGCCAAAGAAAAGGTAAGAGCTTCAGATAATGTACTTTGGAAAACCAGGGTTAATAATAGTTTGGCTTGTAGCCGCTTCTGAGCTCTGAAGGAGAAGCTTGAAGCTGAAAAGGTTAGCTAGAACGAGCCGGCCATTATCCTGAGAGGGAGGAGCGCTAAGTTTGAATATTGTTGTTTGCAAACAGAAACGCTGGAGGGGCTTCGGACTCTACCTTTAATACAAATAAAGAAGAGGAAGTTTCAACATATGGTATGGGAGAAAAAGATTCAAAGGAAAGAAAATCAGGAAAAGTCTTTAACACATAAAACGCACGTCTAGCTCAGTCGCCATCTTGCGCGCCCTCCCCTTGTCGGTCATTGTAACTGCAGTTAGGTACTCTTGGCTTACCCACAGACCTTGACGTCTGATTGGCCATCCAGACAGCAAGTCAAGACTTTGCTGTCTGGACAGAGAGGGCTTGAGAAAAACATTTGGGTTGCAGTTGTCTTAACGTGGGTTTGGAAGAGACCGCAAGGAACAGCCAGGTATGTGTACAACTGTTTTCTTTTTTTGGATGCTAAGTTATTTGTTTGAAAGTATTTATTTATTTTGGTAAACTTTGTTAGGCAGAACATTATGGACACAAGACAGTTATTAGTATACATATATAAACTAGTAAGCATAAGCCAGGGGGACCATTCACACAAATACATTAAATAGAGTGCATAAGTAAAGTGTTTTTACAGCTTCCTTGTTGTTGGAATCGGAGATGCATACAATGTACTGTTCGGACTCTTTCAGAAATGCCAAAAAAGATGGAGTACTGAGTAATTTTAGATTTGTGTAGGTGATATTTCCCTAAAAGAATTATTAGATTAATAATGTTTTTCTGGTTTTTACTAGGCCTATTTATGTTATGGATTCTGAACAGTGCATTGTTCCAAGTCAAACACAGAAATCATGATCAATTTTCCTTTGGACATAATGGATCACTTCTTCCCAGAGGGTGGCGGTAAACGACAGTTCCAGAACAAGTGTATCACAGTTTCAGGTTCAGACCCACACAGAGAGCAGTTCACACATAAATCTTTCTTAAATTATAGCAAGTATTGATTGCCAGGGTAATATCTATGAAGTAATTTATATGACACTTCTCTAGCTTAGTTTGTTAACAGGTATCGGTAAGGCGGGTTCCATATATTGGCCTACTTCAGATCATTTACAATACCAGACCAGTAATTGACAACATATGGAGTGGTGGTGAGGTCTGCTTGAAACAAAGACCTAATGTTGCGATTATTTTTGGTTTTAACAGAAAAGCATATGTGGCCCACTGGAGTCGCAGAGGGGTCAAAAGAGGGGATACCTGTTGGCTTTCCAGCACTCCTTAATAAGGTTAGGATACCAGATGGAATCGCATCCATGACTATTGCAAAATCTTTTGGGGTAACAGGAATACCAAAGGTTTGCAGGAATTCAGAGTAATCAAGTACATTGCCATGATCATTGAAAAGCTGAGTTACTAGTACTATATTGTTGTTAAACCATGATTTGAAAAAAAAAAGGGGTTATTTTTTGGGTAACACTTTACAATAGGGGCCACAAAATTTGCTTAACTAATCAGGGTATAGGATGTGCTGGTTGTTCCAAATAAAACATCTGTGTGGAGAAAAGTTGTGTTAATGAATTAATGACCATGCCATCAACATTTGTTTGTGAAAATTGGAAAATTGAAGGGGAAGTTTCTCTATTTTATAATTACATAAAAATACAAATTCAATGCTTGGAATTGCAGAGAAAATGTAATTAGGAATGAAGTTCCATGTGGAAGTAGGGTTATGTAAAAATTGCTTTATCTAATCAATTTTAAAGGTATTATTGAGGGTAGTAAAATCAAGAAAATTCAGTCCAGCAGCATTGTAGTATTCATTATAACAGATTTTTTTCCACGTAATGCGTTTTATTTTTCCATATAAAATTAAATAGCAGCGTATCAATGGCAGTACAGACTTGTTTATTGACAGCCAGTGGAATCGCTGTCAATGTTGCATTAAAGTCTGTTTATTAAGTTCTCAAAGCATTTTTTTTATATACACATAACAAAGCTGATTTCACACATTTGAGGTCCATTAAGATCACCCCTCCCCCTCCTCCCCAAATCATATAATAAAAATGAGTATGACATCACAATAATTAGCTAAACACGTGCACTCTTCTTTTGTCTGAAAGGTTTGCTAGCAAACATGGAGTGCTGTATGCATGTTTTGGGAAAAGATGGTCCAATAACCCCTTTTACAGACACAGGATGGAAGAAATTTATAGATTCTGTGTTTCTATGGAAAAAGCTTGGTACCAGAGAGAGTACTGTGGCAGAAGAGGCTGTGCAGAGATTTAACCTAAAATCTGAGGTTAGTTACTGTCATATTACACTAGTCATGTTATGTGAATGATGAGTTACCAACAGACTGAAGATAAAATGAACTTAAGCTAAATATATATAAAATTATAAACATGTCTATTGTTTATTTATGAATAAATTAACTTTAAACTTCAAACTTCAGGAACCTGCTGAAATTCCAGCCAACAGTGGTTATCACAGAGACTGCTACAGCCACTTCACAAACATCACAAACATAAAACGAGCCCAGAGAAGAAGTGAAAAGGCAACTTTATTTAAGAAAGAGGTAGAAAGAGACGGTAGGTGTCATGTGTGTTAAGAATATTCAAGTTGGTGTTGATCTTGAACTTCAACTGAGAATCTGTGGAGAAAAAGAATGGAAATGGGTATCAATTCACAATACTATTAATCACATTAAATACAAGAACCAAACTTTGTCTTTAATTCTTAAAGGGACTTGAGGCAGGAATTTAAAAACAAACATGCATGTTCATTTTTTTAAATACTAATGGGTGATGAAGCCCTTAATACCAAAAATAACATTTCCACCCATGTTTCCCTCCGTTGCCTTGAACAGGCTGTGTGCTGCAAAATGCGCTGCAATTCGGTGTCCAAATTTCCCGCGCTGCCCTGCGGACGTGACGTCAAATGACGCTACATCCGCAGTTTTGATAAGGAAGAAGCCGGTCGTGGTAAATTCAAACACTGTAAGCGATAGTTATAGATTATTCTGCCGTCAACAAACGATCCAGATCAACTGAAAGACACTAAAAAGTGTAACTGTGGAGAAAAAGATGAGTAAACAGCATTATAGCTTCAGTTTGTGCTCCCGTGACAGCTTGGCTTCGTGGCTGTAGTTACCTGAAGCGCCAGTCGCGGCAGTCGTGAGTTTCGTTTCTTAATCTTGCCTCAAGTCCCTTTAAGATATAAGCTTATCAAATTCTTAGAATGTTGTGAAAAGATTCAAATATGGGCAATTCCAGCATTATGGACATTACATTCAGAAGGGACACTGTCAAACAAGCTTGCCATTGAAGTATTGATTTGAATCAAAAAATTGAATATACATATTCTAGTTACACTTACTGGGACCTTACACAAACCTTCAAAATAAAAATGTTTGACCCTTTGTATTTTGAGAAAAGTGACAAAATACAAAACGTTAAGAATAAAGCAATAGGCCCCGAGAACCCGTGGGTTACAGCGGTTTTACAACGGCGGGGCACGACGCGAAGCGGAGTGCCCCTCCGCCGTTGTAAAACCGCTGTAACCCACGGATTCAAGGGGCTTATTGCTTTTATAAAACGGTTACCTCACATATTGCCTATAAAATAGATAAAAATAAATACACACATACCAAATAAACAATTTATGGGTAATAATGAAATAATGAAATAGAGAACTATTTGTTCTCCCAACACATAAGATTGAGTGGACAGTATGGTTGCTAAGCAACTCAGCTTGTTCACAAGTAGGAGGGTCTCGTAAAACGAAGATATTTCCTACGATTTGGCCCATCATTAACACGTAAACGCAGATTTTATTTCTTTGTATTTTTTTTATCTACTTATTTATTTTTTTTGGCATTAAGAAAAGTTCATTTCAAAAACTTCGACCAAAGTGAGGATTTAGTTTACCTCGTTTATGCAACTGCGTGTGGACATTAATAACCAGGGTTTTAAGGTTTGAAACATCACTGCCTGCGACAAAAAAAAAAAAAAAAAAAAAAAAAACTGATCACATTTGCTACCTGTGTTTACTCTGGATCGCTTTCCAGGCGAACAAGCTGTGAACTGGGTCAGCGGAGTTTTCACTTGTTTAAAACGGCGATCAGACAGATGATCCGCTCAGATCCGATGGCCTACTCAGTCCATTTTTATTTTATTTTATTAACTTTGCTCCCAAAGATCCATGCTTTATTTGTTTTGTTAAACCCTCTTTCCACCTGCAAACGCTTTCCCCTCCATTTAAGCAGCAAACTCCTCCTACCCGCCAATCATCACTTCTTTTTTCCCCCCGTTTCATTTATCCATCCATATTAATATTTCTCCATACAGCTGATAAGTATTAAAACATGGATATAAAGCAGCACTTCTCCCGGGCCATCGCCTGGCTGACCACGGTAAAGGAGCGAACCATCAGAAACAGCTAAACTCTGTGAATGTGCTTAACGCACTTCTGCAGTTCGGTATGAGGATTTTTATTCCAAAAACAAGGTGGATGCGATTTTTTTTTTTCTTTTTTAAATTTTCTTAGTTGGAGGAGGGAAGACGCTCGTTTTACAAAAATCCGGCTACACATTGGCCATTCGCTCTCATCAATTCAGGCTGTCTGGCCTCGTTAATGTTGTTACTTCCATTAATAGTGGTGTAAAAATAATGTTTGGAGAAACGGCGGTGTGCGTTTGGCGGCAGCTGTTTTTGTGCAGATGTGACGCCTGCTTTGCAAATGAGGCAACATGTCCGCGGTGAAATCTGCGCTGTCATCTTCCACCCCTCATCCAGGTTCAGGACACCCAGAATATCAAAATTCACCACAAAGTCTACAAAAGTCTTAAAACAAATATAATCCAACGAATTGGTTGAACTCAGAGCAGTTGGTTGCTAAGCAACGCAACATCTGTTTATGCTGGCGCAGGGATATTTTGTGCTGCGGTCTGCCGGATCTACGTGTAGGTTACAGTCTGTTTTACCACGGGCTTGGAACGCAGCTCAGCCAATCACATTTAAGAATGAGAAACACCCGTTTTATAAGTAAAGCAATAGTCCTGACCCGTGGGTTACAGCGGTTTTACAACGGCGGGGCACGACGCGAGGGGTGCCCCTCCGCCGTTAATATATAACACCAAAGGCTTATTGCTTTTATAAGGTTAATTTCACATATTGCCTATAAAATAGATAAAAATAAATACACACATACAAAATAAACAATTTATGGGTAATAATGAAATAATGAAATAAGAACTATTTGTTCTCCCAACACATAAGATTGGTGTCAGTATGGTTGCTAAGCAACTCAGCTTGTTCACAAGTAGGAGGGTCTCGTAAAACCAAGATATTTCCTACGATTTGGCCCATCATTAACACGTAAACGCAGATTTTATTTCTTTGTATTTTTTTATCTACTTATTTATTTTTTTTGGCATTAAGAAAAGTTCATTTCAAAACTTCGACCAAAGTGAAGATTTAGTTTACTCTGGTTTATGCAACTGCGTGTGGACATTAATAACCAGGGTTTTAAGGTTTGAAACATCACTGCCTGCGACAAAAAAAAAGAAAAAAAAGGAACTCTGAGGCACGATTTGCTACCTGTGTTTACTCTGGTTCAGCTTTCCGCAGCCGAACAAGCTGTGAACTGGGTCAGCGCTAAACAAACTGAAGCTATATGTTGTTTACTCACCTTTTTCTCCGTATTTTTACCTCTTTTAGTGTCTTTCAGTTGATCTGGATCATTTGCTGACGGCAGAATAATCCATAACTATAAGCTTACAGTGTTTGAATTTACTGTGACCGTCTTCTTCCTATATCAAAACTGCAGATGTAGCATCATTTGACGTCACGTCCGCATGGCAGAGCTGGAAAGCTATGATGTTGTTTACTCACCTTTTTCTCCGTAGTTACACTTTTTAGTGGTCTTTCAGTTGATCTAGATCGTTTTCTGATGGCAGAATAATCCATAACTATTGCTTACAGTGTTTAAATTTAACGCGACCGTCTTTTTCCTGCATCAAAACTGCGGATGTAGGTCATTTGACGTCACGTCCGCAGGGCAGCGCGGGAAATTCGGCCACCGAATTGCAGCGCATTTTGCAGCACACAGCCTGTTCAAGGCAACGGAGAGAAACGTGGGTGGAAATGCTATTTTTGGTATTTAGGGCTTCATCACCTATTAGTATGAAAAAAAGGGACATTCATGTTTGGCTTTTTTTTAAATTCCTGCCTCAAGTCCCTTTAAAAAATATATCAAATTGTACTTTAATTTCTGTATATTGTGTTTTTAGTAGGGATGCCCAATATTATCGGCCTATATTGGCATTAAAATGTGATACTGAAAAATATCGGTATGTTATTTTTTTCTTTATTTTTTACCAATATATTTAAAACAACCATTTAACCCTTTAAAACACCAGCAAGCCCAGAAATTTTCTGATTTCCCCTCACACCACCACCTCCAACCACCTCCACCCCCCACCGCCATAGTTAAACTGGCCCATTCACTCCCCATTGTAGAGTCCATCCTCATGGAATGAGAGTCCTCAAGTCAAAAACTTCTGTTGATCAGTTTTGTGAAGAATAGCCTATTTCAATTTCTTAAAAATTGCCATATAACTTTTCATAACAGTATGACTATAATGTGATTATTATACTTAATAGATACTCCCCACCCCTATTGGATGGTGCTGGCCGCTAGGCTGACGTGCCTATCGGGCGGCCATCTTGGATCAGACCACAGTTCAGACAGTTGCTGTCAGAATGAACGGGAGGCTCCTCAGATCTCATATTAATCACATGTAAGACATCTCAAAAAATAAAATAAAATTTCACAATGAGCACTTAGATGACTACCATTTTAATAACCAAGACAAACTGGAAAAAAATTATTTGGATAACATTTATTTATTTAGAACCAAAACAATTTAAACTCAAGTGAATAAATTCAAACTTTATTCCCTTGATTCAAACTGGATTCAGAGTTATGGAATCACTCGTCAGCCTTTGTGCAAAGTTCTGACACTGGATTTTATTTATTTACTTTTTTCTTTCCATTTCCCTTTGTAATGCCCTTACTCTTTTCTATTACTATGTATTCCGTGTACATTCTTAACAAAGTTTAGAATAAATGAATGAATAATTAATTCTTATATTAATTCTTATTAATACTTGTGCTAGATGGGCGTGTCACTGCCAAGGACTACCGAACCCATTCTGGAGGACCATGTGCATCCAATGGTTCAAACATTGTATCCTGAAGGCGGTGCAGTGTATCAGGATGACAATGCACCAATACACAGAGCAAGACTGATGAAAGATTGGTTTGATGAACATGAAAGTGAAGTTGAACATCTCCCATGGCCTGCAAAGTCACCAGATCTAAATATTATTGAGCCACTTTGGGGTGTTTTGGAGGAGCGAGTCAGGAAACGTTTTCCTCCACCAGCATCACATAGTGACCTGGCCACTATCCTGCAAGAAGTATGGCTTAAAATCCCTCTGACCACTGTTCAGGACTTGTATATGTCATTTCCAAGACGGGGTTAATTGAAGCTGTATTGGCCGCAAAAGGAGGCCCCACACCATACTAATAAATTATTGTGGTCTAAAACCAAGTGTTTCAGTTTCATTGTCCACCCCCTGTACACTGCCTGGCCAAAAAAAAAAAAAAAGTTGCCACCTGGATTTAACTAAACAAATAGGTACGAGCCTCCTATTGGATAATTACTGCATGGGCGATTATCTTTCAGCTGGCAGCAAGTTATTTAACCCCAACTGGTGCAATGAGTTGCTTCTCATTTCCTAAACAACCATGTCGAAAGACACATCCCGTGGTCGTGGAAAAGATGTTAGTCTGTTTGAGAAGGGTCAAATCATTGGCAGCATCAAGCAGAGAAAGCATCTAAGGAGATTGCAGAAACTACTAAAATTGGGTTAAGAACTGTCCAACGCATTATTAAAAACTGGAAGGATAGTGGGGACCCATCATTCTCAAGGAAGAAATGTGGCCGGAAAAAAAATCCTGAATGATCGTGATCTGCGATCACTTAAACGTGTGGTGATATCAAATAGAAGAAAAACAACGGTAGAACTCAGGGCTATGTTTGATACTGAAAGTAAGAGCAATTCCACACGCACAATAAGGGAACTCAAGGGATTGGGACTGAACAGCTGTGTAGCTGTAAGAAAACCACTAATCAGTGAGAATAACCGGAAAAAAAAGGCTTCAATTTGCTAGGGAGCATAAAGATTGGACTGTGGAGCAATGGAGGAAGGTCATGTGGTCTGATGAGTCCAGCTTTACCCTGTTCCAGAGTGATGGGCGAATCAGGGTAAGAAGAGGGCAGATGAAGTGATGCAGCATCATGCCTAGTGCCTACTGTACAAGCCTGTGGGGGCAGTGTGATGATCTGGGGTTGCTGCAGTTGCTCAGGTCCAGGCTCAGCAACAGTATGAGCTCAGATAATGAGGTCAACTGATACCTGAATATACTGAATGACCAGGTTATTCCATCAATGGACTTTTTCTTCCCTGATGGCACGGCCATATTCCAAGATGACAATGCCAGGATTCAGTGGGCTCAAATTGTGAAAGATGGTTCAG
>JALJCO010000764.1:0-66875 GCA_023101725.1 Atherinomorus stipes | reverse complement strand
AATATCTAATATAGTGACTGCCCTGTCTCCACCATTTAATGACTCATCACCACTTAACGAAATATCTTTCAAAGGAGTCAAAGTGATGCAGAAATCCCTTACCGGTGAGTAAACACACATATAACCCCTAGAAATAAGGTCCATTTTGGCAAATAGAAAGTTATCCTCACCTATTTGTCATCCACATTTCATTGTATGTTGCAGCATACCAATACGAACACATAATTTAAAATGGGAGGTAATGACAAAGATGGCTTTAAAGAGTTGGTGGTGTTTTGGTGCCTCTGGCCCTGAATAGGGCTGGCAAAGTTTATCTCATGCTTATAAAAATGTCTTTTACAAAAAATGTAGGTTCATTGAAGCTGAAGGGTCAATACATGCTAGGTGATGTACTGAGACAATGAATCCTCACAATCATCTACCAGAGAGTATCGGTCAGAAGTTAAATCTTAACCAATAAAGATATTACATTAAAACTGTTGCTAACAATCTCATAAATATATAAAACCACCGCAGTTCGTACGACAGCATCAGGACATGGCTTGCTTCCATAAAACTAACATATTTTGAAGGTGAATGCAGCATGGACAATGAGAGAAGTGGAGGCTGGTAGCTGAGCATGGTGAACAGCAGGGAGGAGAACCACCGGTTGTTGTGCATGCAGGAAGTAGAGCTTGGGATGACAGCAGGGAGGGACAGCAGGTTCTAGAGTCGAGGGCATTTAGGAACATAGTAGCAGACTTGGAGTAGAGTCTGAGATGAGAGGAGGCTTGCAAAAATAAGGGAGGCATCTGTGCTAATAGGAGAGGGAAGACTCATAGATTACAGAGAAAAATCATGAGGAACCAACTGCAACTGCAGCTTCTAGCTGAACTGGGTGACAGAAACAATCTGTTGATGGCTAAAAACCTGGGGTTAATAATACTGCTGTTGTTGATGAGATAAGGATGGGTAGGTGGCAACCTAGAGGGAATGGCCACAGCAGTGTCAAATCTAAAATAAAAAGACATAAACTCAGGGAGACACAAAAGGAACCATAAGACATAAGATGAGGCAGAAAAACAGGAGGAAACACTGAGACTTTTTTTTTTATTAATCATTTACTTTAAAGGAGTCTCATTTAAGGGTGATCTGCCCACAAACACGTACAATTCAAGTATTATAGGCACACATGCATATAAAATGAATCTTAAAGCACTAAATAAAGAAAAATCTAGGAGTTATTAAAAGCGGGGAATATGACCTCACTGTTTTTTCCTGCATGAAAAGTTTAAAATGACTAGAATCCCCCAGTGGGGATCAAACTTCGACAGCTGATATCCTACTTTAACGCATGCAAGAGGGTGCACGTTCTCACCATAAAAGAAACTTTGCTGAAGTGAGGCAATTTCAGAAAAATTTAGTAATTAAAAAAAATTCAGTCAAGTTTCTGTTGATGTTATTTCCATCAAATCCAATCGATCACAAAAATACAGTGAAATTGAAACACCTATTCTGTCATTCATAGGTGCATGCCTGTAGGTATGCTATTAAACTAAAAAATGTAGATCATTATAGGAAAAGAAAAAGATGTGGAAAGAACTTAACCTGTTGAACTGCACCTGATGGCTCTTAGGTGCTTTAACATAGGACCCATTATGGCCAACCCAACTTGAGTTTTGGGTTCTAACACATGTGACTGGGTTCCAGGACATGCTACTCATGTTTTGTAGTCGAAGGGGACTAACGGGCCATCGGATCTAAGCACAGTCAAAGGTAGTGCCTCTAGAGCAGCTTACAATGACTTGAAGCGGCGCGAGTGATGTGTGACTATGCACCAACTTTAGGTCAACTTCAACCCCACTGCCCTTTGAACTAAACAGGTATCCATAAGCAGCTGTGCTATTGGGATATCCTTTTTGACTATACTACAAGAATAGGTTACACGGCATGCTCTGACTGTAACATTTAGTATCAATTTGTGGATTGCTTGTTACTAATGTATTTTGTTAACACTCAAAGGGAGCATTCACAAACATTGGACAAATTACCAACAAGGGATTAGCAATATAAACCTTAAACGCTCATGTTTACAACTTTTAACTTTTCAGTCTGTTTAAGCGTCCTGAGGATTTGTCATGAATGGACGCTTATACAAATAAAGTTGAATTGAATTGAATTGAACTTACTGGTACCTGGCTGTTCGCCACTAATGTATGGTCAGGACTTTGCAGTTCAACAGAATAAATTTTGCCTTGTTCAGGGTTCTCCAGAAATCATCATTACCACTTTAGGGATGGGCACAATTAATCGATGATCGATAATTGATCGTTAAAATGTTTTCGATCATGTTATTTTTTTTTGATCATCTGATGGCGTTATATAACAAAGTTAATTCATGTAGTGTGTACGTCTTGAAGCTATGTAATAAATTTCAAGATATGAAGGTAATAAAACATCCTGCCAGCAGGGGGAAGTATAGAGCCTAAATACAACAGAGAAAGCCGCCTGTGAACTGCTGTCTTCCCTCACTCAGCTGAAAGAAGACTAGTCTTAAACATGAAGTGACGATGGTGAAGTTTGGTGTGGGACCATTTTACGCTAGAAAATGACACCTCATATTATAAATACCAAGACACGTTTTATAAGAACAACTCGACAACAACTCCCACAATGTACTGTGGTGAGCTTCTGAGAGACACTATGACGGTGACGTGACTGTGGTGCAGCTGTGACAAGTGGGTCAATGGGAGACAAGGTGATAAATATGAGAGATGTGGGTGGACGAAGGAAGAGCAACACGTTCGGCTCAAGCTCAGACCCCGGGGAGGGTCTCGCCGAGCAGGCGAGCTAAGTACACTCTTTCACTTACTACTTTTATATCTATTGTTTATTAGTGTGTGTGTGTGTGTAACAGGTTGACCTAATTTTATTGCGTATGACGTTGTGGGGTTGCCGGGGCGGAAGTGACTGTTTGTGGGTGGGCGGTCCACGGGCGCAATTAGCTGCAGGTTAGCCGCGTGTGGGGTGGTGTGTTGACTGTGCATGCTGTAAAGTGGCCCTGAGGAGCTATGAACAAGCTTGATGCAGTGGGTTCTCCGTTTAGGCTGTGGCTGTGTTTAAAGCAGGCTCTGAAAGCTGGTGAACTCAGCTGCTGGATTGTCACTGGGATTGTAGGATTCTCAGTAAAGGCGAGTCTGTTGCTGTGACTGTCCAGGCTTAGTGCCTGTGCCCCGCCCAGTATCTTTCTTCCAGATTCCCCCCACACACGTGTTTTAGAACTAGCCTTACAAAGATTGTTTTATTGTACTACATCCCTGTCTGCGTGTTCGTTCAGAGGTTCTGACATTCCTAACTTTCAGCTGAAGGTAAAACCCACATTTGTTACAGTACCATTTAACAAACGCTGATCTGACCGTGCTTAAAGGTGATGAATCCTCCAACCACCCTCAGTCTGAAACCGGAGGAGCGGTGATGCAAAGCAGGCAGACAACATCATGGAAGGAATCTGTGAAAAGATTTTAGTGGATACGTTGCCCAGAAATGTCGTCGATGGGAAAGGAGCCCCAGATTTGCTGAATTTACTAAACCAGTCAATCAGTTTCCTTGACAGCGCAAAACACAAGAAAGAAAGCAGGAGTTGCTAAATGTAGTTAGCCACGGCAGCTTACGTTGCCATAACAACAGACTGTTGGACCAGTTGAACAGTGCAGCGTCCCCTCACCATAAGTGCCACCGCAGCTGACCCTTCTCCACCGAGAAGATTATTGAGGCTGTAGAGCAGGGGGAGTTGAAATAGATACGCATTTTAGGGAAAAGAAAAAAAACAAAACACAGTCTGCTTGTGGTATGTGTAATCATTTTTTTGAACATCCATTTCTTAAGGATCGATCGATAATTGATTAATTCTCCCGATGATGAATCAAAAAGATGTTCACTAATGCCCATCCCTTATCCGCTGCTCTCCAGTCCATGCCAACATTGTATCCACATGCAGCCGTGACTCGTTTTCACACTGAATACTTTCCTTGACATTGAAACAGACGAACTATGGACAGGGTGTCTGCGGGGTTGTGAAAAGTATTAAAAGGCAGTAAATGAAACTGGCAAAAAAATTAAGGCCATTAAAAAGTAATAAATGTTTCTGGTGAGGTATTAAATTTTTCACACCGCTGGACAAAGTTAAAAGGTTTTGACTTTATTTCTGATGTAAACTTTAGTTTTTTTTACCTTTTTCACACCTTATTTCCGTGAATTTTGTGGGGTTCAAACATTTTCAATTGAAACTAAGTCAGGCTGTTCTTTTTCTGTTAATACCTCTCCAGCTTTGGAGAACACACTTTCACACTGTCCAGACGCAACTGGAATATACAAACTATCTGTATGTACAAAATATACAAAATATGGTGCAGGTGTACATGAACACGTGTTCAGATGAACCTCCAAAATCTTTCACCTGCAGGAAATCAGAAGGTAGTGAAAGCCATTTTTTTTGTAAAAAACACATACAAACAGGACAATTCAGTACTTTACATAAAATATTAAAAACATTACAGCGGGGTGCAGAAGGAGCATTAACAGAAATACATTAGCCAATGTGAGCATATTTGTTTCTTTTTCTATTTGGGTGAAATTTCTTTTCCATTTGTGAGATTCGTCTCTTTTTCTGCTAGTGTTGGGATCAAGTCTGTGCACTCTCCGTGACCTTTGTAATAATAAGTTAGTATGTCTATAACTGAAGTCCGAAAGCGTGATTGACATGTTGGTATTAAAAAATGTTAGGAAGGTATTAAAATAGATAAATAAAAGGTATCAATTTCAGTTTAAGAACTTCTGGACATACCCTAATGGAGCAAACGGCATTACTGTACACTCCATCGGTTGCGTGTTTTGTTTACAACTCAGCCACATCTACAGCTTTTCCGGCTGGAACGTTTCTACTTCCATCTGGTTGGCATGGATACACAATGTTCCAGTCCATAGAGCGACTGCTGGGGGCAGTGATAAATAAAAAGACTGATTGGTCAAAGGAAATTGTCATCATACGTGTTTTGCCTCGCCTCTTCTAAAAATATCTGGCTCAGTTTTCGGTGACTACAAGCCTCAGAGAAAACAACAGCAACAGTAACACCTTGATATCATCCAATGCTTGCCTTTTGTTACTTTACTAAAAGAGTGGCAATTACGACAAGGCCCAGCCATGCCGAATGAGGGGACGAGCCCTCTACCAGGCGGAGCTTTAACCCCGCCATGCTCCGGAAACTGTACCCAGACCTGCACAGAGGAAGGGGAGGAGCAGGAAAAAGGCAGACACACACCAACCCCAACCCACATGGCTTAGGGCCGTAACACTGACCACCGTGTGGCACGGTAGTCACGTCATGGCAGTCTCGACCATGCCAACTCCACCCACTTGGTAAACTACTACTTCTACTTTGTGGAGACAAAAAGCGTCCTGGTCGTCTTTAGTGGTTGGTGCTGTACTGTGCTGTACCGTGCCCTGTACAGCTGCAATGGAAAAGGCCCAATACCCTACCCTGCAGTGGCCCGCTTTGACTATTTGTCTTAATTCATTTTACAATTACAGAAATGGTCACAAGTGGTTTAACATTCTTTCTTAACCATTCTCATGTATTTCATTATTTAAAGAGGAGGGCTATAAAGTCATTCTCAGGCACATACATCCCTTTATAGCACAATCAAATAACTGAGTTACCTTCAGTAGTTTTGAAAAGACTACATATAAAAGGAAATGTGACTTTGCTCCATGTCTGTATCTGATGCCTTAAAATTTGCCACAGTGTCTTTAAGATGCCTCCTACCGTTTCTGACATGTCTGCTTCACACTCATCACAACACTGCGTCATGCCGTCATTTACCATCGTACTGAGGCGTTGGATTTTTCTTGTTGGGAAAGGAGCTAAACTCTATAATATTGTGTGTGTAAAATGACAACTTCATCCAGCTCAGAACTTAAACACAAAACTGTGAGAGAAGTTTAAGTATCAGAACTGAGATAAGAGATGAAGGTATGGTGGTAAACTAAGATGGTAGAGGGGAACAGAAGCATGCAGAGGTGCAGAGAAGCCTGGACATGGGTGAATGAATGCAGCAGGCTAGGATACAAGGTTAATGTGGCAGGCTGGGTGACTGTCCTCTTTCTCAAAATGAGTCCAAGTGGTGCATGTGCATGCCGATGTGGACTATAAATACTTTATAAGAATATATAACCTCTGGTAACGTGCAGTGGCCATAAGAGAAACTGCACGAGCAGAGTAAAAATAGGGTCCTTAATGCGATAGATTTGTTGGTCATGTTGAAAAAAGAGTATATTTTAGCCAAGCTTTGATCACTTTTTGATCAAGCTGGTTACAGGCTGGGTATTTTTTCCCCCAAAAATATATTTATTGATTTTTATATTTTATGCACAGCATATTACAATACCACAAAAATTAAGAGCCAGATATAACTTTGTGGGCATACATAATAAATGGTGAACCAATGGCCTTGTAAACATCAAAAAAGTCAGAAACATTTTAAGAGGAAAAAAAAATCGAGCAAAGAAACCAAACAAAATCATAAAATCACATAAGTAGTATTAGAATATTATATCACAATACATAAGTCTACATAGTCTCCATTGCCTGGGGTTTAATATTAAGGCATTATCTATGGTTTAAAATAAACTAATATTGGTCTTCATACATTGTATAATTTTTGACTGTTTGCACACTCCGCATATCTCAGCTGTTTAAAGGTGCCATGACATCAAATTTCACTTTCTGGGGTTTTGGGGGTATAATATGATCTGTTGTGCACTGATGAGGCCATGTGAATGTCCAGAGTGAGTATCAAAGTTCCTTGTTTATGGTCTGTCAGCTTTGTTTCTTTGTTCAGAAACGGTTGAATCAGACAGCAGCCTATCATTCTATGTAGTTCATTTGCTCCAATAAGAGCACACTATCAAGTAAACAGTGATGTGGCCAACACCGTCTGTTAACAAGGACACCGAAATGAAACTGCTGCGCTTCCGCATGCAGTGTGTCCCTAAGGTTAGGATGATATGCATCATAGTAAACTTGGAGAGCCAGAAGAAACTGGACTGATCCAGAAGGCCAAGAAAACACAAACAATTAATTTCCAGAACACACTACTGTAGGTCTAGGAGGTGGTCGCATCAATGCAACATTGGCATACATACCAACAAATCTGGATCAGAGAGGAGATGAGAAAAACCAGTCGACACTTGAGAGGCAGGTGTGTGGGCTGATGTAATTATAACTTGACAAGTACCACACCCAAAGACACCATGCACAAAAAAAAGCACCGAACACAAACACAAGGAAAGAGATTATAAAGAGGAAGACTGCCCTGGTATTATGACTGGATGTCAATAACTGCACCAGCTGAAAAGCTAAAAAGGTAATAAAGAAGATTAAAACCCGTTTAAAGACTAACAGGTTAAATTTACTACATTATAAAGTCCGACTCTTATTTCAGCAGAGTTAGCTCACCTTTTATTTGTGACATTTGAATTTTTGCAGCCCTTGTATGGTTTTGACAACAGATTCAACCCACTCCACGATGCTGAAAATCTGTGTTGCCCAACTTTTATGAGTTGTTCTGCCAGTTCTCAAAAACAAGTCTTCAGCTGCTCTTTGCTGGAGGGGTTGTGTTGCTCCCTGCTGCAGCAGCTCACAAACTCCAAAGGTGTTATACTGCCCAGGCTATGGTAAAAAAAAGAAAAGAAAAATCCTCTCTAGAATTTCTGTGATGTAGGCATATACCTCATATACCTTGCATCATTGTCATTTTAAAATAATCTTCTTCCAGGTTTTTGGACACCAAGTGTAATCAGCTTGCATTTTGGCACATTCAGATTCCTTTATGTTTCCATCAATAAATCAACTCTCCAACAACTGTTTGACTCATTCAGCTCAACCTCATCATATTGCCACCTCTGTGCTTCACTTTTCTTTCCATCAGTTTGTAATTTCTGTGTAGTCTATGTTTTTTCATAGTTACACATGCTCACATGCTATGAAGAGGAAGGCCAAGGACAGACTACTTTATATATATTTTCTTTTAATCTTTACTGAACAACTTAAAAAAATAGGAAAAAAATGATATGAGACATCAGCTGACAAAAGACACCAAAGAAACCAAACACAGAAGATTAAGAAATTGATATAACTTCATTATCATCATCATCATTATCATCATAATCATCAACAACAACAAATAAATAAATAAAAACTTCTTGAATTAAATTCTAAATCACATGAGTTTAGTAATATATACTGCTTATATTTCTGAAAGCCATAAAGGTGTTACAGAAAATGTTTCTTACAACAATTTCTGCAATATTTGATGAAATTTGGTTCACTACCCCATATGCAATGATTAATTAAAAACTTTAAATCTATAAATATTATCATAAAGCAGATGTGAAAGTAATGGGGCTTAAAAACACATCCGCCAATCATCTTTGCATTCCATACATTTTTCAATTGTCTGTTGGCCCGTCAATCACTCTTACTACCGTAGCAAGTAAGATGTTTCCAGTAGGTTGTTAACAATCATTCTGCTAGCAGTTAGGAACGTTCAGACAGTGACATCCATTTTACCTGCATTTGTGACATGATGGGGGAATCTGTATCTGCTGTTTGCTAAATACGGAGTGGCTCATGCATGTTGTGCTGTGGCTGGGGAAGGGAGCTGTGAATTTAGCAGGTTGGTCTTGAGCATGTGCTCTATTAAGAAACTCTCTGTCTCTGCTTTCTGAAATGCCGGAAACATTTTCTACACCGCCTTTAATGCAATTTCTTTTAAAAAAAATCTTGACAGATGCTCAGGGATAGTTCGGATTTTTTGACATGAAGCTGTATGATTTCCTCACCAGCAGCGGTAGTGCATCAACAGTGACCTGGCACAAACTTCGTCCTGTGAGCTGCGATCTGTCTTGTTTTCAGTTTTAAAAAAATGGTTCCGGCTAGTTTCCAGGGTCACAAAAGTCTATGGTTTTGCTTCACAATTCACAATTCAATATGGGTTTGAAAGGGTGAAAAATACTGAATCTCAAAAAGAGAGAGAGGTTGTTAAAAATAATAATACATCATCATATAAAGTTCTTAAGAGGCTGCACTGGCATTTGAAATTTGCTGATTTGCGGCCCACAAATGTTAAATTACGATTCTTTACTGTTATAAGAGTTACTGTTAGCTCAACGCTCAACACAGCTGTACAAAGCAGCATCTAATCTGTCAGATGGTTGTTACCTGGGATGTGCTGGCACAGCATCACTCTTCAAAACTTTTTTCTTCTTTTCAGAGTAATCGTCCATGCTGAATTGTGCACAACACACATGAAGCTGCTTCATCCTTGCCACTCTTTTATCCACATCATAGCCAATGGCAAGACGCCAAAGTTTCTTCACATCAACATTGGAGTCAGGAAAACAATGAAATACAAATGTTTATTCAGGGACATTATATTTGCACAGCCTGTATAATTGCACATCCATACCATTTTCAATATGTGATCAATAGTAAAACTACTTAGGACCTCGAAATCACTCTGCATTATTTTCTCCCCATTCATATAAGTGTACGCTGCCGCTGTCAGCTGTCTCATTGCTTACATGTTGGAATGAAGACAGCTGTGGCGTAAGAAAGCAAAAGTAAAATCTGGTGTTATGAGCGGTTTTACTATTGACCACTAGGGGTGTCAACGTCTACACAGGTAAACAGGTACATGGATAATAAGTCATAGCCGTTTAGAAAAAAATCAATAATTATATAAAAATCACTTCCCCCTCCTCCTCCTCTTCTTCGTTCATTTCTCACCAACACTGTATTTTTAGGGGTGGTAATGTTGCCTGAAAGCTTCAGATAATAACTAGCTATCCGCATACTAATGGATGCCTGGGGCGCAATGTTCCATTGATATTTTTATATATAATAAACGCAGACACAGCCTGTCGCGCCACCTCAAGTTGATTCGGGGATGCGGTGGCGGCGGACAGCAAGTGCACCAGCGCTGCTTTGTAGTGCTGCAGCACCTCTATTCAAGCTGTCAGAGATCCCATCCATAAACTGTGCAGCTGGAAGTGACAGATATTTCTGTATGGATTAGCGAAGAAGGACATAATCAGAGATGCTTTTATTGATCAGGAGAGCTGATCGGACGCCGACTGCATCTGTGCAGTGGAAACATATTGGGTGAGATTTAGGTCTGTTTAAAAGCAGTTTAGGGAGCAAGGAAAAGCCAAAGAAAGACAAAGAAGTTGTGCTTAGTCTGGGTCTGAAACAGAACCAGCTCAGTAGAAAATGGTCTCATGGTTTACTCCTATTTTACCAACCCACCATTGGTAAAATTCCATTCACAAAAACAGAAACATGTGGCATTTGACCTTTGGCTATGTCCCACTCATGAGCCAATCAAAGTGCATATAGCTGTCTCCATACACGTGGGCACTCTCTGTGTGGGGGCCCATTAAAACACACTAGACACCACCAGATTTATTTAGTTTTCATGTTTGTTTTTTTTGTGTGTTTTTAAGATAAAGAAAAAGTAAAGCGGTGTGTGTGGGGGTAATGCTACATGGACACGAGCCTTTTTTTTTAACCCTTCCCTAAATCTGACGGACAACTGCTAATGTTTTTTCTCTTCTTTCATAGGCCCCTGATGGTGTCTGGGCCCTGGTGCAGCTGCACCGGTTGCACCATCGATACCTACGCTTCTGGCACTACGCACTAAATTTCAGTGCACTCACACAAGTGCGCTGATTAAGACACAGTTAATCTCCTCTCGGAATTGCTGGCCTTTTCTCATTGGAGGCACTATTTACTTAAGCAGTCTTGGTAGAAAGACACTGACTGCACATACTCAGCTTGCAGTGCAGACCTACCCATGAAGCAAATGTGGAAGCAAATATTTGCTTCCCACATTCATCATTCACTGGGACATTCACAGTCCAGTAAACATTGCCTCCACTCATCCTACCTTTATAACTTTATATGGGTCATTATGACTGTTAAATATTCCATAAAGCAAGGATTCTCAATCATGGTCCTCAAGGACTGGTGCCCTGGATGTTTTCATGGTGCCCCTGCAGCAACACACTTGAGTCAGACTCAACCCTGTCTGCTAATTAGCCATTGATTTGAGTCAGGTGTGTTGCAGCAGGGAAACCATGTAAACATGCAGGACACTGGCTTTCAAGGACTGGAATTGAGAATCCCTGCCATAAAGGGCCTCCATCTTTTCATAATCTCATCAGGGTAAACTTTCAATCATATAATGATTTTCTCCCAACTTCAGAGGCAACTAAATGAGTACTCCTTGGTACAAAATCTCTTTTTCCAATTTGCTATTATTAAACCATCTCATCACTGATCCAACTTACAAATAATTTCATGTAGCTTGTTGCACTGGTAGAGAAGAAGGAGTGGCTGCAATAGCCAATTCAAATCTCACTTCAAGACTTTTGTCAATATAAAAGTGACCCCCCCCCCCCCCCAAAAAAAAAAAAACAGCTTTAAGTCTTTAGCATGTCTTGTCCTTAATACCACAGCATACATACCACTGGAAATAACAAAGTCCACTTCTATTCAGTTTTTATCAGATTTGTCTGACTTTGTATCAGAATTAGTGTTGTAGTACTCGAGATTGGTCTTGGTCTCGAGACCATTTTTTTAGGTTCTTGGTCTCGTCTTGGTATCGACTGCATTTTGTCTTGGTCTTGTCTTGGTCTCGGACAGGGCGGTCTTGGGATTTTAGAACGAGACCGGTCGAGGCCACTGCTGATAGACTTTTTGTCCATAACTTAGCTGCTGATAAGAGTGGAAAAGGAGCCTCTTAAAAACAGCGAATGACAACTTAAAAACATCGGTTGTGTTGCGTCTCCCTGCAGCTGCACTGTGACCGATAGCGCCTCCTGCGCACACCTGCAGAGATGCGCGAGCCGACAAGGAGGAGAGCGGCTGTGTGAACTTGTAAGCATGACTGTAGCTACCATTGCCAAACCATAGCATACCGAGGTCTGGTCCAGGACCTCAGTATTTAAAATAAAATTAACCAAAAAACAATGAAGCTCAAAAGCATTTACCCGAAAAGACGATTTCTGTGCGGATTGATACTGAAATAGTGATTCTTCCCCGACCACCCACCTGTATTATAGAACTGATTCTCAAGCTAAATCTGATTTCAAATTTATTATCACCGATGAACATGAACCAGTGAAAACTAACTAAATCGTACAAATAGGTTTGAACTACTTCTTCCGCCTGCCAAGTCGCAATGCACCGCATCATCAGCTGTTCAGTCACTGATCAGAGATCGATCATCCACACAGCAAATCCCCGTTATTTTTTCAGACTTCAGGTAATAATGATAAAAATGGATTAGATTTATATCGCACTTTTTTTCCCATCCAGGAACTCAAAGCGCTCAAAGTAGGTCCATTATACATTTACTCCTCATTCATACTTGGTGATGGTAAGCTATGTATGTAGCCACAGCTGCCCTGGGGCAGACTGACGGAAGCGTGTCTGCCATTTCGCGCCTACGGCCCCTCCGACCACCACCGGAACATTCACACAGAGTATGCAGAGTAATTATTTCACATCAGAGATCATTAAGATCATCTTACCTGCAACAGTGATGCTTAGCAGGGTCATTATTGTCTCCAGGTTAATGTAGAGTTTATATTTACTGAACAAACTCCCTGTTTGCGCATTTGTGATTGAGTCTACATGGTTCTCACCTCATGCAGCGTGCGTGTTTACTTCAGGTTCGTTGTGAATCTGAATTTTGTTTGATTATAAACTTTTTTTAGTAGTGATTATATAATTTCATGTTTGTGCAAACTCTCTCATTACTAAACAAAAAAACTTTGTAAAACTTTTCCACATTGTGAGTATGATGATGATGATGATGATGATGACTGCAGAAATTTCAGATGATATGCAGAACTTATATAGGCCTACATATAGGAGTAGGCTACTTATACTGTTGTCATTAGTTCTAAAACAGACACTGAGATTAAAAAGAGACCAAATGACAGAAAATAAGAAGCGATTTCTACCAACTTGGCAATAGTTAAAATTGATGTTTGCCAAAATGTATTAGTTTATAGTTTATTTAATTCATAGTGCTGCTTTCAAAACAACAGAACGATTAATTTTTGGTGTCATATTTGTTTAAAAGTTAACTTTAAAAAAACCCTCACATTTTTGATGTTTTGTTATGATTTTTCTTTGATATTTGTGTCCTTGGTCTCGGTCCGTAAAGGTCTTGGTCTGGTCTCGGTCTGTGTATTCGACCTCTAAATGTCTTGACCTTGTCTTGGTCTCGGTACTCCCTGGTCTCGGAAATGTCTTGGTCTCGGTTGGTGCGGTCTTGACTACAACACTACTAGAGTGGAACATACTGTATTGTCCAGCAAACGAAGTTTACTAAATGGAAAAGCACCAGACAGATGAGCAGAACATACGAAGAAAGATATGAAACATGCTCAATGAAACATGCTCAATAAAACGTTGTCAAACTACAGCAACACTTAACACCTTAAAGTTTTCGTGAAGTTTTTTCCCCGTTCAAATTTATTTTGAGAGAAAGTTTAATTAGATCCATGGAGAATAAAACAAGTCAATAGAAACTGTGAACATGATCAAACCATCCCTTCATGCATTTTGGAGGCGGACATGTACTGACAGAAGTTGATTCTTCAGTGCAAGCTGCTTTTCATGCAACAGTGAAACTATTATTTAACTTTCTATGTTGCTGATATTATATTTATAGTCTCTTTTTTATTTTTTGCCATTAGTTTAGAAACTTTGATGGAAAATACCGACATGCTTAATGCAACATAACTTTTGATGGGTATGTAGACTTGCACAAATTCAGGTATGTTTATTTTGTGCTGATATTATTAGTGTATTTTATAATAGTATTCTGCAATATCACCATTGTGTGTCTTATCTGGACACATAAAAACCTGCATGAGCCAATGTATATTTTCATTGCAGCTTTGCTGTTGAACTCTGTTCTTCATAGCACTAACATTTATCCAAAAATGCTTATAGACTTTTTATCTAAAAAACAGCTAATATCGTATTCAGCTTGCCTCTTACAGTTTTTTTTATTCTATTGTGTGGCTGGTTCAGAATTCTCACTATTAGCAGCCATGGCCTTCGACAGGTACGCGTCTATATGCAAACCACTGCAATATCCAAATATAGTAACTAACACGACTGTTATTATTTGCCTGGGTTTGGCTTGGTTTGTCCCTCCTTTGCATTCTGTAATCCCAATAATCCTGCTAAACAGTGCTCAAGTTAAGCTCTGCCAATTTGCTTTAAAAGGAATATTTTGTAACAATGCAATTTATACACTTAACTGTGTCAGACCAAGGCCAGTTACTGTATTTGGTGTGTTTGCTGTATCAGATCTTGTAATACTTCCTATGTTTTTTATTGCTTTTACATACACTAAAATATTTCTAATAGCTTACCGAAGTTGTAGAGAGGTGAGGGAAAAAAGCAGCTGAGACCTGTTTACCTCACCTGTTGGTTTTAATCAATTTGACATCTTTGTGTGTATATGATATAAGCACTGCTCGAATAGAATCAGACTTTACAAAAACAACACGGTTTATCATGGCATTACAGATGGTACTATACCATCCTTTGTTTAAGCCATGACTATATGAGCTCAAAATGAAAGAAATTTTAAAACATCTAAAATGACTACTCTGTACCCACCCCAAAGGCACTTTGGGTTGCCTTTGGCAGGAAAAAGGGCTTTATAAATGAAGTTTGATTTGATTTTAGAGTCAAAATCACCTTATGCATCAACACTGACTCCAAATGTGCAGTTTTTATTTAATATTAATTAGAAATTCATGCTTAGTTAGCTCTTCTTTTATTTTCTTTTAAATGACTTATCACTTAGGCCTACCTTTACACAAATTAATCTTGTAACAAAGTAGCAAAAAAGTAAACTAAGCAGAAAAGCACCAGGGTGATGAAAAGTTGCATGTATGTGCAATAAGACACAGGGGTAATTAAAAGTTGTGAAACTGAAGTGTCACTTTTGGCCTCCAAGGCTTCATGACAGAGTTTAATTTGTTCCATAGAGAATGAATCAGTCTGATAAAAACCTTCATCGTACTCAGATTCTTCTATGTACATGTTTTCTAGGTGAACACATACTGAATTTAACTGATACACAATTTTTGGTTATTTGGTTTTCATGCAAAAGGAGAAATTATTTTTTCAATCCTTGTTGATCATATTGACTTTGCCGTCTCTGCTTTTAAATTAGTGAACAGTTAGTTTAGGAATCATTGATGGAAAATAGTAAATTACTTAATTCAACATATTTAACCTTTGATGGGTATGTAAATTTGCACAAATTCAGGTATCTGTATTTTGTAACTATGTTGACAGTGTATATTTTAATAATCTTCAGTAATGTCACCATTGCGTGTCTTATCTGGACACACAAAAGTCTCCATGAGCCCATGTATATTTTCATTGCAGCTTTGCTTCTGAACTCTGTTTTATCCAGCACTAACATCTACCCAAAAATGCTTATAGACTTTTTATCTGAGGAACAGGTCATATCGTATTCAGCTTGTCTCTTCCAGTTTTTTTTATTTTATTCTTTGGCTGGTTCAGAGTTTTTTCTCCTGGCAGCCATGGCCTATGACAGGTACGTGTCTGTATGCAAACCCCTGCAGTATCCAAATATAATGACTAACACCACTGTTATCGTCTGCCTGAATTTAGCTTGGTTTCTACCTGCTTTACATTCTACAATCTTATTAATACTTCTACATAAGACTAACATTCAGTTTTGTAGCTTTGATGTAAAAGGAATGTTTTGTAACAATGCAATTTACACACTTCATTGTGTTAGACCGAGATCAGTCATTATATTTGGTGTGTTGGCTGTGGTAGATAATGTTATTTTTCCTCTGCTTTTCATTGTTTTCACATACACAAAAATACTGATAATATCTTATAGAAGTTGTAAGACGCTAAAGAAAAAAAGCAGCAGAGACCTGTTTACCCCACCTGTTGGTTTTGATCAATTTTACTTGGTTGTGCGTTTATGATGTAATCATTGTTAGAATAGAATACAACTTTCAAAGAACAGGATGGTTGATCATGACACTGCTGATATTTTTGTTTCATCCTTTGTTCAATCCTTTAATATATGCTTTAAAATTGAAAAAAATCCATAAACATCTGAAACAGCTGTTCTGCAGAATCAAAATCACTTGATTCATCAACTGTGACTCCAAATGATCAGTTTGTATTTAATATTCTTATGAAATATATGTTTAATGAGCTGTATTTTCATTTTCTGTTATACACAATGTTTTTATCATTGACTGCATAAATATATTATGCTGTACTGTTCATGGTTTATATAAATCATAGTTGTTTAATTTTCTTGATGTTTCATTTTAAAATTTCTGTATGTCATTAAATGTTTATTGTTTAATTTCCTTTTTTTTTAGGAATTTGGAATTGGTCAGTTTTTGGAGCATTTTCTGGCTGAGAGACATTTGTTAATTCAACTTTATAAACCCCAAACCACACTGACAAACAAGTTGAAAAAAACTGTGTTGCTCAGCTGATGTGACACAACTATTAATCATAAATACAACAAACTTAACTACATTACTTCTGACATGAATGATTTCTTCTATCAGCAGTGTTTCTGTTGCTTCAAAGCACATAATGTTAGATGAGATGATGTTAAGCCAAAACTTAAAGCCTAACCCTGTGAGTCAGGTTAATGATGACTAACATTTATGAGGAGTGGGCCTCATTCACAATATACTATGAAGAATACTCCTAATTTGTTCTTAACACAGTTCTATAATTAAAAAAAACCAGCAAAAAAACAAACAAAAAAAAACGCGGAGTTCAAAGGCAAAAAACAAAACAAAACACAGAGTTCAAAATATTTTAATCTAAATTTTAGATTTAAATGTTCAATTATTCCTAACTGAAATGCTTTTTTGAGATCACAACATCCAAACAATCCGCTTATTCTGGGGGTAAATTTTCCCCCAAATAAATCATCAACCCTATCTGCACCGCAAAAAAGCCAACTTGTATTTTTTGGCCTAATACAGTAATTTTTGTTGGTAAAACTTGATAATATAAATTATTAACATTTAAGACGATAATCTAAGTCAGCACAACAGAACAAGACAGTTGTATGCTCTAAAATAATTTGGTGAGTTGTTAATACTTAAACCCGTACGTTGCGGTTCGATTCAAGGGACAACAGTTCTGTCAACTCATTTTTCTGAGTTGTGAAATGCGGGAAAGCCAACTTTAGGAGTTGGCATTTTTCACTTCCTAGTTTCGTGGCTGTGTGCTGCTTCGAGGAGCTGGAGAGCTGCTGCCTCGGGCTGGAGTCTGCACGGGTAAGTTTTAAACAATCTTTAATTGAATTTATTTTAACATGAAATCATACCGGAGTTGTACTTTGAGTTATGTCGTTATGGAGAAAGCAACCTACACATTTTCAACATTTAAACACAAGGCTTTTCAGTCCTTAGCGGTTAGCGGCTAATTGATGCTAGCAGGGCTGCAGCAGTTAAGCCAGTAACATTAGCGTGTCTGGGACAATCCTATTAAAATACGACAACATGTCGTCTTCTCCCTTGTTGGTATTGTATTACAGTAATTCGGGCTCTACTCAAAATTGTGGTCGCAACGTTATCCGACATTTTATTTAATCTTTCATAAATAGCGAAGGTGTCTGCTCGTCTCTGCTCCCAGACAGCAGCAGGTGAGTAGGCTGTTTTACGTTGGTAGGGGCAGAGAGAGCCTTGCAGACTGACCGTCAGACTGAGTCCGATAAATCACCATGCTACTGTGATTTAAGCATTAAAATAGTATGTAAGGTAATTCATATCAGATGTCATCCTAATAGTGTATTGGCGGGAAAGACCAATTCCCCTGTAGCCTATCAATTATTGTGTTGGTTATATTTACCGTGTATCTGTGGATTCAGAAAAGTTTAGTTTAATTTAAGTTAAAGTTTAAATTTTGAATGTCCATTCCTCGCCCTGGTTATAGTGAATCACAGTGATTGAAAACGTTAAAATGCATGTATTTGGCTTAATTTTATACTGACTACTGACTTGAGTGACTGTCCTGGTTGGTTGAGTAGTCTGCCTAATTACTAAGTTATAAGAAATTCATCTTCATAACAGCAAAATGAATTAAGAATTAAAAATGGGACAGAATTGTTAGCATTGGAAACTACTGTTTACATGATTGTCATTAAATTGATAAGATGTTTAAAATTTTTACTGACTACGATGTTAATCCCCAGCAAATTGTCTTTTTTTTCAGATTGAAATTAATGAATGCAGTGCAAGTTGTGCAAGTTCACCCACGCTGTTGAAGCTGTTCTGCTGAAACACTATCGAGTGCATCACAGAGGTTCAACCTGGCCTTGCATCCACAGGGACTGTTGTTGCACTTTTAGAACCATTAGTGCTTTGAAATCACATCTTTCAAGATTGCACAGGACTGTTCAAAGGCAAGAGAACTTAACATTTCAGTGCTGGTTGTGTGATTACGAGGACATTTGCTGTAAAAAGAAAGTATTAATCCATTTGCATCATCACCTTAGATGCAAAGAGACAGTGTGTTGCCCATTTGTAGGGTGCAGCTTTAAAACCAACCACCTTAATAGTTTTACTGGACATACATCACGGAATCATAAAAACCATAATCTTAGAGATTTTTTGACACCAGTCAGGGTTGTAAGCGATTTTCAGTCTAATGACACAGACCAGCCATGTAATGTTGATACTGAAGCTGGCGTTTCATTGACAAGTAGTCCTAGATTAGATTCCACAGAAAAACATGAACCTGATTGTGTACACAATGTAGACTCTGAAATACTAGAGCACAGATTAGCTTCTTTTTTTCTTCGCATGCAATGTGTGCTACATGTGTCGAAACATGCAATTCAGACAATTATAGAAGAATTTAATGATATTTTGTCCCTTTCCAAGTTTCATACAACTGAAATTCTCAAAGAGGTATTTGCGAAACATAATATTGAAATTGAGGAAGAAGTTATTCAAGAGATAAGTAACACGGTGTCTGAAAAAAATCCAGTACTTCTTACCACATCAGAAAAAGGTACATTATCAACAGATTATAGGAGAAACAGATATTTTAGGGAGCATTTCTCCATCATTGAACCAACTGAGTTATTGTATGACCGGACTTCAAGGAAAGCCTTTGTTTATGTTTCTGTGAATCAGGTTATTGAACTTTTATTGAATAGAGCAGAGTTTCTTGAAAAAATTGTTTTCAGTGAAGAGTCTATTCCAGGCTTTTACAAGACTTTTCAAGATGGTTCTTACTTTAAGCAAAATTTTGGAGAACAGGAGCTGCATATTTCATTAGGTCTATACATAGACGATTTTGAGTTGTGTAACCCATTAGGCACGTCAAAGAAAATTCATAAAATAACAGCTGTTTACTGGGTTATTCTTAATTTACCCTCAAAGTTTCGTTCCACTTTACACTCAATTCATTTAGCTCTTCTTGGAAAGACTTGTGATGTTAAGCAATTTGGTTTTGAAAAGTTTTTCAGTCCTTTAATTAAGGATTTAAAGTCACTGGAACAAACAGGGGTCTTTGTGCAAACTCTGAACAACTACATAAAAGGTTCAGTATTTTGTGTCTGTGCAGACAATTTAGGAGCTCATGCACTTGCTGGCTTTCAGGAGAATTTCAATGTAAAGAATTTTTGTAGATTTTGTTTAACAAATCGAGGTGAAATAGCAACTACCGCAATTTCTGATTTTCAGCTACGCTCCAGAGAACAGCACAATACATGTCTGCAAAAAATTCGTATTGAAAATGTTCCACATGTAAACGGTGTTAAAAATGAATGTGTTTTAAGTAAGCATCTGTCATATTTTCACCCTGTCACTGGGTTCCCCCCAGACATATTGCATGATTTTTTTGAAGGTGTTATACCTGTTGAACTGTCTCTATGCCTAAAAAACTTGATCTCAAAAGGCTATATTACTTTGGACAGACTGAATAGCCTAATCAATTCATTTCCATACAAATATTCTGACAGGGTGAATAAACCAAAGGCAATTTCTAAAGCAAATGTTGAAAAGGGCAGCATTGGTGGTAATGGCCACGAAAATTGGTCTTTGTTACGATTCCTCCCTCTTCTCATTGGAAAGTGTGTGCCAGAACAAGAACCTGCATGGGAAATACTGATGGACCTCAAAGAAATAGTCGAAATCATCGTCTCGCCTGTTTTGTCAGAGGAAATTTTGCACTACTTGGAGATCAAGTTGTCTGATCACAGAAACCTGCTCACAGACACTTTTCCTGATTTTAGCTTGCGCCCAAAGCACCACTTTGCTGACCATTATCCTTACCTGCTACGCTGTTTTGGTCCATTGGTGGAATTATGGACAATGAGGTTTGAATCCAAACACAGCTTTTTCAAGAAGACTATGCATGATGTTCAAAACTTTAAAAATGTACTCCTCACACTGTCGTTAAAACACCAACAGATGATGGCGTGCCAGTTTGATAGCCAGAGTCTTTTCAAGCCAATCTTACATGTGGAGAAAACAACCGACATCAAACTATCTTCTTTGGATGCTGACCTGCACACAGTGATTAAGAGAAAATATCCACATCTTCAAACTGTGTCCCTTTCTAAAGACATTTATTTTCATGGGACCCGATATGTGGAGGGTATGATTCTGTCATCTGGACACTGCAGTGGTCTGCCAGAATTCTTCAAAATTGTAGTTAACTCTGATGAAGTAGGCTTTGTTGGCAAAAAACTCACATCTTGGTACCTTGAACATTTTAGGTCTTTTGAGCTTGTGGAGAGCATCTACGCAGACATTGCTATTTTTGATCCTCAGTCTCTCAACGACTATCATCCATTGGTTGCATACACAGTGGGAGGGAAGGTGCTGGTGACTCCAAAAGTGTGCCTGCTCCATTAAAGTGACAGAATGGTAAGTAAACCCTGATTGAATGTTGCTTTAACTCACTCTCATTCTGATCGTTTCTCCCATTCAAGCAAGATGCAGTCTGTCATATTTTGATATTTTTTTTTCTATTTTACTTGCTAAGTTGATTTCCTGATGTGTTTCACCTGTGTCTTGTTCCCCCCCTTACGAGAACAACAAACATTTATAATATATTGCTTTGCAGGTTGAACCAACATTGTCTGAAACCTTGCTATATTGTCTTTAAATTTAACGTCTCTTGTTTTTTACCCTTTGCAACTTAACGCTTCTGTTTTATTCTTGTTTCTTGTGACACAGACTGAAATGCTGCTGCTAGTAAAAATCTCCCCCCGAATGTCCCGTAAAGTGTCTATTCCTGAGGTACCTGAATCAGTTGAAGAGTTGCAAAACATTCTTAAGGAAAAACTTGAACTTCAAGGTAGCTTCACATTACAGTATGAGGACTCAGACTTTAATAATGCTCTGTGTAATTTGATTGACATCCATGATTTGCCACCTGAGCGTGCTATATTGCACATTCTTTGGGATGAGACATCTCCACTTGTTCAGCAAGAGTCCGACTCTGGTGGTTCAGTATCTTCCCTGGACACAGCCAGTTTATCCAGCAGAGAGTCACTCCACAGTCCCTCAGCTTTCACCAGGAACCATCTGCGAAGTGTCTCCGAGTGGCCTTCAGTTTTTTCCATCCCGTCCTTTTCCTATGATGTGGAGTTGAAGTTGCGCAAAGGCAATGAGGCATATGAACGAACCAAGAAAGGTATCACCTTAACAAGAGACATGAAGATAGACATTTTGGACAAGATTGCTCAGGCAGTTTTTGAAGTGAAAGCTTATCCTGATCAAGACCAGATTGGGTCAGTTGCTTCTGCTCTCATCAGCAGACACCCATGCCTTCGAGAATCAGGCAGTGAAACAGGGTGTGACGGATGGAAAACAAGCATAAAATACAAACTTGGCAATTACAGGTCTAAGCTGCGACAGGCAGGTTGTACTGAGGTTAGCATTAACCAGAAAAAGAGGAGCAGTGAAGATGATGGTACAAGTCCCTCTCTGAAGAGAGCGAAGAGGGGTGAGATGAACCATGTCCCTGACCATCCAGAAAAATATAATGATGACTCACTGGAGGATGAAAGACTGGTTCTTGTTGAGGAGTTCAAGAAGAAGACAAAGAATGCTGCACTCATCAGACAAAAGATGGAGCTGACTTTCTCCCTGAGGCGCAGGGAGATCGTGGAGTTGGAGCCTATGGTCTCAGAGGTTCTGGAACGTTGGCCTGCTCTGTTTTGTGAGGAAGAGGTAAGCAGGTGAACTAAGAATATATGATGTTGTGTTTATGTTTAGTCTTTTTTTAAAGTGTGTTGATCACAATGCCCATTTTAACATGAAGTTAAAATTGAAATTGTTTTGACTTTATAATGAGGATTCAAATTTCATGTTCACATTTTTTCAACAGATTAGACAAGAGTTTTGTCGGATCACAAACAAGAACCTAATGGACAACTTCAAAGAAGCCCTTCATCAGCACACCTGGAGGCTCCTGAGACTCTATCGGGCGAGAAGGACAGCTTTTTCGTCTGCGATGGATCAGCTCCTTAACAGCCTGGATCAAGAGGTGAATTCTAGATTGTAATTTCATAACATTGAACATTATGGATAGGTTTGTCACCTTGTGACAAACCCTCAGAATAAATGTATGGGTTTCTTAGGGTCACAATAGCACAAAAAAGCAAACCAATGATGACGATCAAATAATGATCAAAGACATCAAATTAATCAGATACAGTGACTTTTTACACGTTAAACAAAGGGTATCTTTATCTTTAAAAAAAGATCTTGCCCTGTGGGAAGCTTTTTCATGATGTTGTCAGACACTGATAATGATATTTGCCCATCAGTGACACAAAAACCATTTTCACTAGACACACTTTGACAGTGCCCAAGTTGGAAAAAGCCAAATTACCCTTTAAAAAGGAGTAAACCTTTGACATGCAATTGACAGGATTTTTTTGGGGATATGGAAGAGGACATCCACCTGCAAGCTTACTCTATTTCTTGTAATGTTTCATGCAACTCTTGTTTCAGACATCTGACATCACTGCACATCGACAAACTGCAGCTTTAAAGGGCCTTCCCTTGTTTCTCCGTGACAGTCCGGAGAAGCTCTTCAGGACCTGTCTTGTGAGTTGTTATAATGAACAGAAATTGTAAATTATGTTATCATACTGTATTTACGTATAGTGCTGTACTTAAAGTTGACTTCAACCATTACCACTCTGTCCTACTTGTTTCCTAACAATGTGTCTTATAGTTGTACTGTCCTGGCTATGACTTGATGTAGCATAATCAATGTCATTTGATGTTAGTTTGGGGGTTCAATTTTTGATTATGGGGCATGGGGTGGAAAAAGTTAATATGTCAAGCTCATAATCAATTCTAATTGGAAAAAACATGTTTATTGACTAATGTGGAGATATTTTATAGTCTTAGCTTATTCTGATTCACAGTATTTTAATGAATAACGTCTTGCAATCCATGTGTTGGTCTTTTCCTGTCTGTTAACACAAGGACACTGATCCAGAAGTGGAGCAGACAAAGGGCCTCACTGTGGGTATCCTCACTGTGCTGGAGGATGATGACAGCACAGCGCCTCAAAGTGTCGTGAGTGTTGCTGTTGTTGTGGAAGAAGAAATTGTTCTTCAAGATCTCCCTGACCTGCCAACTGCTTTTGCTTACCTCTTTGGACTGATCTATGCTTTAAACCTCAAGTACCCAAAGGATCTCAGGTACACATTTGAAACTGTTCAGAAGGTTTTCATGGAACTTGGTACAGACCTCTCTGCAAGGGTCAGATCTCTCAAAAACAAACTCCTCCTTCAGTAAAGTTCTGGATCTTGAGTTGTTGACTTCCAAAAGTTCCCTTCTGTCCTTCCAACACTATGTTTTATGTTTTAGATTCATAGTTGTGTATCATACAGGTTCTGTATGGTCTTTTGTATGTGACTTGTGCTTGATATTTTGAGACCAGACGTTATGGCACTTGGTAACATTCTTAACAAATTTAGATTCATACTCGTGTATCGTACGAGTTCTGTATGGTCTTGTATACAGTACATGACTTGCGCTGATAAATGGAAACCAGAAGTTGTGGCAGTTGATAACCTTGGTAACAAATTTAGATTCATACTTGTGTATCATGCAGGTTCTGTTTGGTCTTGTATGCATGACTTGTGCTATATATTGAGACCAGAAATTATGTCAGTTGGTAACCTTGTTTAGATTCATACTTGTGCATCATATGGGTTCTGTATGGTCTTGTAAACATGACTTGCACTGATAAATGGAGACCAGAAGTTATGGCAGTTGATAACCTTGGTAACAAATTTAGATTCATACTTGTGTGTGATACAGGTTCTGTGTGTCATAGGGTTCTGTATGGTCATGTATAAATGACTTATGCTTGATATTTTGAGACCAGAAGTCATGGTGCTCAGTAACCTTGTTAACAGATTTACTAGATTTATAGTTGTGTATCATACAGATTCTGTATGGTCTTGTTTACATGGCTCGTGTTTGCTCTTTTATTCAATCTCAGAGTTTAAAAGTAGCCACTACTGGGACAGTTGGGTCTCATTAGTTTGCATGTACTTGGCCCTGTTGGAACAGATTTGATGCCGGTACAGTTTAAATAAAACAACATTTTTGAATATATATGTTGCACTTGTAATTATTTATACATTTGATTATACGTAATTGGTTCTAAATTACACTTTTAGCTACATAATTAACTATTTCAGTGTGCAAATTTAAATTACTCTTGAATTATTCTTCTATACACTAACTTTACCCAAAAAAGTGCATTCTCTGTAAGAACTTACAGTAGAGCCATTACAATGTAAAATTATAAGTTGGTCCAATTTACATCACAGTTAGAAGTAAGGATTAAATGTTGATGTAATGTAAAATATCAAGCTACAATTTAGGAGAGAGTTAGTTGAAGTAAGGATTAAAAGTTATTACAATGTAAAATTATAAGTTAGTCCAACCTAGGAGAGAGTTAGTTGAAGTAAGGATTAAAAGGTATTACAATGTAAAATTATAAGTTAGTCCAACTTAGGAGAGAGTTAGTTGAAGTAAGGATTAAAAGTTATTACAATGTAAAATTATAAGTTAGTCCAACTTAGGAGAGAGTTAGTTGAAGTAAGGATTAAAAGTTATTACAATGTAAAATTATAAGTTAGTCCAACTTAGGAGAGTTAGTTGAAGTAAGGATTAAAAGTTATTACAATGTAAAATTATAAGTTAGTCCAACTTAGGAGAGAGTTAGTTGAAATAAGGATTAAAAGTTATTACAATGTAAAATTATAAGTTAGTGGAACTTGCCATTGAGTTGGTAAAAATCAAAATTCAGAGTTGAGTAAACTTAAAAGCAAAACTTAAAATATTTAGTTTAATTTTCCAACTCAAAATTTTATCGAAGTTTGTTGCCTTGAAATTTTGAGTTGACCCAACTTTTTTTTTTTTTTTGCAGTGTGAGGGAAAGCCAACATCAAAATTAATGAGATGCATAGAGAGAACACAGCTGCATTCAACCCCACAACATGGGCTATTAGTTTCCAGTGCAGTCTGTTTGTTGAAGTTCAAATGATCTGCACTTCAGCCCACTAGCAGCCAATAGCAGAAGCTACAAACAAAGCATTTAAGTCCATAAACAGCAAAGTTATCAGCTACAACAGTATGCAGTGTACAGTGGCCTTTAATAAACGCATTAACTGAAACAGAAAGCACTTAAGATTTTTGAAGGGACTAGAGGCAGGAATTAACAAAAAAACAAACATGCATGTCCATTTCTTTTAATACTAATGGGTGATGAAGCGCTAAATACCAAAAATAACGTTTCCCAGGTTTCTCTCCGTTGCCTTAAACAGGCTGTGTGCTGAAAAATGTGCTGCAATTCGGTGTCCGAATTTCCCGCGTTGCCCTGCGGACGTGACGTCAAATGACGCTACATCCGCGGTTTTGATACATGAAGAAGACTGTCACGGTAAATTCAAACACTGTAAGCCAGGGGCGTCAAAGTGGTTCCAGAAAGGGCCGTGTGGCTGCTGGTTGTCTTTCCAACCAAGCAGTAGCACACCAGATTCCACTCATCTCGTCAAGTCTTCAGGTTAAGACTGAACTCACTTGATGAGATGAGTGGAGTCTGGTATGCTACTGCTTGGTTGGAAAGAAAACCAGCAGCCACACGGCCCTTTCTGGAACCACTTTGACACCCCTGCTGTAAGCGATAGTTGTGGATTCTTCTGCCGTCAGCAAATGATCCAGATCAACTGAAAGACACTAAAATGTGTAACTACAAAGAAAAAGGTTAGTAAACAACGTTATAGCTTCAGTTTGTGCACGCTCCCGTTACGGCTTGGCTCGTGGCTGCAGTTGCCTGAAGCGCCAGTCGTGGCAGTTGCGAGTCTTGTTTCTTAATCTTGCCTCTAGTCCCTTTAAAGACATAGCATATCTCAACATCTTCCAACACTGTTTCAAACCCAAAGTTATTCAAGACGTCACTTTGACAAACACAGCTAGATGAATGAACAAATTATCCAAGTTCCAATATACACCACAGAGCACAAGTTGTTTGAGTCAGTTCTCCAGGGTTTGCAAACCTCAAAATCAATGTAAAGAGTTATGAAACTCAAACTTAAATTATTTATATAGAACTTTTCATACATAAAAGCAATACGAAGTACTTCACATACTAAAACAAGATTTTACACCGAAATAAGTAAAAGTACACACACATCCATCTTTCTCTCACACCCACACACTATACAGTATAGAGCTATAACTAGAGATGTCCCAATCAGGTTTTTTTTGCCCCTGATTCCAAGTAATTAGATTTTGAGGATCGGCCGATACCGAGTCCTGATCCCATTAGGGCTGGGAAGATTCGTCGACGTAACCGATTACATCGACGCAAAAAATACGTCGACGCAAAATATGCGTACCGATACGTCGTCAGACCAAAACAAAAATGGCGGCGCCATCCCACTTCAGACTAAAACAAAGATGGCGGCGTGATCTCCGCGAGTGGCTCTTCCAAGTTTCCAAAGAGTAAGGCAGTAAAGGCCCACACTCGTTTATCGAAGGTATAACTATATATTAGGGATGGCGAATCCGAAGCCTAATGAGACATGAGACAACTTCCGTGAGATGGACGCCATGTCTTCAGACACGTCAGGCCTGTTTGAGACGGTCAGCATGAAGCAAAAGCTCCATCTGCTGGCCGTGGGTGGAACTGCAGCTGATGCCGGGAGCTGTCTCGTCTCTGACTTTATATAATTAAAGTCACGTTCTCAACCTCATGTTCGTGTTTCATCTGTTGGTAATAGTATTGTGTCGTCACTTCTGGGATAAATAAAGAATTTTTAATTTCATTTCCAAGTGATTGGCACCCGTATTAAGCATTAACAGAATAAAGATGAAGATGCACTTTTTCTGGAAGCTAGACCCATGTTCAATATAATGTTCAACTCTGAATGTTTACTTATCTTCATTATCTTTTGTTGGAAAATAATATCTGTTTTAGCTTAAATCCTCCAAGTTTACATGATCATATTATTTCAATAATGACTTTTTTAGTATTATTTTCATGTAAATGAAAGAATTAAAAGCCTGTTTTTCAGTCCGCTGTGTTTTCAACATAAATTTTACATTCTGTTGGTTCATGAAAAACTCCATGACAGGCTGCTGCTCCCACTGCCTTTTTATTCATGCTCTTTTTTACATTTTAGATATCTATATCAGCATATATAAATTGCTGTCTGTCAATTTATGAGGAGATAATCGAATCGAGCTAAGGGCAAAAAGTGAATCGTTAGATTAATCGATGCATCGAAAAAATAATCGATAGATTAATCGTTTAAAAAAAATAATCGTTTAACACAGCCCTAGATCCCATACTTCTATCCACGATTTTCCTGGCCCTACTTCCGGGTTGTGGGCGTGGCCAAAAAGCATGGATGAAACATCTGGTTTAAGCGGTACCTTTCGAGCCGCAGTATTTACATTATGATGTTGTACTTAGCTTGTGTCTAGGTGCTTTACTGAAAGCATGATGGCGAGATTCCCATCTTCCAGCTCCCGCACACGAGGTGTGCAGCAAGGTGAAATATCGTTGCTCCTTCCCTTCTCTGTTACGGATTGGGAGGATGGGGTAAAGAAGTGCATGAGGATAACCTATGCTAACATCTTTAGCTGCATAATAAACGCCACGATGGTGAGGCTATGCAAAGCATGAAGAGCGCCGACACACACCAGTAGGCTCATTGGGATCGACTGCGTCTGCACGAGTTATCAGGGACGACTGCGCAGCAGCTCAGCTGGACAAGTTCGCCAACATGAAGAAGACTGTAAGGAAGGAGGATCTCGCTGCATTTGTCTTTATTTGGATAGAAATTACTGAACGTTGTGCAGATCTAATCAAGTTAAATAATTTCAGATGACTGAGAGCCTGTTGTTGACGATAAATTACATAAACTTGTACTGTACTGTAGTAGAAACGTCTGCAGACAGAATGTTATTTACCTGTTCAGGTGCAACATGAAGGACAGCAATCTGGGAAATGTCCAAGCTCAAATGTACAAAAGTTTAATGCTTTGCTTTGTCAGGAATTTAAAACAAATAAAAGAGATTGAATCTTTTTTTTAGATGGGTGTAGAAATACGCAAATATGGCTTCAACCCTCCCAGTCAATGCTGTCCTTCCACAGGAACTTGTTAATTGAATTTACAACTACGCTGGATTCTCACTTCCTTTTATTATTTGTATTCCTTGAAGTTGGGCACATGCCACCGCAGTAGCGCTGACGCCGCTGCTACGCGCTGTGACGACATCCTAGCACAGAAAAAAGTGGTCCTTGGTCAACCTGACGTAAACCTAAAAGTGGTCTGTGTGAAAGAATGAGGCTCCCGGACGAACCCGAAGTCCTGCCTTGTTATCAGGATCAGGTGGACCCACACCATTTTATTTGCTGCTGATATCCGCCTCCTTTCTCAGGAGAAAAGCTCTTTGCTGCAACGATGAGAGGTACATCTCTCACAACGAAGCGTGCCGGGGAGAAAACACTTCCTGGTCTGTCGCTCAGCAATGCGTGCCTGACGTGTTTGCTGCCACTGTGTTCTGCCGCCGGCTCCGAGCCCTACCCCGCAGTGAGCGCAGCAAAAAACGCATCCTATCTGCAAAGGCCTTCAAAATGCTGATGTGTTGGGACACATAAAAGAGTGGTGTTAATATGGTTGAGTATATATTTTGTCTGTATGCGTGTGTATGTGTGTGCAAAATTTGAATAACAAAAGGCCACATATAGTCTCATAGACTACGTTTTCATGCCATCAAAATTCGGGTTAAGATCAATATTCCGGTTTCTGAAAAAGTAGGAATAACCCGTTTACATGCATGAGCAGACAGAGTTACTCCTGTATACATGATTACAGAAATCAGTTGGAATATCCCGACCCAAACCGCGACGCACGGAGAACGTCATGATGATGGTGGATAATGAACCATCCGGAGCCACTGCGGTCAAGCCAGCCAAGTTTCAGAGTTACAGCTGAAATTACACTGGTTGGCTTGACCGCGGATCCGCGAGAGGCAGCTGGCTTGACTGCAGTCCGGAGTGCTGGTACTGACCCACCTACAGTAGCTATTGGACGCGTCATAGAAGGAGAGAACGTGTGCTGGAAATGCAGTTCGGAGCCGGAGCTGTGCACATCCATGCTTTTCGTTTCCACCAGTCCCCCGGACAGATGAAGGTCTCAGTCCGGACTGGTGGCAACGGTTGTAATGATGAAGTTAACGGACTCCAGCTGGAGTCAGTGAATTTTCCTGTCACGCCTTCACCAAACTTTGCCAGATGAGTGATGGAGCTCTGCCAAGTAACTGTTTGCACACCAGCTCCTCTTGGGATGCGTGTTGCCATGGTGATATATAAACTAGCAAGCTGTGCAGAGCACTGACGGATCGCTGGTACAAAATACTCCCTGTAGTTTATTTAAAACACCAAAAATACTTGCAGATAGAGCATGCGCAGAACACAATTGAATATTTCTTTCAATGGAGATATTCCAATAAGCGTTTACATGACCAAATATTACGGTTAGAAAAGGAGTAACCCGGGTAATATTCAAGTTTTTAAAAACCCGAAAATGAGCATATTCGGGTTTTTGCCAGTGTTTACATGGCCGTGCGTAACCGGGTTATTGCTAATAGTCCGGTTATGAAAGAGTTATTGGCTGCATGAAAACGCAGTGATTGACTACCATTTTGACCACATAGTTTGGATATACTGTTATCCTGATATATCAGTGGTTTTCCCATAAATTCCCAATAAATCTAAGCTGTTTTCAAAATGTAGGGAAAACAAGTTTTAGATCAGATGAACCCCCTCAAGCCACCAGGGTCAGCAGACCTTTACTATATGTAGTTTTAATGGAGGCCAGTTATTCATACTTTGCAAAATGCATTGCAAGAAAAATAGTGAAAACCTTACAAGTGGTCTGGATATGTTGGGACACACATAAAAGAGTCGTATGAATATTGTGGAGAATTTATTCAGTTTGTGCGTGCACACGTGTGTGTGTGTGTGTGTGCGTGTGTGTAAAATTTGGCGTTTTTCTATTGCAAGATCGGGGATTTTCTGATACATGGAGAATGAAAACAAAAAAAAAGAAATATAGCGCATTATATTCATGGTTAGGTCTGAATTGGTTAAAGGATCTGATGTGAAAAAAGTGTTATTATATGGCATTTTGCTACAGTTTTACAAACGATACCGTTTTGGTACACCTAGTGAAAGACTGTCGGGTTTTCAAATAAATGTTCATAGCTTTGAAAATAATAATGCCTCAAAATCAAATTTCTTACCAATTTCTGACCTTCTCAAGGGTGTAATACATCATAGAGAAAATTCCAATTTAAACATTGTTTTTGTAAAGATGGCATATATTGTGTTTTTCTCATTAAAATATGGGAGTTTATCACCGAAAAAAGCATTAAAACATCAAAATATAGATATAAAAAAAACGATGAAAATGTTTCATTCATCATTATGTCTTAAGTTATTCAAAGGATGTGATGGGAAAAAAGTGAAAAAAAAAGTTTTAAAACATGGCATTTTACTACAGTTTTACAAAGGGTAATGTTTCGGTATCCCTAGGTGAAAGAGTGTAAGTTTTTCCAGTAAATGCTTAAAGTTGTACTTCCGTGGTCATTTCATTAATATATCTGTGTTCTCCATTATTATTGAATGCATTCTGCATCGTTTCTGTTTAAAAAAACCTTCTGGTTGCTTAGTATCCAGCTGTATTTGTATACTAGAAGAGAGGCTTGTGGTCCAACGGCAGGCTTTTCCGGGTCCTTCTCATGAATTTCCGTCTGATTGGCTGCCTCCCATCAGTGTATGAAGGAAGCTCCGCCCTCCGCTCTTATTTCGCTACAGACAGGAAATAGAGCCGACAAACAAGTTTGTTCCGTCATGCTAACAAACAGTTAGCTAATTAGCTTCTCAACTCCGAAGTTACATTCGTGCCGTCTTTTACTTCTAGTGTGTAGTGGAGGGTTACCTGCCTTCCAATGGACAGATAGAAACCCCACGTGGGATACGCTATTTGCAATGTGACGTAGAAGTGCAAGGCTGTTCCCGATTCGCTCTTTTCTTCGTATTGTTTCTGTGATGAGGAAGCACAGCCGACTGGGGGGAACGCAACGCTAGCAAGTCAGCATGTGTGAGTAAACAAGGGGAAACCCTCCGTATTTCAGAAGGAGCAAGTTAAATGGGTTTTCAGTGGAAGGAGGCCTTTAACAATGCTTTAAAATCAATTTTCTGACTAATTATACTCACCTTCTCAAGGCTGTAATATCCTCATAGAAAATTTTCCAATTTACACCCTCTTTTTTGTAAATATGGCCTATTTCGTGCTTTTTCTTGTTAAAAAAATGTGAGTTTATGACAAAAAAGAGCATAAAAACATCAAAATATAAAAAGGTAATTAAAAACTTCACATTTATGGTTCAGTCTGAAGTTGTTCAAAGGATCTGATGTGAAAAAGTAAAAAAAGTTTTAATATATGGCATTTTATGATAGTTTTACAAAGGGTACCGCTTTGGTACCATTAAGTAAAGAGTGTCAGTTTTTCCAATAAATGTCATAGCTTTGGAAGTAATAATGCCTCAAAATCAATATACCTATATGTTATTGACCTACTCAAGATTGTAATAACCTGATACCAGATATTTGAGTTTGAACCTTATTTTTGAAAAAATGTATAATGTTTTTCTCATTCAAATAAAATGTTTGGTTTTTTTTCTAACGAAAAGGCCACAAAAATATATAATTTTGTATAATATTATGCTAAACTTTACATTTATGATCAGGTTTGAAGTTCTTCAAAATATCTGATGTGAAAAAAAATTATGTATACAGTATGCCATTTTAAAGACACTTTAATAAAAAGTTTAATTTTACACTTTAATTTTTCATTCTTTCATTTCATTTCATTCATAAAGGATACTGTTTCAATGCCTTAGGTGAAAGACTGTCAGTTTTTTTTAAAGTAGCCCCGAGGGTTAATGAGAAATAAAAAAAAAAAAAACACTTTTGATTTTGGCAAATGGCTGTAAGGAAACAAAGTGTGAAAAGTTTAAAGTGGTTATACTTTCTGTACCCACTGCCTAAAGTTGCCTTAGCAGAACAACAGCGTATTGTGCAACAAAGTAAATAAACTAAGCAGAAAAGCACTAGGGTGATGAATACAGTCGTTGCATGTAATGTACGATAAGACACAGGGGTAATTAAAAGTTGTCAAACTAAAGTGTCACTTTGGGCCTCCAAAGTTCAAGAGAAAGTGTAATTTATTCCGTGGAGAATAAAAGCAATCCAATAAAAGCCTTCATCATTCTTGAACTATTCCATTTATGTGTTTTGAAGGTGAGCATAAACTGAATCCAGTTAACACTCAAGTGCAGGTTGTGTGGTTTTCATGCAAAAGGGAAAATATTATTTTTCTATCCATGTTGCTGATATTAATTTTTTAGTCTCTACATTTAATTTGTGAACAGTTAGTTTAGGAAACAATGGGAATTAGTAAATCACTTAATGCAACAACATATATCACCTTTGATGGGTATGTAAACTTGCATAAATTCAGGTATCTTTATTTTATGATGACACTGATAGTTTATTTTTTAATAATCGTCAGTAATGTCACCATCGCATGTCTTATCTGGACACACAAGAGTCTCCATGAGCCCATGTATATTTTCATTGCAGCTTTGCTCCTTAACTGTGTCTCTTATAGCACTAATATTTACCCAAAAATGTTTGCAGACTTTTTATCTGATAAACAGGTCATATCGTATTCATCTTGTCTTTTCCAGTTTTTTTTATTTTATTCTTTGGCTGGTTCAGAAATTTTTCTCCTGGTTGGCATGGCCTATGACAGGTACGTGTCTATATGCAAACCCCTGCAGTATCCAAATATAATGACAAACACCACTGTTATCATCTGCCTGAGTTTAGCTTGGCTTCTACCTGTTTTACATTCCACAATCTTATTAATACTTTTACATGAGACTAAAGTTCGACTGTGTAGCTTTGATGTAGAAGGTATATTTTGTAACAATGCAATTTACAAACTTCTCTGTGTAACACCAAGATCAGTCATTATATTTGGTGTGTTGGCTATGGTAGATAGTGTAATACTTCCTTTGCTCTTCATTGTTTTCACATACACAAAAATACTGATGATATCCTACCGAAGTTGTAAGGAGGTGAGGAAAAAAGCAGCAGAAACATGTTTACCCCACCTGCTGGTTTTAATCAATTATACTTGGTTGTGTGTTTATGATATGATCCTTGTTAGAATAGAATCTAGTTTTCCCAAAACAGCACAGTTGATCATTGCATTGCAGATCTTTTTGTACCATCCTCTATTTAATCCCATAATATATGGGCTCAAAGTGAAAGAAATCTATAAACATCTGAAACGGCTGTTCTATAGACTAAAAATCACCTGATGCATCAATACTAAGGGTGAATTCCAATTCCTGTCTTAACCCTCAATCTTAAAAATACGCACTCCCGCGAAGTGCAAGTGCTGTCCCGATTCTAAGAAAGTTAAGTTAAGGGGCAAGTTTGAGGGCTGAGTTGCCCTCAATATTGAGATTCTCCGACACCACCCTCGTGAGTAAGGGCTACCCAGAATGCAAGCGGCAAAGAAGGCGAGCTACAAATCTTAAGTATTTCCTTTGTTAATGGAGATATAAATATTACGAAAACCATTGTTTTTATCTTAGTTTAGGCCCATGATACGGATCAGTTACCTCATTGTTGCATAATATTTATTTTTATTTTACGATCTTTTGTCAATAGCGGCCGGTGCGGTCAAGCCATGTTGCTATCATTTAAGTTAGTTTACGTTACAAAATGGTCATTTTCTCGGCGCTAATGTCGTTGTTTTATAATGTGCTTGTGCCGATAACAGTATAAGACAACCGGGCTGATGTCATCTCCCGTAGCTGCTAGTTATGGACGATAGTTCTGTTTCATTCCTTCTGTAAACAAAGCTCCTCGCCCTCTTCGCAGGTAGAGTCCTAATGACAATTGACCTATGGCTAAGCCCCGCCCCCTCCACTCACTCGGACAAACAACATTCGGTGACAGGCGCTATGTGACATTTCGGGAGATGACAGCTGTCAACACGGACAACAGACGCGTGATCAGACAGAGAGATCATGACAAGATAAATTAAAAAACATAAAAACAATACAAACAAACAAAAAGAAATTGTTCAGAAGTCTTAAACTGGGAGTAGAAATCAGCCTGTGAATCTCTGAATGTGACTCGTGTCGCTCCCTCAGTTTCTTGCACAAACTGCTGCACGGCTGCTGTTGTTGTGCCAAAAAGTGATCATCTGACAAAAACTGATCAAACAGCCACGGAAGCGGAGCAGTCTGGCTGCAGCTTGGAAGCCAGAGGCGTGTCGTTATCGACGTTACTACACGACACCTGTACTACACGACAGCGTCTTATGTACCGTTACCACATACCAAAACTAGCATGTTTAGCTAGCGTTAGCCAACTTAAACTAACGTTAGGGAAGGTAACTTCATATTTCTTTCAAGCAAAGTGACAACATGTTGCCTCGAATACGATGTTCCCTTACCTTAGAACAGATGTAGGCATCCTTGTTCATTTTATCCACGTTCAGTTGATGTTGTGGTCTGACGCATAACTTTGGCTTGATGTGACTTGGTAAAAGGCAAAAAAATACGCCCTGTCACCCAGCCTCTCAGGATACCTAGTGTCGGAGTTGCATGTACCCCATGCACACGTTTGACCATTTTAAACTAAAAAGAACACATAAAAACGAACAAAAACGGACTAACTTCAATGCATTTCAATGGACGTTCAAGCTGAGAATGTCCGAGTGTATGGGATAGCTGTGCGCACTGTGATTGGCTCATCGCGTTTGGGGGCGTGGTTTAGCCATAGGTCAATTGTCAATCAGGTGACGTGCAGGCCAGCTGACTGGCAGTCATCCAGGAATTCACAGATCCACAGTAACCTACGTAACTTTCATTATAGCTGGTGTTTACCTTTCAAAAAGCCGTGGTATGCGGTGACAGCTGAATATGTCCATAGGCAGGGTTAACAGTGCAAATAAATGTAAATAAATTCTTCTTCTTTTTCTGTGTCTTCTTCTTCTTCTTCTGAATTGACAGACTGAACGCTGCTTTGGCGTAATACTGCCCCCACGGTTTAAAGACGTATCTGCATTTAAGGGTGTCCCATTTCAAAGTCACAAAATAACCCTTTACACTTGGTTTTGAGGGCTACTAATATTGAAGGTTGAGATGAGGGTTAAGATAGGAATTGGGCCTAAATTTCAAATGTTCAGTTTTTACTCAATATTATTAAAAAATTCATGTTTAACCAGCTCTTTTTTCCTTTCCCATTTTTTCCTGATTGACTTAAGTTTGCACTAGGGGTGTCCCTGACTAAGAATTTTCATAGTCGAACCTGATTCATCAGATCATGTCATTCGTCGACGATAGTCGAATCATGTTTTGTTTTTTCCCCCTATTGATCGATAATCCCATTAGCATCTTTTCCTGCTCCAGAGAAAGAGCTCTAACACCTCATTAAATAAATTTAATTTTTCACTTGGCATAAGATAACAACAGGACAGTCTCTGTGAACTTTCATTTTTCTATATCACTGATTAGGCTGTAAAACATGTCTGCTTTTTAAAACCATTAAAATATTTAACAAAAAGAAAATTTAAGGTATGTTGGTGTAAAACAGTTCATTAATTAGATTTTTATCTTTCAGTTAACACTGCAGGCATAAACCTAACATTTTTGTTTCCTTTTTTTTGCTTAACAATTTAAAGTCGGGAAAGAGAATTAAAATGGCGTAACAGCCGTTTTGCGCAGTGCACGGTCCAAATGTCAAACATATTAAGGGAATTCCAAAAGAAAAATCTTCACTGAATAAATAAATACACAATAACAAAAATAGCTCATAATGAAATACAAAGTTATATCCATGTAAACGGAAAATAAAAGTTAGAAAGTGTGCAGTAAAACGGCGATGAGCTGGAGGTGCGCTCCTCGCTTCGTTAACAATAAAGTCGATGGGAGAATCTCCTCTGGATGGAGGTGGAGGTGGAGGTGGGGGGATGATCAGAACATCAGTCATGATTATTCCACAACTTGCTGGATGGTGCAGCATCTTCTCCTGGTCTCTCCCGTTCACGGGGAACGGCTCCACATGTGCGCTCAACAGCTGAAGCAGCGAGACGGCGGTCCAGTTCAGGACAAAGATAAAAGCGCTGCTCTGGAGTCTGATATCAGCCGCAGGCTTCATGATTCGGGACATTATGGTTCTTAAAAACGCGTTCTTTCCTGATACAATCTGAATAATCCTCCAGCAGCATCAGCGCATCCATCTGGAGCTTTACGCATTATGCACAGGAGTAGACGCGATGTTCATGTCTGTCAGACTGTTTCCACCTTCACAGACTGATGCTATAAATCAGTGGAAGAAACTACAATGATGATGCGACAGGTGAGGGTCCTTCATCATGTCTCTGGCTACTTGGTCATGGAGACATCTCTGGCTGAATGGTCAGCGCGCGCACTCACCGGCAGACTGCTGTTTAAACCTGCCTGCCCAGCGAATCTTGCTTTATGCCACACTTATAATAACAGAATTATTCGGCTGCTAACAGTCCTATACATGAATTATTAAAAAACAAATAATATTCTGTAAAAATCAAACGTTCAGCCTCCTCCTCTCAGATGGTCTGATCTTTGCTTGGTAACAACATGTTGCGACTATTCGACTTAGAGACTCACAGTCGAAGCTCAGTTCTGGAAACGAATCGTCGACTATTTGGGGACACCCCTAGTTTACACAAAAAAATTCTGTTTGCAAATCATTGTGCTTGCATTATATGCTGGATGTACAGTCACCCTTAAGTTTATTCACACCCTCACATTTAATAAGAGTAAAATTCCCAATAGTCACCAAAATAACAAGAAACTGAAAATGTAATGATAAATTTTTTTTTAAAAAAATGCTAAACTATAATTTTGTGTTACAAGACATTGCTTTTTAATTGTGGTTGAAACAAACAAAACTCTTTCAGAAAAGTTAAAGCACCTTGCTCATGAGCAGTGGACCAAAATACCTGGCAACAGGTGAACAAGTCTGAAAGTTCCTGAAAATACTAGATATCAAACTAAATTCAAAGGATGTGACACATTAATGACTGGAAATTAAGAAGAGTTGGCCTCAATGACTAATATCTCCTACAGAATCCTCTTACATTTTTGAGGCATTTCTTTTATTTTTTTCTTTTATAAAAAGAGTTTGTTGTTCTTGGGAGTGAGGAGAACCTGACCAGGGGTCTGTTTCACGAAGCAGGTTCAACAAACTCTGAGTGTAACCGATCTCTTTTTTTGAACGCTTGTATAATATTGTTTGATATTGTATATTTGTTTGATATTACATATGTGTTTGATATTGTATTGTTATGTGCTTTGGCAATAGAAACACTGTCTTGTCATGCCAATAAAGCTATTGAAATTGAAAATTGAAAGTGTAACCCTGAACTCTGATTTGATCTACTCAGAGATACAAAACTCTAAGTTTTCCGTCCCAGAACAGCTGATTTGAGTTGGTTTAATTAACTCAGGGTAGTTCAACCCCGGGGTTTTACATGTGCGGTACCATGATAAAAAGCCAGCAACAATGGAGCCCCGACGAGTATTCACCGTGGCAACATGGACGCGAGGGTGGGCTGCGTTCACCATTGAGTGGAACTATAACTTCCAAAGCCTCATATGGCGAGTTTGAATTGCTGCCGCAAAAAAAAAAAAAAAAAAAAAAAGACGGCGTGGGAGAAGATTTAAAGGGACTTGAGGCAAGATTAAGAAACGAACAGTGTTGCCAGGTGTACGATAATTATCATATTTGTACGATAATTTGGCCCTCTGTACGATGTACGATCAATAATCCTAAAAAAGGGCAAATGTACGATAATTTGACCATTTCATATTAATGTGAGCAAAACTGTCGGCTGGCGAATTTTTTTGTGAACCCTGAAGGCATCAGTTCCAATGTGACATGTTACCAGCCAATCATGCTTTGCTAAGCGTGAGATGCGAGTGACGTCCATGTGTTGATTGGCTGCATGGTAAGCTGCACCCGCCCCAGGAGACGCTCAGACAGGAAGGCGAGTGAGATTCAAAACCAAAACAATACGAAGGAAGAGGAGGACATATTAGTATAAATAATAAATGAGTAGAAGCCAGATTGACTGATGGAGGGTGAGAAACGTGGCCACCATCTTGGACCAGTCACAGCTCAGTTAATAACTACTGTGGACGAACGATGCCAGAGCTGCGCAGCATCTTCTGCTGTAATCGGCGGCGCATCGAAAGGAGCAAACTGGGAGTTACTTTTCACAAGTAAGACTTAGCATCAGTATAAGTTGTGTTTAGTGGTTAAAATATTAACCGGCCTGTAATAATCTGTCTACCAGTGACATCATGCCAAGCGAGTCAGGCTCACTCACATTTGGTGGTCGCTGTTGAAGTTATGTCATGAAGATAAATATTAAACTTCATAAACCCTACATACATGTCATCTGTGTAGATTGCACCTGATATTATGACGCAGTTAACCCATTCCGTACTGACGCAAAAAAGTCACGAGTGGCTATGAGCGCTTTTAAACACTAGAGTGACAATATTTCACGCATCAGTGAGGTTGTTATTTTACTTATGACGGATGTACGATAATTTCCCTCAAAATACGATAATTTTGAATCTCTGGTATGATAATTCTATATTTCCCACCTGGCAACACTGGAAACGAAACTCGCGACTGCTGTGACTGGCGCTTCAAGTAACTGCAGCCACGAGCCAAGCCGTCACGGGAGCGTGCACAAACTGAAGCTATAATGTTGTTTACTCACCTTTTTCTTCGCAGTTACACTTTTTAGTGTCTTTCAGTTGATCTGGATCGTTTGCTGATGGCAGAAGAATCCATAACTATTGCTTACAGTGTTTGAATTTACCATGACCGTCTTCTTCCTCTATCAAAACTGCGGATGTAGTGTCATTTGACGTCACGTCCACAGGGCAGCGCGGGAAATTCGGACACCTAATTGCAGCGCATTTTGCAGCACACAGCCTGTAAAAAAATGGACATGCATGTTTGTTTGTTTTTTTTAATTCCTGCCTCTAGTCCCTTTAAGTTTAAATGCTGTCCTTTAAAATCACAATGATAGAAGGTAGAATTGTGTAATGGTAGCAGGGGCGGACTGGCCATCTGTGAGTTCTGGAGAATCACAGAACGGCTGGTGTTTCAGGGCAGCCGGCATCTCATGGCGTTGAATCAGCCGCTATGTGAAAGTTGGCGACCGCCCGTCACGTAACTGCTGATAGCCGGCCGCATACATAGTTGTCAGTGTTTTTCCCATTAATCTACAGTTTCACACCTCAGTCCTGTAGGTGGCAGCAATCCGCTTAAAGTTGGATGCCATCCGAAGAAGAACAGTGCGCACCAATTGTGGAGCAGAAGAAGAAAACGAAAAAGAGGAAGATAATAATAAAGCTATTTGAATATGGATAGTAAAATTCGCAAAGAAAAAGGTGGTGCTGAGATGGCGAATGGGGAAAAAAGCCACATTTTGAGGGTGAATATGCCAAATGCTGCAAACTCACTGAAATATTCCGAAGCGGGACAAACAGCAATGACAGCAACACTGCCAGAGCAGCAGCAGAGCCTCTACAGCACAAGTCCATGTAGATGAAGCCGTGTTCAAGAAGTGAGAAGCGCTCCCACCACATGTGATGATGAGGAACAGAGAGAGCTGGTGGAAGTTCTACAAACAGATGCAGAGCAAGTAAGGACGGAACCTTAGAAAGAGCGACATGCTTGGGCTGATGTTATTCTGGTTGTTACACTTCTTGGAAAAGAAAGAGCTACCCAGTTTGTGTTGCTCCATATAATGGAAAAAACTAAATGAAATGATTATTGCAGAAGTTAAAACAGCTAAACTTGAAACATTTCAGCTGTAAAATGTCACATGCAGCAGAAACACTAAATAATATATATATATATACATATATAAAACAGTAGGCTATTAAAAACTGACAGCACTGTTGTACTTTTACTTTTCAAAGTTTTGGCAGTTAATATCTACTTGCAAAATAGACTGAATAAAGAAGATAATTTTTAATCTGGTATTTTTTCCTTAAAACGGTGTATTATTTGTGCTGTAAGATTAATTAACCTACTGTATGAACTGAAAGAGATTAAGTAATATATTAAGTAATGATAATATCACAAATATATGAATGGATTAGCTTGTGTATGTAGATAATGGACTGTGGTGTGTAACTGTAACACCAGAAATGACAACTGTCGGCAAATGAAACTTCTATCCGTGGTCTGATAACCATCTCCGAATGGTTAACTCTCCGCAGTCATGCAGCATCTTCATCCATTAAATCCTGATGGAAAGAACACATCTGTAACCTACCGACTCTGATTTATTTCTAACTTGTTTTTAGAGAAGCAGCAGCCAAACCTCACTGCTGACTGAATGAATGAATGAGGAAATGAAACGGCGGGTGTGGCTAAAGTGGGCGGAGACAGCTAGAAATTCAAGGTTTCTCCACATTAACCTGCTCCCGACCAGGTTAGTTACAGAGAGTCTGTTACTGTGGTAGCTCACTGAGGGATTAAGTAACCCCTCTTTGTGAAACAGGCTAGAGTTACTCCTCTTTCCCTGGATTGACTTAACTACTGTAGCAGAGCCAGAGTGGGGGGCAAGGCCCACAAGGGCCCCGTTTAGTGTGATGTGTTCATGTTTAATCGGAAATACATTGTTATAACAATAAAATGTGCAGTGTGCGTGTGAAGGTGAGTGTGGGCACCAGAAAGCCAGCACCGATTGGCTGTGTGGCACTTTTTTCTTTAAGCTTGATCTGAACTCTTTGGAGGGAAGCTAAACAGGATCAATGGAGAAGAAAAAACATCAATCTGGCTCATTCAAATGAAAGGTAAAAGAGACAAAAAAAGTTGGTTGCTTCTTGTCATCCACTTACTTCCTACTTTTTATCAACACCACACCATGGCCATGAGAGCCCAACATTGCTGGTGACAGAAGACTAGGCTAGCCACTAGCGTTACTACTCAAAGCCCACCATCGGAGGACCACCAGGAGCCCTGCTGCAGTGCAACACAAACGCTGCTGGAGCATTTTTCATTTTTTGCCACCAGCAGCTGAGGTCAGTGTCAGTGCTGGTAGCACTGGCAAAGACCCACCCGTATTTGACAGCGGAGGACCTGGCTCATCTGGTAGCCACTGCAGCACCTGTACAGAGGAGTACCTGACTGACCGATTCTTGTTTTGAGACCCTCTCACCCCTGAAGTAATCCATGCTCCGATCAGGCATGGATCATGTCAGCCTGGTTTGAAGGACAAATATGAGAAGTTTCCATATGACCAGGAAGGACGATGCTTTAACCCTGCCTGGTACAGCTGTCATTTGGGAGATTCGGGCACCATGGAGTACAGTGACTCATTTACTCATCCAGACCCAACAAGCTGTTTTGCTTCTGTTGCTGGCTGTTTGTCAAAAAGACAACCGAAAAGTCTGGGAAAGCTGGGGTGACCCATGCACAGGATTTTCAAAATTCAAAACGAATTATGGAGGAGTCGACTAAACTGCGACAGCCAGCGCAGAGAGCCATTGGTAAGTCAGTGTAAACTTCAGAAATAATCAGAATGCTGTAGTCTTGTTCAACTGTCTACTGCAGGCATGGGAAACTCCAGTCCTCGAGGAACGGCATCCTGAGGTATTAGTAGGGCTGGACAATTAATCGAACTTTAATCGTGATTTCAATTTTGCCTGTTCACAATCATAGAAACACTGTAATCGAAGAAAAACAATTAATCCTGAAGGGAACAGACTGGTGGAGTTATAGGATGCAAACTGCAGGGAGTATAGAACAAGAATCCATGTAGACTTAGTACAAACTTTTATTGCTATTATTATTTTGAAAAATATTCTTATTTTACTTCTTTACTTGTTTCTAATTTATTTTCGGTTTAATTTTTTAAAAAGTTATATTTCAAGTTGAGTTATGTGGTTCAATAAACACTTTTTGTAAAAATTAATGAATAATCGTGTATATTAATCGTGATTTCAATATCAGTCAAAATAATCGTGATTATAGTTTTTTCCATTATTGTCCAGCCCTAGGTATTAGTAGTTTCATGGCTGCAACACACCTGACTCCAATCAGTGGGTGATTTTGAAGAGCTTGATATGAAGCTCTGCACAGGTCACAAGGTCTGTTACCACAGGGAAATGCCTAATATCTGTAGGATGCTGGCCCTCGGGGACTGGAGTTGCCCATCCCTGGTCTATTGAATGTACCTTGTGTTGCTGTCAACTATAACAGGCCGCCGAGTCTATTATCTATCATAGAGCTCAGAAATGATAATATGGACCGCTGAGCGTCCATATCTATCTGAATAGATTGGAGCAGCTGTGTTCATTTTATATTTAAGCTGTATGAAAGATGGTACAGATTTAGCCTGTGACTGTCTGTCCGAGCTTTTCAGAACCATGGACATTGGACTCGAGTGTCGGAATTAACAGCCGACACTCGAGACCGACACCTGCCAAGTGCATGTGCGTGTATGTGTGTGCTTGTGTCTGGAGGGGGAGCATGTGCGTGTGTGTTTGTTCTTCAGAACAAATCTGTGAACTGGTTTTTGGCTTTTTTCTGCTTTCTGAGGCATATCGGTTTGCTTGGCTCAATAAAAGTGAGCATTAGTGTGTGAGCATTGTTTGATGGTAGGGTAAGGTGTTTGCATGGTAAAATTACTATCATAAGGACCCATTGAGAATGCTCCGCCCCCTCAGTACTGAGACCCACGCTCTGCCACTGGTTAACTACCTTTAATTACCTTTGTGAAACAGAAAACTCAGAGCGTCCCTAATCTCAGGGTTAAACAATTCAGGGTTTTCATTAAATCTGCTTCGTGAAACAGGCCCCTGGAGTACAAACACGTCTGTAATGATAAAAAAGGCACAGCAGAGGCTGCACTTCCTGCCTATACTTTAGAGCAGTGGTTCTCAACCTTTCAGCGTCACGACCCTGAATTAACATGCACTCCCCCCCTCCCCAAACCACACGCACCCACACCCACATCCACGCATGCACCCACATACACACTAACAACAACAACAATCTGTGTGATGAGCAATAGCCATAACTGACCTTAACCAAACAAAAGAATAACCCAGATACAAAACATATCTCTGATTTTGCAAAAAGGAAAATCTCTTCCTACCTTAGTGGGAGACCTGGCACTGGGAGGAGGTCATGCTTGATGGTCATCAATCATTGTTGATCTGTACTTGCATTTGATGATTTCCATGTGTGAGAAAGCAGACTCGCACAAATGGGTTGATCTGAAGAGTGCTGTCAGGCTCAAAGCACATCTTCTCAGAGTTGGATACTTCTCCACTGGTAGTTTCCAGAACACTACCTGCTCTTCCGGTTGAGTGGATGCTGTTCTTGTTTTGATCTCAATGTCATTTTGTTGTGTCAGAATTTCATCGGCAAAAGTGAAACTTTCCAAGTCAAAAAGTGATTTGACTTTAGTGGCAATGTCACCAACATCACCACTTGTACCAAATGGATAACACACATATCTGGCTACAGACTTAATGCTGTGTCACACCTTTACCTTGCCATTGTTGTTGCTCAGGTTACCATGCTGCAGCCTGCTTGACATCAGTTGTGGCTTGTTTTTAAATGTCTTCGCTGTACTTATCACATTGAATGCATCTTTGCCCTTCTCCTGAAGCTCTAAAGATCATCAAGGAAAGTTAAATCTGAAAGCCACTGGTGGTCTTCTATCTTTTTATGGTAATCCACATGTTTTGAAAACTTCAGAAAATCCTCAATTTTGGCAACAGCTCCATTAATCTGGCCAAAAATGTACTTCTGCTAAGCCACCTTACATCTGTGTAAAGCAGCAGGTCTGTGTGCTCAGCAGTGGTGGCTGGTGAGAAAACATTTGAAAGAGGGGTGCAGTCCCCCCCCCCCCATTTCCTTTGTGTGTAAAGCACTTGGTCAAAGGTAAACAACACCTCAAAGCTCTGCAAAAACCAAAGACAAAACAAACTCTACTTGAACATAATCTTTGCCCTCCTTTCTTTCTGGATAGCAAACTTCTCAGTGACTCTCTGGTTAAAGTCACTCATCTCAGTCTGTTCTCAATGAACAGCATGGTCAATGCATTCAGCCTCCTCTGGGTCATGGTGTTTCTGAGGGAAATTTTATTTTTTAAAGGCAGGGTGGATGATGTTTTCCAGGAGCATTTTTTTTTTTTTACTATATTGCTTAACCCCTCTAGTGACTAGGGGTTTAAATGTTCCGTTTTACACACTTTTTGTTTTTACCTTTAAATCTCACTTTTAAAAGTAGTTTACCTGCCTTATTTGGTATCTTTTTTTCAGCACAACCTCACCAGTGTGATTTTACAGTTTCTTTTTCATTTTGATACAGTTTTAACACAGTTGGCCTGAAACCATTGAAAAAACATAAAATCCGAGTAGAAAAAACTTTGATTTTTCATTGTGAAAAACACAAACTTGTTTAACGAACCATTTTTATAACTTAGAATGCAAAGATAAGTAGTTAGTTTTAAAAATATTTGGAAAAATTGGCCATCAAAAGAGAGATAAAGTAAAATTACATTAAAATGCAGCAAAGTCTAAGGCGTTGTTTTCCAATTATTTACAAAACAATCAATAATCACCATGAGATGCCAAAAAGATTAATTGATCCAATCCAAAAAGATGGTTCCTGTCATCACAAGACAGAAAGGACATTACAAGTCTGATATTTCCAGGGTGTGTTAGTCATCCTGTCCACCAGTATGCAGCCCTGACATCTGATTTTGGTGAATTTTTGGTAACTTCCACCACCTCCTCTCTTCGTCAGCAACAAAATGCATCATGTTGTCACATAATTCTCATATCGGTTGATATGTTGCATTTTTTGACCAACTGTAAAGAGGTTGTTAGGTTTTTGTGACACTTTTATTCTAGCTTATGGGCACTTTCCATTGAATTCGCCGTTTTTCCCGTTATTTTCCTTCACCAAACGCGCATTAAACATGTATGTAATATCAGTTGGAAAACTAGGTTGTACATTTTATATCATAACTCCGGTTATATTTGGTCTACACCAACACGATTTAAAAACTGGCTTATAGTTTGAAGTACCCTGTCCAGAGAAGTTGGAATGGTGTCTCTGTGTCGCTGCGTTTAGCCGCTACGTCATCTTAAATCAGGCATGCGATCTGGACGCACCGGTGCGTCCAACGTCCCTAGAGGGTTAAAGTCTTCTTCACACCCCGATTGCAGCCAATTATATAAATGTTTTGACACAAAAATTTAAAAAAAATAATCACCTGTGGAACGTACAGCACTGGAAAAACCACTTCCAATCAAATTAATTTCATTGGATGGGTTTCAAACGGCCCGTACTGATTGATTGAATGATTTTTATGTCCATCAAACTCTACTGCTCTCTGTCGCGCACCAACCGTCCTCGTGCCCGCGTGCGTGCGCTCGTGACTCACTGTGAGCATCTCAGTGCAGACAAACCGAGACAACATGGCTGCTCGCTGCTCTGATCTATGCTGCTGTTTTCTCTTAAAAAGAAAAAACGGATGTGGATCAAGTCATGGAGGTGTTGGTGTTTGCAGTGAGGATGCAGAAGAAGTTGGAGGTGAGATAATTATCACTTTTAGAAACGTGGTTCCTCTGCTGTTTACTTGGAAGCTAACAAGCTAGCCACTCGGCTGTTCTCGGTTATCTTCGCCGATAAGAGCGCATGCGTTCCTGCGCCCTGGAGGTGTGGTTTTGGGGGGGGGGGGGGTGTATATTTTTTCAAATGTAGCTTGTTCGAACCGTTTTTCCAAGATCTCCTACCCTGCCTTTAAGGCTGAGAAGCACCTCTCTGCTGTGGTCATGGGTGTGGTAATGACAACCTTAAAGAGAGACAGTTTCTGAAGACTTCTTCCAGATGATTCTCCATCAACAGTTGAAAGAATATCCACAGCACCATGGCAGGTTTTGAACTCCTCCTTGCTGTAGATGAGCTCTATGTTCAGCTTGTTTACATTGAGCAACAGTACAGTATGGTCAAGGTGGTGCTCAATGCATAACAGGAAATTTCTGCCTGTACACCTTTAACCTGTCTCCCTGCAAAAGAAGGATATTTTAGGTCTTTCACTCCTGTTGTTGCCCAAAATGCTTCAGTGTCGACACTTTGAAAAAGCAAGCATGGAAGCAAAAAAAGAAAATAAAAAAAAGGCATTGCTAACATCACATCCAGCTAGCCAACTTCTTTTTTTATTGCATGAGTGGGAGAAGCCTCATTTTTCATTCAAGAGAACGCCATGTGAGAGGACTTTCTATTCATTGTTTGCAAAGTGTTGTGTTTTTTGGCATTTTGGAAAACGTGCGACACTGATTTTGCGCTTTCAGTTTTGCAAACCAGGGCTGTTGTTTTTAAATTTGATTTGGAAGTTTTTCCATTTTTGATCTGTCCTTAATGTTTGTGCCTAAGCAAAGTGAAAAAGCTGTAATAGGGACATAGATGTTTTGATGGGGGAGGTGCTCCAGTACCCGTATTAAATGGGTTTTTATGTTTAGCAAGGATGTGGCCGACACAACAGTGTAGTGATCTCAAGTCCAAAGGTCTCAGCAAAAGGATACACACATCTAACCAAATATACTTTGGGACCCATACTGATTGATAAAAGCTGCATTTGGATGTAAAACAGACATCCCAAGGAGGAATTTTGCTCAGAGAAGGACCTTCTCTGAGTAATCACTGATTTACGGTCCTGAGAGCAACTCAGGAGAGGACCTGCATTTTGGTAAAACAAACAAAGGCCAATTGTTGAACTTTGAACCCATCCTCCAAGCTTGGAGATACTCCTTCACAGTATTTACGACCTGCTATAAATTGGTTCCGTATAGCCAATTTTGTTATGTGTTCTTAACATCCAAGAACTGTTTTATATTATGAGGAAAGTAAGCTCATGTTAATCTCATGATGAAGACTTTTCTTTTGATATGCAACATGATATACTTTGGTGATTAGAAACTAGACGTTTCTTCCCCAAATTCACATCACATGCATTCCAGGATTTGCTGCATAAAGGTGAAGAAAGAGACACTTTACCCAACTGCTGAAATCCACTTTTATGTTAGAAATGGACTTCCTCATATCAAATGATGTCTAACACATGTATTTTCTTTACAGGAATCTTAAATCATCAAGATTAATCCTGTTTTATCTGTTTAGCTTATTTGTTTATTCAATGTCTTCCTTTATTCATATAATTCAGATCTTTGCTTTATTTTATTTTATTGTGTTCATTTTATTTCATCATGTCTCAATAATTGATCCATTTGTACACATGCCTCACTTAGAATTCACAGATGTTTATAACCATTACGCTTAACTGATAATCAAATGATCATTTGAGATGTGTCTGACTATTGGATGAAACCTGACTCTGTCAGCTTCCCATTGGCTGAAAAGCTGCAAGCCACATTCCACTGCCAGGCAGAGCGCGAAGCTCTGAACGGTGAGAATCAGAATTGGAGAGATCTGATGAGAAGAAGAACGAACAAGGCAGAACTGAAGAAACTTGGAACAATGAGGAAAGAATGAGACGAAACCTGCTCTGAACTCAGCAGAGTTCAGAACCATGGATCACTCGGAGGAGTGATGCAGAGAAGACGACTTTAACCCAAATCATCTTTACTATCAACCATCCCGTGACATCAGTCCTGAAGCTGCACGTCTCTGGGGAGACGGATGAGAGAGAGAGGACGAACCAGAACCACCACTGAGCTGACAGCCCGCAGAGAGCCGGACGCACTTCCAGGAGATCGGGAAGATTTTTGGGGCCATCCACCCGACAATCTTCCAAAGGATTTGAGGAACAGTCCAGCAGAACCAGGACGTGAGTGAAGCACCTCAGTCAGACGGAACCTCTGAGGAGAATCCCTCTCATTTGCTATGAAATATGATCTGATGTCACAAGAAGTTGGTGATAGTGAATTAATCCAGGCCTACGGTTTACCAGACCCAATTTAACTTTGTTTAGTTGGATTAAGAAATCCTTCCTTCTTTTTCTTTGAACATTTATTAATTAACTGAGGCTTAATTAATTTATGTTTCATCTTCATACCATCTCACATTTCTTTCACAGGATAACTTTTGGTTGATCATCATGCTCACATATCTCTTGTATATATTTTGTACATACATTATCTCATGTAGTTTGTAGACTAGTTAATAAATACTCTGTATTATCTTAACTAGTCGTTGTTTGTGGTTTTTCTGATGTATCATGAAAGGTCACTTCAAGCGAGAACTCATGAAAGCGTCCTGAGACTGATCACTTCATTAAATCAATCTAAGAATTGATTTAAGACATTAATGGTTTTCCTTGCTTCCATTACATATCAAATAAGTAAGGTGGTGCTCCGAGGCTGTATTAGTATTGATATTAATAGAAATATTAATATTAATATTAATATCATACATAGTGACGCTATATATATTGTGATGCCCAAGCTAAATCACAACAACAGGAAGCAATAGTTGCACCCTTATCCTGGGTCTGGGGCCGGTTTGGTAAAATTGACTGCTGTGCTGCAAGATGTGCTTTCAAATCCAACACTTTTGTGGTGTGCAAAGGGAAATCCCTCTTGTAGCTCCCGTGTACAGTTTTAAAATGCCATTCCCTTTTTTTGCCAGCGCCACCGTTGCATTGCAAATCAAACAGATAAGCTTTGAATGATTAAAAAAAGACAACAACAAAAATTCCTCCTCCAATTCAGGATGAAAACGATAGGCCTTGGCTCGTTTCACCTCAGCCAACGTTTTGGAGGGGTAACAGCTCTGGGGTCTCATTTATAAAACTGTGAGTAGGATCTTTACTAAAAGTGTACGTATGCCCAAAACCAAAAGTTTGCATATGCTAAAAAATATTTAGATTTATAAAACCGTGCGTACGCACGGATTCAAGCAATTTCTTCTTTTTAAATCACACTCTTCCTGGAAGTTTGCGCAGGTGAATTTGGCTCATATTCCGCCTCCTACACGCCCACATTTTACCATAAATGGTCAATGCAAAGCACCTCATGGATGTTTCTGCATATAAATGAGCCAGCTGATCTGAGGCATTTACAACTGAATCGTGGCGACCGAAAAGACAATAGAACGCAATTTCACAGAGACTGAAGTGGAGGTGCTTGTTGGTGAAGTGGAGCCTCACAAAATCATTTTATTTGGGCGTCACAGGAAACACAGATGAAGGAAAGTCTGCTGAGTGACAGCAGGTTGTTGTGGCGGTGAATGATGTAACAAAGGTCTGTTCCAGAAGTCGCTGTGGAGGAAACACTATGTCAGAGCGACTGTGTGCAGAACACAGAACACCTGTTTGGTGTGGTGCAGCGCGATTCCCCCTCCCGTGCCCTCCCCTCACCTGCAAACACCTCTGCCGGTCTTTCCACGACGGAGCGCGCTGTGGTCAGCAGTTGCTGATGCGTCGGTTTGGGCACGGGCTCCCTCTAATTTTCCCATCTGTAGGTCCTCCAGCAGCACCGATGCGCAGCATTAGTGTCACCACGGTATTAATGTTTATACATCAATCAGTCAGAATTGTCAGAATCTATGTATCAGTGTGGTAAATATATTATCATGATGATCATTGGTAGAGGAAGATGATGGTGAGAAAACTTTGATGAAAAGTTGATTTAACATATAAGTTTGCTTACGGACCTTTTAATTTATTTGAAAGGTTCTTCTAGTTTCAGCTCACCTGCAGCATAAATAACGCTGCTGGTTTGAATCCTATAAAGCCAATACGATTGAAATTTGATATGAAGGGGGAAATAAACCTTTGAGTGTGACAGGACAAAAAGGAGATCATGAACGAGGACCGATCTTAAGTCTCCTGTGTAAAAGTCATGTACACTAACCACTCTGCCGAAGAAGTTGACAGGCAAGCAGCAGGGCACAATATCTGTTAGATCCAAGTGACAGGACCCCTCACTGCCAGCAAGGGAATCACGATACAGTGTGGTTTCAGTTCCCCACCTCACCATCTGTGTCGCCAGTTTCCCCAGTCTCCAAAATCTGCGTACGCATGGGTCAGAGTTAACGTGAGAGACCGCACATTTTCCCATCAAGTTTGCTTTTTATAAATCACAACTTTTGCGCGAAAACTGGCGTACGCCAGTTTCAGGCCCCATTTTGTGCGTACGCAACATTTATAAATGAGACCCCTGATCAGTAGCAGGTAGCTACTGTTGACATCTGTCAACAGCTGACCACAGCTAAACATGACCTACTTTTTTTCTTCTTTTCTTTCTGTCTTTTTTTTTTTATACGCTTTTGTGGACATGACTTATGACAGGTTGTAGAGTATATTCGTCAGATCAATTCAAAGTGTATCTATAAAACACTTTCAACAACAACTTTTGTTGACAAAAGTGCTGCGCAGGAAATGCATGAAAAATGAAAAAGATTTAAAAACAAAAAATTTGAATTTTTTAAAACACAAAAACAGTTTAAATAAATTGATCCACTGGCAGAATTTTTTTTTTAGCTAATCACAAGCAAAACAATCTTGGCCACTCTTACTGTAAAATAAAGAAGATCTTTTTTTTTTGCTTTTAAAAAGCAAAAAAATTCTGCCAATGGGACAAGCAAAATTTTCTTGATAAGATTTCTTGAAATAAGATGCATTGCCTTCAAACAAGCTCCTTTATCTCACTGAAATGTTTCTCTTTATGTAAGTTATTTGTGTTATTTTTAATTGTGATGAGTTATTTTAACTAGAAATGTGAAAAAATATACTTGCTAAGATTTGAGTTTTTGTAGTGCATAAGGAATAAGGGAACCAAAAATATTTTATTTCCTGAATAAATCTGTTGCTGCTGTGGATGCAACATTGTAGTACTGCAATAGAAAAATCAAAGCATAGTACACTCATCACACATGGAATAGGCTAAAGCAAAGCTCTCTCTGCATGGTTATTATCCATTGTTCAAGACAGATAGTTTGACCTTTGACCTATTTATAGGCCTATGTCAGGAAGTGATTGGTTGGTGTTCAGTAAAGCAGTCATTGTTTACACCTGTGAGGACAGTCTAAGACACTGATGAATAAGTGTGGCATTTTAAATGGTTGTGTTTAAAATGAGAAATCACTTTACTTCCTGATAGATGTTTGTGTGTTAGATAGAACGTTGTGTCTACATTCTCGGTAAGGTGTGATCAGTTTCCTTCTGCAGTCGCATTAGCCAACATCAGCTCAACTTTAGCAGTCTTTGAGGTCAATGACCTCATCACTGATCATGAAAATGATGTTGAGGACAAAAAGAAGCAAAACTGGTGAGGATGTGTCTGGGAATTATGTTGATGTTCCCTCCTGAACAAGAAGGTTTATCTGATGACCAAGAGGACTCAGATGTTCACAAATGTGAAACAGCTTTAGAAACGTACAAAACGAATGTTGCTGTGCCATCCATAAGTCAGAAACATATTTTCAATGTACAAAATTTACATTGTGGGCCTTTAAAATCTCTATTTTTTTTCCACTGCTTTCTCCTGCACCCTGCTTGAATGCCTTAAATGTTTTATGTAAAGCACTTTGAATAGTGTTGTAATGGTCAATACAAATAAACTTGCTTTGCCTTCACAGAAGAATAATATATTGTACAACATAGTAAACTACTGTAAGCAGAAAAGCACCAGGCTGATGAATAGTCACATGTAATGTAAAATAAAACACAGGGGTAGTTAAAAGTTGTCAAACTAAAGTGTCACTTTGGGCCTCCAAGGTTTCAAGAGAAAGTTTAATTAGTTCCATGGAGAATGAATCAGTCTGATAAAAACCGTCATCACACTCGAACCATTCCCTTTTTAGTAGTTTGAAGGCGAACACGTACTGAATGTATCTGATATCCAAGTGCAGGTTGGTTGGTTTTCATGTAAAAGGGGAAATTATTATTTTTCTGTTCATGTTGCTCATATTGACTTTGCAGTCTCTGTTTTTCATTAGTGTGTAGTTAGTTTAGGAATCATTGATGGAAAATAGTAAATCACTTAATGCAACAACATATATCACCTTTGATGGGTATGTAGACTTGAACAAATTCAGGTATTTGTATTTTGTGATGATGTTAATAGTGTATATTTTAATAATCTTCAGTAATGTCACCATTGCGTGTCTTATCTGGACACACAAAAGTCTCCATGAGCCCATGTATATTTTAATTGCAGCTTTGCTTCTGAACTCTGTCCTTTATAGCACCAGTATTTACCCAAAAATGTTTACAGACTTTTTATCTGATGAACCGGTCATATCATATTCAGCTTGTCTCTTGCAGTTTGTTTTATTTTATTCTTTGGCTGGTTCAGAGTTTTTCCTCCTGGCAGTCATGGCCTATGACAGGTACGTGTCTATATGCAAACCCCTGCAGTATCCAAATATAATGACAAACACCACAGTTATCATCTGCCTGAGTTTAGCTTGGTTTCTACCCATTTTACAGTCTACAATCTTTCTAATACTACTACATGAGACTAAAGTTCAACTCTGTAGCTTTCATGTTAAAGGAATAATTTGCAACAATGTAATTTACAAACTTCTCTGTGAAACACCAAGATCAATTACTATCTTTGGTGTGGTCGCTATGGTAGACAGTTTAATACCATCTCTGCTCTTCATTGTTTTCACATACACAAAAATACTGATCATATGTTATCGAAGTTGTAAGGAAGTGAGGAAAAAAGCAGCTGAGACCTGTTTACCCCACCTGCTGGTTTTGTTCAATTTTAGTTGGTTTTGTGTATATGATGTAGTCCTTGCTAGAATAGAATCTGATTTTAACAAAACAGCACGGTTGATCATGACACTGCAGATATTTCTGTACCATCCTCTATTTAATCCCATAATATATGGGCTCAAAGTGAAAGAAATCTATAAACATCTGAAACGGCTGTTCTATAGACTCAAAATCACCTGATGCATCAACACCTAACTCCAAATGTTCAGTTTTTATTCAATATTATTAAGAAATTTATGTTTTATCAGCTCCTTTTTCCTTTTTTCCCGATTGTGACTGACTTTTTTATGACAAATGAATCCTGTTTTCAAATGATTGTTTTTGCATTATTGGCTGGATGTAGAGTCGCCCTCAAATTCATTCATACCCTCACAATAAATAAAAGGCTAAATTCACAATAGTCATCAAAATAACAAGAAACTGAAAATGTAATTATAAATTAAAAATGCTAAACTATAATTTTGTGATACAAGACATTGCTTTTTAATTGTGGTTGAAACATAAAGCTCATGAGCGGTGGACCAAAATACCTGTCAACAGGTGCAGAAGTCTGAAAGTTCCTGAAAATGCCAGATATCAAACTAAAATTCAAAGGATGGGACAGATGAATGATGACTGAAAATTAAGCAGAGTGGGCCTAAATTACTAATATCTCCAAACAAATTTCTCGTCTTTTTTCTTTTATAAAAAGAGTTTGTTGTTTCTGGGAGTGGAAATCGAGGAGAACCTGACCTGGCGTCTGTGCAGTGCACGACCAGGCACTGCAGAGGCTACACTTCCTGCATATACTTATAGTAACAACATCACTTAAAGACTGCTGGTGTCATTTTAATGCTGCTCCATAGAAAGCATTCTAACATTTTGCATGTGTATAAGGTACAACAGCTGCACGGGCGCCCTGAAGCAGGACCTCAAAAGGGTCATTAACAATGCCCAAAAAATCATAAACTGCCCTCTCGTCACACTGGAAGAACTCCACAGTGCCTGTTGCCCGAGAAGTGCCAGCATCCTCTGTGATGCGTCCCACCCTGGACATAAACTTTTTGAACTGTTGCCTTCAGGCAGATGCTTTCGAAGCTTTAAAATGAGGAGAAACAAACTTAAGGATGCTTTTATCCAACTGCAATTAATGTCCAGAACGCTGCTAAATCATAATGTGCAATACATTTTAATGATTGAAAGTTGATACTTGTATTATTGGGTTTTATTGTAATAATTAAGGCTGGCACTTATAAAATTTGTTGTGTTGCACAAAGAAAATATCTATCTATCTATCTATCTATCTATCTATCTATCTATCTATCTATCTATCTATCTATCTATCTATCTATCTATCTATCTATCTATCTATCTATCTATCTATCTACTGTTTTTATCTTTAATCTGAGCAGCACTCTGTCCAAATTCACTATGAATGAATGGAAGAAACGAGTGTTTACACTGTGATTCTTGTTAGCCATTTCTCTCCTCTTTCAGGCTCTGTTGCCTCATTTGAAATGAAAGATGACTTTCCTTAGCTGCATTGTGGGTACAACAAACAAAATAACTCTTAGGCCACATCTCAATTCTCCCCCTTAGCCCTTCCCATCCGTTTCGCGCGTTCACGTGAAGGGGTAGGGGTGTCTCAATTCTGTCAGGACAGAGGGGTAGATGTAAGCGTGAGGGGTAAAACAAAAGGTTTTCTGATTCACACTTAAAATGAAGGGGTATGAAAAATTTGCTACTAAGTCCAAAACAATCCACAAATGTAAATATTTTCTCCATAGATAAAGGTTAAAAATGTATGAAAACAATTTTATCGTCTAGAAAAAAATGCTAGTACTATATTGATGTTTGTTCAGTTACGTGGAGGTCCATCGTTGGATATAGCACAGTCGGGAATGTCATGCACAAATCAAACTTTCTTTTAAAAAAAGAGTTTCACTTCATTAAGTGATATCTCAATCAAGATATCACTTAAATAGGACCTGCCTGTGGGTGGGTTCGATTTTTTCTGTTCAACACAACAAAGCAGCCAGACGATCATTCTGCTTGCTATGATGCTGGGCAGGACAAGTAAGAGATGAAACAAATAGTTGACTGTGTTTGTTTGTACAGTTATATCTCACTACCAGGGACGGACTGGGACAAAAAAACAGCCCTGGACTTTTGCTCAGCTCAGCCCACAACAATTGTTGCACGGAAACTCAACACACTACCTGGCACGGATACTATACTGTCTAAATTATACAAATAGCACTGGCCTTATCTAAAATATGTTGAGTTGTGAGTACTGTAGGGTAAGTATACCGGGACACTTTCTGAAAATGTAATCTCAACGTAATTTCTGATTATGAACAATACATCCACATCATCCACACAGAACCTTTTTGTTTTAATTTCATGCTGCCTTATGATGAGCTCAATGGTGATTTTTTTGTAAAAGAAGTAAACACATGTAAAGATTAAGCTTAACTGTCCCACTTTACCCATACTCAAATAGAATGAAGCTGTATTCACACTAGTCCCTCAGACTGAGCCAGTACAAAACATGCATCTGAAATGCATAACACATACTCTTTGGCTTATCATAAATCAGCATCACCATAATCAATCCACAATTTGGAGGCCATGTATCAAGCTGGCTATATCTGACTTTGATGCTTCAGCACAACCTCTGTGCACGTTGCTCCTTTCATGTTCCTCAACCCTTGGACTGATAGAGTTCCAGTTCTGTACTGGGGATTGTTTATAGTTGGTTTGGCAAATGCTAAACATACTGCACAATACCATGTATGACTTTCTTCACAGTATGAGTCAGTTTTGGTTCGTGCCATATTTGTGTTTAAAAACCCTCTGTACTGACAGGTAAGTGATAAGAAAAAAAACCCATCTAGGCTGTAACTATCTGGTAGTAAGTTACAGTAAGGTTGAGCTGGGGGGGGGGGGCTGTCATCCATGGCCCTTGGTCAAAACTCAACCTGAATAAACAAATGGGAAACAGACTTTAAGAAACGGTTTATGTATTTAATTGATAACAGCATATGTATTCCAAGTCATTTTATTCTTATGACTATATTACTTAATACTTAATATATTACATGATCCTTGATATTACTTAACCCTCTAGGCTCCAGAGTTTATTTAGGAAAATATTCCATTTGAACTTTAAAGACACACAACGTAACTTTTAGACCTTAAAAATCTGCGTTTCTGACTCGTTTTTTCGGCACACCAACATTCATTTTGCGCATTTTCGAGCTGTCACTGCCCAGAGGCGTCCTGGGGCTCAGAAACAGCACTATGTAAGATTCCCATCCGGGACGCGACTGTGACGTTGCAGCCGACTATTGGCTGCAGCACCGCGTCACTCACTAGCAACCGGATGTAAACCAGAGATCAACCCCACGAGTGTTTTGAACGCCGTTCATGTCGGATTCGGTAAGGAAACATTACAGGAGGAAGAGAGGAAAAGGAAGAGAGGAAGGGACAGAACAAGAGTCAAGATAAGACTGTCTTTTACTGGCTGGAGTGAATCACGGTGCAGGTATGATACAAAATGGTTGCTAGTTTAGTCGCCGATAGGGGGCACGTCACTGAGAAAACTGCTAAAAGTTCCGTTGTGTGTCTTTAAGATTTCAAACTGCTGTAGCTTGGAGGTGGTGAGAGATAGATCCATAATGGAAATGAGAAAAATAGTCATCATGACCTAAAGTTTGTGATGGGAGTAAATTTACTCATGTAATTTGCATATTGTGATGTCATCAGGTAGCGGCCATATTGGATTGTGTAACTTTCAGTAAAAAAAACAGATTTTTGAACGTATTTATACACAGAAAAAAAATTTATACTGTCATATCATGCTCTAAATAAAGAAACAGGAGTTTGATTGGAGTAACTTTGCTCATATAATTTGTATATCAGCAGGTAAAACTCAGTAAAACAGAAAAGTTTTTTTTTTTCTTTTCTTTTAACTTGTCGCTGTCCAGCATCAAAGCAAGCAGAATGGAAGTCTGATTGCTTTATTTTGTTGAACAGTTTTTCTTTACCAAACGGAGCTTTATGAACATAAGGCTCCACCTGATATCCTGTTTATTCATTTTATTTTATTTCTTTAATTAAACATTTGTCTATAACAGCATTCCATATCATACTGCTGGGCTTGACAAGGGAGAAATGAAAGTTAACAGAGGTAATGATAGAAAGTGGAACATAGAGAAAGGAGTAAGGAAGAGAAAGAGGGAGAGGGAGAGAGAGGAGAGAAAACATGAATCCACTTACACAGTTCACTGGTACATCTGTACAGCGATCCCTGAACAACCAAGGTCTCGGTTGGAAAACAAAACAAGCAATCCCCTACAGGAGGACCTGCAGGTGGCTTAAATATCCTCAGATCATACAAACACACGCAGAACTACGCAGAGAAGAGGTACAACCTAGTCATCGCAATGGGAAGCAGTGTCACAGTGTCAACATGCATAATAAAGGGTGCTCCGTGGTGATACAGTCATGCAGATGCAGCCTCGTCTCTGCAAGGAGGAGGAAGCCCGCAAGGCTCACGACCCAGGCCCCCAGCAGCCACCTAGAGGCCCAGATCCCAGCTACCCCACCCAAAGAACGGACATGCATCCCCCAAAGGGCGGCAAAAGGCGGCCCCAGCCGGAGCCCCCCGTGGTCTGGGAGCCCAGGCCCCAGCGGGCCAAGACCAGCAGCTGCCGACCCCACCAAGCGCCGGGCGCAGGGCCCAAGCCCCCAGGAGCAGCCCCCCCCCCCAACCCAGGAGGACCGGACCACCCAGACGACACCCCCCCAGGGCAGGCCAGCCCTCACCCCAACGTCCCTGCCCCACACACCTGACACCAGGGCGCCACCACCGCTACCACCCCCTACCCCACCACCACACTCACACACACACTCCCCACACACATACCCCAACACCCACATGCACCCCCCCCACACACACACATACACCCACCTGCTCCGCTCTCCGACCTCTCTTTTATTTTGAATTTCCACTGTTAAGCATTCCATTATTCCATCAATTGTTACTGTCATACTTGACAAAACATTGAACTCAAATGATTTATGAATATATAATGCAACTCCACCCCCAGTTTTGTTGTTCCTGTTAGCGTATCTTAATTCATAACCATCTAGTCCAAAATCAACGCCTTTCCCAATACTAAACCAAGTTTCTGTAACTGCAATAATACTAAAGGGATGAATGAAACACTGCAAATATTCTCTAATTGACTCAAAATTTGCATACATACTTCGACTATTAAAATGTATTATAGACAGTTTGCCTTCTGATTTTACACTGCTCAGATATTGCTCCTGAGTATAATAATTACATTCATTTTCAGTGAAAGTAAAAAAATTATCAGGGTCTATATCTGTAACTGAGTCAAAAGTATTATGCTCACGATCATGATGGTCACACATTTCCAGTTCCATTTGTTTATGACTGAGAACTCTCTGCAATATGTCCACATCCTTCATGGGTGCTGTTAATGTATTTAATGTATTATGCATAGTAATAGTGGAGAAAGTCAGATGTTACCTTGGAACCAGTTGGTACATTGGTGTTAGTTGTACTTGTCAAGATCTTCTATGTTCTTCACCACCAAAACTTTTGCTTCTTCAGGAATCCCGTTAAGTTTGATGAAAACCTTACAATTTGTTACCCAGGTGTGTTGGATCTTGCGTTGTTTTTTGAGTTGTCTTGCCTTTCTCGCAATGTCAGCATTTCTTCTTGTCAAGTGCTCATTTATGAAAACCTCCGTGCCTTTCAGTTTGCGTCCTTGTCTCAGAAGTGCGGTCTTTTTTTTCCTGTTGGTAAACTTCATTATTATAGCGGGTGGTCTCCCGGTCCTCGCGGGCAACGGATGACACGCCTCTATATGCTCCAAGTCCATTTCTATCCCCTTGCTCTGGAGGTAGGATGCAACCTGTTGTTCCACTGAAAGCATCTCCAGCTCACTGGGCTCCCCGCTGTCTGGGGCCACCGCATGGGCATACGAGCGCAGCTTGATTTTGATGCCGGTTATGACAACATCATTCATGCGGGTGTACTGCTCCAGCTCGTCTACTCGCCTCTCCAAATCCACGATGCCCCGGTCTTTTTCAGTGTTTAGGAGGCGCAGTTGTTTCACCTCCTCCAGTAGCTTCAAAAGCTGCTCTTGCTGCGTTCTGACAGCAGTCACATTCCCAATCAAAGATTCGAGAGAATGTTTTATTTCTTCAAACTCCTCCGGGGTTGGGCTTTTCTTCAGAGGCATTCTGGTTTCCTGGTTTATAACTTTCATTTCTCCATTGTCAGGCCCAGCAGTCTGGTTCGGAATGCTGTTATAGACAAATGTTTAATCAAAGAAATAAAATGAATAAACAGGATATCAAGGAGAGCCTTGTGTTCATAAAGCTCCCCCTGGCAAAGCAGAACTGTTCAACACAGTAAAGCAATCAGATTTCCACTCTGCTTGCTATGATGCTGGACAGGACAAGTAAAAAAAAAAAAAAGACAAAAAAAAAGTGTTACCAAAGGGATAAATGTTTACACTTTACAATAAGGGTCCAAATAACATTTAGTAATGGTTAACTATGGTTAAGTAATGCTTATTAGGCTGTTAAAGGTGCCATGACATCAAATTTAACTTTTCTGGGGTTTTGGGTGTATAATATGATCTGTTGTGCACTGATGAGGCCATTTGAATGTCCAGAGTGAGAATCAAAGTTCCTGTTTATGGTCTGTCAGCTTTGTCTCTCTGCTCAGAAACAGGTGAATCAGACAGCAGGCTATCATTCTACGTAGTTCTATCATTCTACGTAATTTAATTGCTCCAATAAGAGCACACTATCAAGTAAACAGCGCCCCCCCTCTCTCTCTCCTAACGGTTTATGCACCGTCCGCTCCCCCCTCCCCCTCCCTGTCTGATTCAGCTTCGTGTATGGAGCTAGTAGTAACTTCTGTGCAGTCAGGTCTGGATTTTCAAACAAATGGATTTAAAAGAAAATTTCTGCAGCAACACTGAGGGAGGCGACCACAACCTTGTCATTACCTGTAAGTTTATTTATTTTCTAAATGCTGTCTTGTCTGATAAACGTAGCTCACACTGTCTGAAGTGCCCATGTTGCTAGCAGTTAGCCTTTAGCAAACTCCGACCGCAGGTTGACCTAGATTCTCCAAATAAGGTCATAGCCAAATAAGGTGTAGCCAATCAAAATCAAATCAGACGCGGTCTCCGGGTAAAGTTCCATATCATCACCGGACCCAACTCTTTTACTGAGGAAGTGAGGTCTGGCGTTTCAAAACAATACTCCGCTGTAAAAAATGCCGTTTTTTTCTTTGGAGTATTTACATATGCAGTAATGCCAACAACATAAACTAGTTTTTAACTGCTATGTCATCACTCCTTTAAGCATAAATATAGTGTTACCAAAGGGATAAATATTTACACTTTACAATAAGGGTCCAAATAATATTCAGTAATGGTTAACTATGGTTAAGTAATGCTTACGAGACACATTATTAAAGGCTATTAAGTCAGGCTACTAATGTGAATTAATACCTTACTTAACATCAAGTAAGGAGTACCTGATAATATACACAGCACAGCATTAGTAAATGATTACCTAAGATATTAATAACTTGTTTATTGATGCCCATCCAGATAACGTACAATGTCAAGCAAAGGCTTTGTAGATGCATTAGTTAGCTGTTACTTAATGCTCATTCACTCCAAATAAACACCACTGGTAAACTATTACTAGAGACATTGTAAAGGGGTTAATAACATACCAACTAACATGGTTATTAATGCTGAGTAATGCATACATAATGGTAACTTATTACATAATTCAACTTTTATCAAGGCTTTATAATGCATTAAGTAAGGTTGGGAAGTAAGCATTAATTAACAACTAGTTAATGCATTAACCAATATGCTAACTAACGCAAAGTAATAGTTAATAAAAGTTGTTAATGTATTAATAAGCAGTTAATTAATGCTTAATATTGCACTAACTATCATTAATTAAAGCAGAACTCAGTAACTTCAGCTCGGGGCTCCCCCTAGTGGCGTCCTTTCACTGTCGTGTTCAACCCCCCCTTACACCCCCACAGCACACAGACGGCTTCTCTACCTGTCTTTCCTCTATTTTGATCGCTGGATATATTTCTAAGCGTTTACTAGCTTGTTGATGCTACGTTGCTGCGTTGGTAGCAGCACCACGTCTCCCTCTGCTCAAAGCAAAGACCTGTATTTTCTGAAACGGGACGTTTTACCCGCGATTTGCGGGTAAATATGCCGTGGATTATATTTTTTTACTGGTGTTGGCAAGTATCAGGTAAGAATACGAACTTTTATTTACTTTTTGCGGACGTGACAAGCGATTATTGAGCCTGAAGCAGTGATGCTTCACCCGGCGCCCAGGCAGCGCAGCTACGTGAATCACTCTGGCCCAGCAAAGAGTTGGTTATGAGAGCCAGGAGCCGTGTTTAGGTGGTGTGAAGCTAAAGAAATGTTTTCTTCGAATTAGCGCTGGTAGTCTGGTTCAAATCAGAGCTGGAAGCAGCTGGGTAGATAGGGGACCTGAGTACCGTACAGCGGTTTCTGTTGTCGCAAGTTCTGCTCGGGTCGACGCAGGCAAAGTTGTTTTTAGCTGCTCGCAGGCCAGAGGCCCCGGCGGGAGGGGGGGGCACATTGAATCGCTCCGTAAACACTTTGTTTAGCCCCACGGGGATTCCGAAAAGCATTTATTGAGGTGAAAAAGTTACTGAGTTTCCCCTTTAAGGGACCCTTATTGTAAAGTGTTGCCCACAAATGTTTGTAAAAATAGTGCCTAGGTGCTTCATTTCATACATCTGTGACCATGGAAGTGATTGGAACACCTGATTTTCATAATTTGGATGGGTGAGCAAATACTTTTGGCAATATAGTGGACATGTAATGGATGCAGCACAGCCAAAAAAAAATCAAGAGAATGGATTTTAGGAATAAATCTATACAGCTGCAGGAAAAAAAATTGGTTGTAAATGTAGGTTAGTGCTTCTGATATTGTTTAGGGCAGCAGAGAAGGCTATGCTGACCTCATGACCCACCGCTGAGTTTTTATGCCCCTCACATGGCATATGGAACAAACTCCTAAATATGGCAGGCCTACTGAAACTCTCAGCAGTTTTAAATCAAGGTTAAAAACTGTATTTGCTTTTATCAAAAATAAATTTGAAGCATTTTATTTCTTCCATTTAATTTTCTATTATTTTAAAATTTCAGATTTTTTTTTTCTTTTTAAAGGTTGCTTTCGGCTGAACCATGCTGTAATTCTGTTACAGTTGCTCTCGATTGCTAACACATATGTCTGGAAACTAAAAACCATTTTTCAAAACTCCAAACACATACAAAACTGCACTCAGTTCCCCTAATGTGAAACTTCCAGTTCAAACCCAAACTCTCCACTCAGAACCATTTAGTCTTGCTGAAAAATTAAACTTTGCCTTCACATGTCACACAATAGTCCAAAAAACTACACACACGACAAGGTAGTCTTCGACACTGTGGCTATTCATAACACTGCCACAAATCATAGAAAATGAATGATGTTGCTCCTGGTTCTTCCCCATAAAACCTCTTTACATGATGAACACAGTAGACAAAAATGTTTAATTTTCATAATTCATTATACGGTAAAACATCCAATCTGTCCAGAATAATGAGAAAACTATTATGGTGCATTATGGTTCTTACAATACTGCTGTGCAGTATTGTAAGAACAAGTGCAACAATCTAAAGTGTAGTACAACAGAGAGTAGTAGTCAACATAATTATGTTTTCCCGCCGGAAAATGCCTTCATCATACAAACCTATGATGAAGGCAACAGTAAAGTAAAGCAAAGGTTCAGCTGAACTTGTCTCCAGTGTCTTGGCCTCCTTCTACTTCTTCCCCCTCCTCCTCTTCCTCTCCTTCCTGCTCTAAAATTACATAAATTGCAGGGGTTTTTTGGATTGGCAAAACATGTTTTTCAAAACTACATTATTTTTCAAAACTACACATACAAAACTCCAAACATCACACACAAGTTGCTAAACCCTGGCGTTGCAAAACAACTCTGCCATCAAATCTCTTAACATCTTCACAAAATGGAACTTGTGTTTTTATTTGATAAACAGCCATATTTTCACATCAGACACATACCATTCATTGAATTAACACAACTAAGCTTTTGGCAGAACACTACCAAGCATGTACAGAACACTGAAGAGCAAAAAAACACAATTATAGAAATGAAACACACTGAATCAATGACAATGCCAAACATAACAAACAAACATTTATTTTAAAAGTTTCTCCATTCAAGCATAAGCATCATGGATTATGGCAGTTTTCTAAAGGTAGTGGCTGATATGATTGAAAGGTTGCTGATAATGGGCGCTGGCCAGTGCATTGCCTTTGATTCCCTATTCAATAGTTTGGTCGTCGGACTTGACGGGCAATCGTGGAGATGGAATTCCGTACCCCTCTCCTTCTCTGACCACGTCTCTGTTCTCCATTGCTCATCAAACAAAACAGAGGGTCAAGCCTCCTTTTATGCTGCAGTCCTTGATTGCAAACTGCTCGCCAGAGCCAAAAGTTTAGAGATTTGAATATTTGTGTTGTGGATTGATGCTTTGAGATTTTATGTGAGAAGTGTGTGCATACCTGAGAAATTGTGTTTTTGACAACAGGGTGATGTGAAAATGGCATCAGAATGTAAAGAAAGTCAGAGTTCTAATATGATAAGGAAATCTAAAGTAGTAACAAACTGAGCCAAGTGAAGTAAAGGTGGTGAAAATTGTGCCTAATATTTGCTTTTTGTGTTGTAGCAATTAAAAAAAACTTTAATCTGGGGCCCTTTTATTTGTGCATTAGAGCTTCTGATCGGTGTGTGAACAGTTTTGTCTCATTGCGTTATCAATCAGGTGATTGTGTGTGAACTGGGTTCAGTCTTTGCTGACTGAGTTAACAATTTCAAATACTTGTGCTTTCTGAATGAATGCAAGGTGCAGGCAATGATAGTTAGAGGGGTTGTGTGTACAAGTTTGTACTGAAAGTTTAACTGGTTTGATTCATGTTTGTAAATAGGTCAATGCAGTTTTAGGAAATGGGTGTGTCTTTTGGGAGATGGCATTATGCATTCGGATATTTAGTTTGTAAGCCCGGTAATAATGTGTAAGCAGTTGAGAAAAAGTGTAATGTTTTATGTAAAGCACCGACAATGGGGTTTATGCGCGGTGACTTCCTGTTTACGATAAGGCCGCTCCACGACTTCCGGTTCAGCACTGTCACAACCGTTGTTTACGGTCTGTGTTCACAACAACGGCTGAAATGACATTTTTTACGCGCTGTCTTCAAGACCTGCCTCGCATCAACGTGGACGATGTCCATAGGCTTTTTCAGAAGCACACTGCGACGTCCGCAAGCAAACGAGTTAAAGGATTTAAGTTGTATAGAGCCTGAGGAGTCACGTGACAATTCTGAGCGAAGCGGAGTCGCGCCGCCATGATGTTGGTACGGATTTGACTGTCAAAACGAGAGCTGACGGGAGTTTTAACATTGGAGGGAAAAGGAGCAAAGAAGAAAAGCCGTACAGAAATAATTTAATGTCTAGCACAAAGAAGACTTATTTGGAGAAACTAGGGGACATATCCGGACTGGACCCATCTGAGCTGAATGGCTCAGAGTGGGACAGTAGTCTGGACCGCTTACCTCCGTCCTCCGTGGAGACATGCGGCTGATGCATTGTGAATTATTTAGTCTTCACAATCAGTTTGTAACGTGGTAATATTTGTAATTTTGCTCTGTTAATGTTAGAGAAGTGTTATTCTGCCTTTTACACAGTTAACTGTTATGCTGCTAGTTAAGAAAACATTTGTGAGCTGTCAGTAAACATGTAAGGAGGACGATATTTAACATGGTTTCAATCATTTATTTATAAAAAAGAAAACAGTGATGTGTGTGACTGATTTGTGAAAGACCAAAATAAGCTGTCAGGCAGATGTCAGTGGTGTCGAACATCACGAGTAAACAGATAAAGAAAGTAACCGGAGTTTTCATCAACTCATGTTAGCTTGAGTGCTAGTCTTGACAACAATGATTTAGCATAGCTACGTTTGCAAATGCACAGCAAACAAGGACGATCTTATCCAGGGTCGTAGTGTCCGGTTCATTCTCACAGCAAAGCAGCATCTTCACAGGCACACTGGTATGACTGGAATATTGTTTACTGGTTCCTGCACACACGATGACATTTTCCACATGACTGCTCCCAGCTGAGCACGGCCGTGTGTGAGGGGAAGGATCTAGCGGCCACATCGTACTGATTGATTCCTCATTATTAAAACTATCTGCAAGGACAGAATCACGGAGGTAGTTTTTAAGGATACCACAATTATCAATCACAAAGGGATCACTAGCTGGAGAACACACGGCATGCTGCATGTTTGCTAATCTCTTTCCTTCAGACTGCAGCTGTCAGCCACTTGGCGCCCCCTGTCACTTCAGCAGTTTACAATCTGATTTTTTTTTTTCTTTTTCTTTTTTCAAACCGGAGATCTTGAAAAACCGTAACTCGCCCTTGTTTGTCTTTTTTTTTTTTTTATCATCTTGACTGTGCAAAGAGCTGGCACTGTCCTTCACTCAACATTATAACCCAGCATCTCCAGTCACGACCAACGTAGCTCTCAGTAAGCGTACAAACAACATGTCGGAACGCCGGTTCGGAGGGGCGGGGGCGACGCGCTGTGACGACAACTCCTCAAGCTCTATAAATCAATAACCCCACTGTCATACAGAACAGAGACTCCGAAATCACCACACACACCTAGGGGCTCAGATGGTCACTCTACAACAGCTGTTTTGGAGAAATGCAACTTCATTTTTTTTTTTCATGTTATTAACTATTGATATTTTGATCAATCAATAACTAGCCTACTGTTCTACAGTGCAGACATTTCCAAATCACCACACACGCCAAGGGACTCCCGCTGATTATACTACAACAGCTGTTTTGGAAAAAATACACCTTCATTTGTTTTTTACTTTTTTTTGTTATTAATCATTAATACAGTATCTTGCTATTTCAATCAGTAACTCCACTGTTATACAGTGTAGACACTGTAAAATCACCACACACCTCAGGGACTCTGATGATCATACTACGACAGCTGTTTTTGGAAAAATGCACCTTTATTTATTTTTTACATTTATCTTATTATTGTTAATCATTAGTGTCTTGCTATTTCAATCAATAGTGGAGTTATTGATGA
>JALJCO010000762.1:460000-471930 GCA_023101725.1 Atherinomorus stipes | reverse complement strand
TGTGTTTAAGTGTATGCGTGCACGTGCGTGTGCATGTGAGAATGCGTGTGTGTGTTAGTGTATGTGCAGTGGGGCAAAGTGAGCCATATTTGCTCCACAGAGCAACCCAAAGCTTTTAATTTGCATGCAACAACCATTAAACTATGCCGGGTCAAATTATGCCGGGTCAAATTTGACCCATGAACACCACAAATGTCACTATTTTAGACACCTTCATATTTGACCAAAATTTTTAAAATGTCTTGTGTTAAAATAGCTGTTCCTGAGGATATCATGAAATCTTCTGCCAGTAAAAAAAATGTAAATGGCTCTTTTTACACACCTTAAGTTGAAAACGGGTCAAAAATGGCCTGAACACAATACAGTATATGGGTTAATGTCTAAACCTAGCTTGGGTAATTGGGTGTGGACTCTAATGCGTGAGATCTTATTGTCTCCTGGATCTGACATCATCTCTAATGACTTGTTGGAAGTTAAAACAATCGCAGTATTACTAAAGAATGAGACACTAGCTGTGATTTATTTCAAATTCATGTGTGTGCTTATATCTCTCATCCGCGCTATCGTGCATCACAGTTTATGTATGGAGCTGTATTTTGAGATCATTTGGGTTCAGTATTTTAGAAATCATTATGTGTTTTTCTGAGGGTTTTTTTTTAAATTGTAGAATAACAGATATAGTTGTTACTAACCAGGATCGTGGTCCTTCCTCGCCCCCCAAACCCCTGACAGACCATCATCTCCCCAACTCTCCCCCCACCTGAAATTCACCGATGAGATGATGAAACGGGTCAACATTGGGCTCAGATCTACGCCCAAGCCAAACGCCTTTTTATCCCCCATACACTCCCTACCAGAACGATCAAAGGTAGGGGGGCCACCTCAACCCCCCCTTCGACAGTCTGACGTATGATGTGCTGGGGTTCCGGGCTGCGAGGTTAGCAGTCATAAACTTTCCCAGAACAAGCTGGGACCCTGTTTAGAAGGTTTTACTATCCCTGTCTTGATACGTAACAGAAGGAGAAATGTAGCTCTGTCAGAACACAGAGAGCTCCACTCTATAAGGTTTTTATCAAAAGTAAACATACAGTCTGTTCCAAAACATGATGATACTTTGAGAATGCTTAAGTTAGCTTTACTAAATGTTCGATCTTTAGCAGGAAAATCATTTCTAATCAATAATTTTATCACTGAACATAGCCTTGACTTTATGTTTTTAACTGAAACTTGGTTACATGAAAACTGTCATTCAGCTCTTATTGAGGCCACGCCCCCTAACTTCAGTTTCATCAGTGAAGCCAGAGTGAACAGGAGAGGCGGGGGGGGGGTCGCTGTCTTGTTTAGGGACTCATTCCAGTGTAAACAGTTATCTCTTGGGGATTTCCCTTCTTTTGAATACGTGGCTTTACAGCTGACGGCCTCATCCAGAGTCATGTTTTTAAATATTTATCGGCCACCCAAATACTGTGCAGATTTTAATGATGATTTTACTGAACTGTTGTCTGTGATCTGTGTGGACTTTGACCATCTTGTTATCACTGGTGATTTTAACATCCATTATGATTGTCATCAGGACAAAGGGACTAAAGACCTGATTAACACTCTGGACAACTTCGGGTTGACCCAGCATGTCACAGAGCCCACACACAATAGAGGACACACCTTAGATCTACTGATCTCGAAGGGTCTGGACATTTCTAAGGTCACGGTGTGTGATGTGGGGCTGTTGGATCACTGCTGTGTTTTCTTTGAGAGTACCATCTCAGTGCACACAAATGTCTCAAAGGAGGTGATAACAAAACGGTGTATAACTGAAAATACCAGTGAGATTTTTAACCAGGTCTTCTCTCTAACACCTGCCCTGTCAGGGGCTTCAGTCAATGAGCTGGTCACTAACTTTAATGCTAACATGCTGAGTGTCATGGATTCTATTGCTCCTATTAAGGTGAAGTTTATCTCTGGAAGGAAAAAGTCTCCATGGAGAAATTCCACACTGGTGAAAACTGGAAAGAGAGAGTGTCGGAAAGCTGAGCGCAGATGGAGAAAAACAAAACTACAGGTTCATTATGACATCTATAAAGAGAAACTTCACTTTTATAATTTACAGCTGAGGAATGCAAGGAATTCGTATTTTTCTGACATCATCACTAAAAACGGTCATAATGCTCGGGCCTTATTTGCTACAGTCGACAGGCTAACAAACCCTCCTGTGTCAGTAGCACCTAAATTATATTCCACCAAAGCCTGCAATGACTTTGCCAAATTTTTCACAGACAAAATCCAAATTATTAGACAAGCTGTTGGTTCAACAACAGCAGGTTCAGGTCTTGTATTGTGTCCACCAAGTCTAAACACCATGACACAGTTTTATCCCATTACTAGCAAAGAACTGGAGGACATCTTGCATCAACTGAACTCCTCCTCTTGCTGTTTGGACATCCTGCCCACTGGTTTTTTAAAAAGGTCTCAAAGACCTTGGAGTCAGATTGTGAACTCCTCTCTAACGTCAGGTGTTTTCCCAGAGTCACTGAAAACAGCTGTGATCAAACCTCTGCTAAAAAAGGATAATCTAGACAAGACACAGATGAGCAGCTACAGGCCGATCTCCAATCTTCCATTTTTAAGTAAGATCATTGAGAAAGCAGCCTTTCACCAGCTAAATGACTTTTTAAGAGAAAACAACCGTTATGATGTCTCCCAGTCAGGTTTTAGACAGCACCACAGCACCGAGACTGCTCTGACCAAAGTCACGAATGACATATGTCTGAATACTGACACTGGTAAAATGTCAGTGTTGGTTTTGCTGGATCTCAGCGCTGCATTTGATACAGTTGACCACATTATATTACTCCAACGACTGGAGAAGTGGGTGGGTCTCTCTAGTTCTGTACTAAACTGGTTCAAAACATACTTGGAGAACAGGAAGTACTTTGTGTCAGTAGGCAATTTTACATCTGAGCAGACAAAAATGACCTGTGGAGTTCCCCAGGGCTCTATCCTGGGGCCTCTTCTGTTTAACATCTACATGCTCCCACTGGCTCAGGTTATAAAGAACAACAATATTAGTTACCATAGCTACGCAGATGACACACAGCTATATATTACAGTATCACCAGGAGACCGGGGCCCTGTACAGGCTCTTGGTAAATGTATTGATGAGATTAATGACTGGATGTGCCTCAACTTTCTTCAGCTGAACAAAAACAAAACTGAGGTGATTGTTTTTGGAGCCAAAGAGAAACGACAGCAGGTTGTCACAGAACTTCAGTCCATACACCTAAAAACCACCAATCAGGCCAGAAATCTGGGTGTAGTGATGGACTCAGACCTAAACTTTGAAAAACACATCAAAGCGATCACTAAATCAGCCTACTATCACCTGAAGAACATCTCAAGGATAAAAGATCTGATGTCTCAGGAAAATCTGGAAAAACTAGTCCATGCATTCATCTTCAGTTGGCTTGACTACTGTAACAGCGTCTTTACTGGTCTACCTAAAAAATCAGTTAAACAGCTGCAGCTCATTCAGAACTCTGCTGCCCGAGTTCTCACAAAGACCAGAAAAGTGGACCACATCAGTCCAGTTCTCAGGTCTTTACACTGGCTGCCGGTCCATCAGAGAATAGACTTTAAAGTTCTGCTGCTGGTCTATAAAGCTCTGAATGGTTTAGGCCCAAAATACATCAGTGACCTCTTGACCCAGTATGAACCTACTAGACCCCTCAGGTCATCTGGATCCGGCCTTTTATCAGTTCCCAGAGTCAGAACCAGACATGGAGAAGCTGCGTTCAGCTTCTATGCTCCACATGTCTGGAACAAACTCCCAGAACGTCTCAGATCAGCTGAAACACTTAGTTTATTTAAATCCAGGCTGAAGACCCACCTGTTCTCAGCTGCATTTACGTAGATTTTATTCAAAAGTTAAAATCCGCACGTCTCTGTATTCTCTCTTTTTAATCTTAAATGCTTTTAATTCTGAATCATGCTTCTAATTGTTTTTTTCTCTCCCTTTTGCTTATAATGTTTTATGTAAAGCACTTTGAATTGTTCTGTACATCAAATGTGCTAAATAAACTTGTCTTGCCTTACTCTTGGTCTGTTTACTTTATATGAGGTTATTTCTTTAGGCATCAGTTTTGATGTCTAATATGAGGTGGTTATTTGTAACTGAGTCAAAAAGTCCTGTTTATGTTGGATAAGGCAAAATCAGAGCTGCAAGTAAGCTCATTATTTCACACTGTGATAGTTGACCTAAAACTTGGTCATTCTTATCAGGGCCATAGGAATCACCAGACTTCTTTCACCAGGGCACATGCCTCGGAAAGAAGACTGTACCCCAGTAATCTTACACAGGCGTGAGGGATGAGGTAATTACCTATAAGCACCCGAATCGTAGTCCATTCATTCTTCACTCAATGCAATTTGGCTTCAAAAAACACCATTCTAAAAAAGCCATTTGCTTTCTCATGGGAAAGGTCAAGTTGGATAGTAAAATCATAAAAGTTGTAGTCGGAGCAGGTTTTCTATTTAAAGAAAGCTAGTGATACTGTTATTCACCAGATTCTAATGAACCAATTGTCTTATTTTCATTTCTCTTCACACACTGTACAATGAATGGAATCCAATGTGCAATGCCAGGTGTATGTATGTCCATTCAAACAACAAACTGTTCAAGAATTATCATGAGCAATGAGCAATGTGTCAGACTGGCTGCAAAGTTCTTATCCAAAGTGTCCTAAATGTCTCAAAAACCCTTTGTCTAAAAGTATAATGATGGAAGTATGCTCTAGATCCTGCTGCAATGATAGAAGGAAACAGATTGGAAATAGCTCATAAGTACAGATATTAAGGTGTTGTTATTGATTCAAAACCATTTTAAGTAGTAAGTCAAGGAAATTGTAAACAAAATAAAACCAAACTTGTTAAATTTTAAATAGATTACACTTGAAACAGCCAAACTGTACTTTAATGCAATGGTTATCACACATAACATGCTATATGACAAGCTAGGTACTGGCATGCAGGACCACTCTATACTTGTTGAAACAGTTGACAAACAAGCTTTAAAAGTTTTAGTTAAGAAAATCATCATCAGAGGATGTTGCAGAAACATGATTTCCTGAGCTGGGAAAACACAATTAAATGTGTTGACTTTATAAAACCCTCCATGGAAAAGCCCCTACTTCATTATAGGGATTTATTTTGAAAATCAAGCAGGGGAATTTCCAAAGTGCATTTGGACAAAATGTGGTTTTATATCATGCCTCTGAAACATATAATACCTACAGATGTTCATGATTTGCTCATCCTCAGCTCATTAATTATCTTGTTTTCTGCTTCTTTTTCTTAAATTGTCTGTGTATTGTAGCTACTCCGGCTATTTCATTGTATGACAATTTAGTATTGACTGTTGTTTATTTTACATGCATTGTGTGTGTGTTATGTTGTCTTGCTGGCTTTGGACTGCTAAGAGACTGTTTACATGTGCATTATTATGCATTGTCCCTTTATAAATGAATGAATACAGGTACAAATAGTAGTAACACGTTAACAAGTCACAACTTAAAGTTTAAAGCTCCAGTCAACTTCAAACTTTCTTGTATTCTATGAACACACATGGATAATACACAGCACAGCATTTGGAAAATGTTGCCACCATGACAACCATTTCAGCATAAAAAATATACCTTAGAGTCTAGATTCAGATCCTAACTCTTTGCAAGAGTTAGGTGAGAGATCATAATGGTATTAACTGACTCTTACCACAAAAACCTTATTTTTATTTAGAATTATGTTCTAACTTCAATCCACATCTAATTCTATTGTTTATATGTTTCACTTTGGTTGACAATACACAAAGAGGAGGGCAGAGAAGGAGAAAAAAGAAAGATGGGGAAATGGTGGATGGAAAAAGAGAGGAAAACAGAAGAGGTGAGAACTGTATCATTATTATTACTTTCATTATGGGATGAAGACATTGTCAAATGTGCAACCATTTCAAGATCCGACATTGTTTTGTTTGAATTGGCAAACAGAATGAGCCACATTGTCTGTGGAGATATTTTTTTCCAGGGCTGTGGGTCACTGAGTGGGCTGCCAAATTATGCCAACTATGGAAATCGCGCATTTAAAAAAGATTTAAGTTTCGCAAAGATGCAGGAAGTAACGGACAAGGTCCAAGACTCGCTCTTCAAAGTGATCCGCCATTGTGTTTTCCTCTGACTTCGTGTTCATGCTCTTGTTTGCATGAGTGTTTAGCATTCAAGTCAATATTCCAACTCACTCACACGATACATTAATTTGCATCAACACCTACATGCCAAACGAACTCCAAGAACACATGGCAGCCATGATGCACAACCTGAACGCATTGCTATAGCAAGTACATCCCAGCCTGTAGTCTTTACTTTCCAAAAGAAGAATAAATACTAGGGATGCACAGATTGTGAAAGTCTGGGCCGATACCGATACCGATGTTTAACATAACAACTTGGCCGATAGCCGATGTTTTCTATTTTTATTTATTACTTCCTTTGTGCCACAGAAATCTACAAGTCTTTCAGCTCTTCATCAGTTTATCCTTGAATGAGCCCAAATTCAATCAGACCAATTTATGAAACAGAAACAACCTTTAATGTCACTTTGTGGTTGACATTAGTTATAACAAGCTCTTTTCTGAAAACTTTTCAAAAACCTGGGACTGATAATCACTGAAAAGAATGCTTCAGTATATTGCCCAACAAAATTGAGTGGTTTTAGCCTAATAAACAAAAACATACTCAGTGAGAAGATTATTTTCATGGCCCAATAAAAAATATTTGGGGAGCATGTACTGCAAACTGTGTAATGCTGATCTTTTTCTGAAACGGTAAAATATTGCCACACGACCGCCGCCATCTTTGTTTCTCTACTGAGGAAAGTGCATGGATGCTTTCTACCAGTATCTCCCCCCACCCGCCCAAAAAGAGGGGGAAAAAGAATTTTTCTTAAGAACAGTGTTGATGACACATGTAAATCATTATATATATATATATATATATATATATATAGGCTCTATAGTAATCGGCCACTGCCATCTGCAAATATTATTTTTATTGGCCGATGGCAGTTAACAAGGCAAACATCGGCCGATACCGATGTCCAGCCGATGCATCGGTGCATCCCTAATAAATACTCCCAGAACTTTAAGTCTGCCAACAGTGACAATAGTTGAAAGTTGTATCTTCTTAGTATCTAGTATCAAACTTAGAAATGTGATGTTTACACAGTAAGACCCTGATTTACGAAATGCCTGCGCGTGCTAAAACGAGCGCTATCTTCATTACGCATGCAATAATCCACTGGAGGTGATTTACAAAGCAGGGCAAAATGAGATTTGCGCCCGTTAACGGGCAATATAGCCCCACAATCCATTTTGCACGTGTGCTGTAGATGAATATGCAATCTGTGCATTTCTGCCAAAAGGCGCAAAAATATTGGGAGGAGACTATGCAAACAATTCAGCTTAACACACGCAGTGTGATTTATCAACCGTGCAACGGAAAGCGGGCACAAAAAATTGCGTGTAATTTAGCACATCTGAAAAGCAGGTGTGAACTGGCAGCTTTACGCACTAATGGCTGAAAGAATGCTGCACACAGGACTGCAGACATTCAGCATCGGGTCAAAATAATTTCTCATGAGGTGTGCAGGCGGCATGTCGAGTTTTCATTATTTAATTAAATAACTATCAACATCACTGTTTAACACAGGATTTTCTAGACAGATGAATCAGAACATCTGCAGCCGCAGCATCATGGTAGATAAAGCTGACATTATATATGCCTTTTTATTTGATTTTATTTTCTGCCAATGGCATATTTTTAAATTAAGATCACACCGCTTAATTCCTCCACACCGTAGCGACTTTCCTGCGTAAAGTTGGCCCCCACTCCACAAAAAACTCAGTGAAAATAATCAGTAACATCGCACAAACTATTGATACTATTTTTTACTGAGTTTTGCATGGGGTGGGGGGCAATTATGCAGGTCCAGCACCTGGCATTGTGCCACAGAGTGCGCACTGCGTGCATAATATCAGACCATCTTCAACAGTGTCTCCTTATCCATGTCCTTATAAACTGGCTTCTTCTTATGACCCACAGGGAAACCTGCTGCTTTGTTTTAATTTATAGTTATTATATTCATCTTATATTCTGTTTTTTTATTTGCTTCAAATTATATCTCTGGAACTAGTGCCTATCAGGTCGAATTTCATTTTGCGTTTACCACATGCTCTTCTGAACTTTCCATGGCAAAGCAATAGCGCACGCTAAATCCTCATTTAAATACTGCTGTTTGCACCTGTTAGAGATTGCGTGCATAATCTTTGTAGATCACCCGCAAACGCTGAAGAGATAACGCACGCTATTTATCTGCGTGGCAAAGAAATTAGCGGTCTTTATTTGGATTCTTTGTAAATCAGGGCCTAAGACTTTAGACAGAATCGTAATGATGGGATTTAAACCTGAGTAACGGAAGTAAACAAATCACAATTACTGATCTTATAATGCACAGCTCAAAGCTCATCTCTGATTATTTACTTCACTTTTAATTCATACTCTTTTTGATGTACTCACTGTAATTCATTGCATCAATGTAAAAGCCTAAAACTAAAGCTGGGGAGAACTTATCATTTTCAAATGGACACACACAACGATTTATCACTTTTTTTTTTTTTACCTAATTATCTCTGTTGACAAGTACATATTAGTGTATGACATATCAGTGTCAAGTTTATGTTGTGAGAAGCAATAGCCACCCAGAGGAGGTGGGAACCTGGTCTTACTCCCAAATACACTGCACAGTATTTGTCATGATGTAATGCATCCCCTTCCTTTGAGAGTCCTTTGCAGCATGTAAAGGTTTGTATTTTATGCCAGACATCTTTTTATTAATGCTAATCAAATATTCTTCTTTCAAATTTTGTAACTCCTTAAATTGTTTTGTCTCTTTCTTGGTCTTTCTCTGGAGCCAGAGAATGTTTCAAATAGACTACTTCTGTATTAAGACATACATATCCCAAATTATAACATTTGGGGAAAGATCAATGTTGACTCAGACACGTTGCTATTTATTAGAGCAAAATATTAAATGGCTTTTCATTCTTGGTGAATATTCTTTTACATGATTTCCATCCATTTCCCTCTCAACAGACTGCATTATGAACGTGTCCAGACAGGAAATCTAATCTTGCGAGAGATGATGTCATACTTGGCAGAGTGTCGGGTGTTTTAGGGTGTTGCTGAACTACATGAGCTCTGACTGGATTAACAGGAGGCTGCAGTGTAATAGCTGGCAGACTAAAAGCTGCATTTCACATTAACTTCTTTTTATTAGAGCCTTTCATGGTGGTCATGTGTCTGCATGGTCAAACTCTGCCTGCTTGATACAAAGCACAGCCATAGATGACAGAATATCAAATTTAGATTAGAACAGAGGGGGAAAACATAAGATAGAGAAAATCAATTGAGTGAAGATGGAAGACTTTTTGTTCTGTTTTAGAGACACTTTCTACTCACTAAATTTGCTATTTTGTACGGTATCAGATAAGAACACCAGAGGGTGATTGTTATTAAACCATAAAAACCATTTAAAATTAAATCTTCCTGCCATCTTTACTCTAAAATCCCTTATGAGCAAACAAAATAAATGCCTTTAGATTATACCTATGCTTATTATTTTCGCTTTCACTAATCAAATCAAAATCTCTAAACTGATAATGTATGTATTATGAATAATAATATCAGCTCAAAGCATGAGAAATGCAAACTCTGTGAAATATTTGTCATTGCACCTCACATTTTCTGTTGATTCCTGAGAAAAGTGTGTGAATAATCAGCAGCTCATATATTCTCTAATTTCTTGGCACGCAAAAAAAACTCTTAGTTGCGCTTTCTGCAAGCAGAGCCTGTTCACTGAAAACGACAATGATGAATGCTCTCTTCAAAAGCAACAAAAAAAAAAGGCAACAACTTTCTATGAGGAATTGAAATGATGTATTTCCCTGGTGGTCGAAGGGAGCAACCACCACGGCTACTGCTTAGTGCAATGACAAATGCAGACACACAGTCTGTCAGGTGTCATCCATGCATGATCTGTGAGGAGAACATGGATGGCATAGAGAAGAAGGACGTGCAGAACATTGTTGCTATGGTGCATTACGAGGATTCATCCCCTGTGGTGCGGCTCTTTGTATCCGTCAGGGTCACAGCACAGCTGAACTGCAGTAGGCCAGCCAACACTAACAACCCCTCCTGTGCTGACACTTATCAACTTTAGAGAAAAGCATACAGTAGCCCACCATGCATGCCTTATGAGAATAGAAATGAACATGACTGATGCAGTGTGTCCAATCCTCAACACACAAATGAGGGTCATGCTTTCACCAAAAGACAAACGCAAATATTCACTTGAGGACAAATATTAAGTATCTCTGTGTCCTTCTTTTCAGAAAGACAAACACAACTAAGAAAAGGAGGAAGAGAAAAACGACCGCAGGGCAGGTGTGAATGAGCCCCAGGCAGAGTTTCAATGAACCACTTCCAAATGTAGGACAACTCTAAAAGCCTGTGGGCAGGAGGGACCGTAAGGATTACTCTTCATTCTGTTAAACATGAACAGACGACAGGAAAGGTGCATCTGTAATGCATGGAAAACCTATTGGCTTTCACTATTTGGTATAAGCTGTTGGTTCTACACTTGGGTAAACAAAGAAGAAGGAAATGATTCATAGTTGAACCACCTGGCATTCATCTCTTTTACAACCATCATGTTTGTCCGGATGCAGCCCTCTCACAGCCAACATGATCTGCTTTCATTATGCTCTGCTCCAGTTTGCCTGTTACAGAGTTAATCAAGGGTATAATCGTCCTATTGCCACTAATCACTAATACATCTTGAGATCAATATGCATTTCACACATGCAGAATCTCTCGACAGAAAGCTCTGCAGAGTGTTGCATCTTGTGGAAAATCAAGCAGCTGGAGATCCTCATGAATAAAACATGAATTTCACAGAAGTACAATGAAAACCTCCCACACTCTTCAACGACAAATGTTACCTACAATGCATAATGCATTGCCATGAATCCAACTATGCCCTAATTGGATTAATCTGGTCATTAATTAAGGAGGGGAGTGATTGAGGGAACACCCCGGCTTCTAATGTTAATCACAGCTTTGAAGAACTGCTGCATGAATTAAAATCCAGTCCAATAATTTTAGAGGGCTGATCAGCATCCACACCAAACTGTAATAGCTTCTATCTCTGGCTTTTTCTCCACCTATCCCCAAAGTCTCCAAAAATTCAGCAAAATAGTTCTTGTGTAATCCTGCTGACAGACAAATTGACAGACAAGCTAACAGCTCTGACCACATACCTCCAACTCAGCCCTCGCCCTTGTAAAAGACTGAAATTATATTTTGACAGGTCAAGTATGACTTAGCATCTAAATACTGAGCGCATTTACATGAGCTGTCACTTTCACTTCAATACTGAGAACAGTTTCTCTATTCATGAAATGATCGGAAATGCTGATGTTGGTGGAGAACAAAGAAAGAAAAAGAAAGAAAGAAAGAAAGAAAGAAAGAAAGAAAGAAAGAAAGAAAGAAAGAAAGAAAGACAACTTTAAAGTGCAACTCTTAGTGACACTTTAATGCTGCTTTTTACTCTTAAACTTCCAAATACAAGGGAAAAATACTGTACTTGCTGTAGTTACTTTGGCTGTATTTGACTGCTGTACTTACCAATTATTTTAGATAAGTTGTTAGAAAGTAAGTAAACCTAGCGTGGCTATAAAAACAGAAAAAAAAATCCTTTAAAAATCCCTTGATCCAAACGGTTATCCAGATCAACACAACAAAATTTATTCAGTTCTTCCTCCTACCATT
>JALJCO010000762.1:262500-455000 GCA_023101725.1 Atherinomorus stipes | reverse complement strand
TCTTTCATGAACATCACCCTCATAGGCCACATTTTTAAAATTTTGCTATATAACTCTTTACAAATGGTCTGAGTGTTTGGTAAAAAAAAACCTTACAAGTAGAGAAAACACATAAGAAAAAATGACAGGAAAGGATCTCAATTAGTTCTATAATATTTCAAAAGTTGATCTGGATCCAGAGAAAATTCTGGATACTGTGATCCAGAACACCCAAAAATAAGGGAGATCAAGCTGCTTGGTGGAGGTCAGCGCTTGCAGAGCTTTTCTAGTTAAGTGCATGTTTCTGCTTTTCTTTTTTTAAGATTGCATGAGGCCTTAGTTGCAACAGCGTGCTGGTTTCTGTCCAACTGTCAGCACATATAAAGATTTCCTTCTCAATACTAATTAACACAAAGGCAACTACTTCTCAGACAGCAAGCTCGTCATCTGTTTGCTATCAGCTAAGTTAAGAAACTTCTGATATTGATTATTTGAGTTAGTTATTGAACTATTAACTGAACAACGTCAATATGTATTGGTAAAGTTGCAGTGCAATGCTGCAATGTTTTACACTAAATTTACATGGGAAATCTACACATAAATTGACTGAACTACACAAACGCTTCACATTTTTATTTCTTCATCAAAGAGTGTCAGAAAACAAACTGAATTTAAATTTTTACAGTTTCTATTGGCAACATGCTTAAACTATAGAATTAATATAAATGACCTTATCTTTTCTTTCTTTACCTTCAGCGTCAGATTCAGGGCTTATTTCTCCATTTGGAAAAAGGAGCTTTTGTACTTATTGCATTTGAGTTGTATTTACTTCCCTGTTTACCCTCCAAGGGCCTGATTTACAAAGACTCCAAATTGCGAGTCTAATGTCTTTGCCTCGCAAAAAATAGCGTGCGCTGTCATTTTAGCGTTTGCGGGTGATCTACAAAATTACACGCGCAATCTTAACAGGCGCAAACAGCAGGATTAAATGAGGATTTAGCGAGCGCTCCACTCCCACGGAAAGTTCAGAAGAGCATGTGGTAAATGCAAAATGAAATTCATCCTATAGAGAGTGTTAGTTTCAGAATATAATGAGGCAAATAAAAAACAGAAAAAGATAAAAAATTCATTTGCAAAAAAAGACAAACGCCATTTAAAAAAACGGAGTTAACTGCTTTTCAAATAAACTCTTCATTTACTTTTTAATATTTTCAGAAAATCAACTCACATGAAGTAGAGAGTTTTAATGATGTAAAATGGAGAAGGACGTTTGTACCCAACAGCAACAAAAGTTAACTCCGTTTTTCCACAGTGGCGTTTGTCTGTTTTTGCAAATGAACTCTTCATAATAACTATAAATAAAAATAATGCAGCAGTTTCTCTGTGGATCGTAAGAAGAGGCCAGTTTAAGGACATGGATAAGGACACGCTGTTGAAGATGATCTGATATTACGCACAGACTGCGCGCTCTTTGCACAATGCCAGGCGCTGGACCTGCGTAATTGCCAACTTCACGCAGGACAGCAACCTCAGAACACAGCAGCAGTCGCTGCGTGGGAGGAGCAGGAGATGATTTTAATTTAAAAATATGCCATTGGCAAAAAGTAAAAAGAAAATAAAAGACATCATTAATGTCAGCTTTAACTACCATGATGCTGCAGCTGCAGATGTTCTGGTTCATGTCTAGAATAACCCGTGTTTAACAGTGATGTTGATTGTTATTTAATTAAATAATGAAAACTTGACGTGTCGCCTGAACACATCATGAAAAATGATTCTGACCCGATGTCTGCAGTCCTGTGTGCAGCATTTTTTCAGCCATCAGTGCGTAAAGCTGCCAGTTATACCTGCTTTTCAGACGTGCTAAATTACACGCAATCTTTTGCCCCCGCTTTCCGTTGAACGGTTGATAGATCACATTGCGCGTGTTAAACTGAGGTTTTGCATAGTCTCCTCCCAATATTTTGCGCCTTCTGCAGAAACGCCCAGTTTGAATATTCATCTGCAGCAGATGCGCAAAATGGACAGCGGCGCTATTTTGCCCCTTGACAGGCGCAAACCTCCTTTTGCCCTGCTTTGTAAATCAGCTCTGGCGGATTATTGCGTGCGTAATGAAGATAGCGCCTGTTTTAACAAGCGCAAACCTTTCGTAAATCGGGCCCCAACTACCTTCATTTTTCCCACTTGTGCTCTTGCCCTCCTCCTTGCATCTTCATACAGTATTCACTCACTGATTTTGTTATCTCTTTCTCACATCACTACATTAATGGATGATTTCAGGTAACTTGTGACAGATCACTACAGTGTAGAAGCGGGAGCTGCATCAGGTGGCAGCATCTGTCCGATCTATTGCAATCCTGAGGCTCCAAGTCACAAGTGTAGGAAGTGAAACGTGTTCATGTCAAGGAGATGAATTGGTGTACTAGCCTTTTTTTCTAGATGTAACACTGGGCCAACTGTTAAGTGGCCCACCGGGAATCCTCCAAAAGCTCCAGATTGGCTTCTCCAGCTATATCCCCCGCTATCTCTCAAACACTGAGCTGAAAATAATATTAGTGCAGATGTCAAACAAAAGTACTGGAGATAAAGAAAGTCCAGCAAAGGTGGAAAGAAGACTAAAATCCTCTGCTTAAAGGACTAAAATGCTATCATGCTGGGGATTGGTCTCATCCACCCTTATCATGTTGGCTGACACTAACAAGTGACAGGTGACACGTGGTCAAAGCCAGGAGATATCAGAACAAAATGAACATATGTGGTTGAATAAACTTCAAATAATATTAAAAGAGAAGAGCCAGGAGTGAGGAGAAGAGAAAATAAATATTTAAGTGAAGCTGCAGTATTAACTCACTGCTCTCTGGTCTTTATATTACAGAAATACTGCATCCTAAAAGTATATATATATATATATATATATATATATATATATATATATATATATATATATATATATATATATATATATAAACTAAATTGGCATTATTTAACTACTTCTTTGTTATAATAACTCGGCTCTATTTCTTCATTTAATTTCTGCATGGACGTAATTTTAGGGGGGGACACAGGGGACATGTCCCCTGCACTTTTCAAAAGGCTTTTTTGGTCCCCTGCACTTTTTTTTACTGTCCAAAACCATTTTTTCCGAGCCATCTTTAAACGCACCATGAGTGCACACATGCTAGCGTCAGTAGGTGAGGATCACAGATGGGAGAGAGCAGAGCTGCTGAATGGTGTGTTTCAGGAAAGTTCAGCAAACCAGTCAGAGCCAGCAAAAAACTGCACACAGTTTTTTTCCTCAAACAAACCATGTAAGTAGAAGCTTCCATGCAGATAACATTACTGTAGCTAAATAATGACTAGGTAACGCAGGCCAATCCGTCATGTTAAGCTAGTTAACAAGAATACTGTTGTTGTTACCTACATCCCTTGCTATTTACAGTAGCAAGGGATAACAAATATGAATTTACAAAATTATAATTTAGTGAACCATAATATTGCTTTTGAATTATGGTTGAAAAGATTTTTTTTGAAAAAAAAAAACAAGCAAACAAAACTGTCTGAGACCCATTAGAGCACCTTTCCAATGAACAGTGGATCAACACCTGTCAACTGGTATAGAAATGATTTTGAATATTACAGAAAACACCTGATTGCAGTTATTGCCTCAAAGTGTTGCACAACAACATTTTAGAGCTCCATCATGTCTGTTTACTTGTTTTATTTTTTTGTGTTATTTTTTAAATATTTCTTTCAAACCACAATTCAAAATCAATATCATGATTTTCATAGTTTTTTTTTTTTTATTATACTTTTGTCAAGTTCATCTTATTTCACTGTCAGATTCCTTTTTTTTCCTTCTTTAATTGGACGGTATGACAACTGTATTTTGCCAGATGAAAGAAGCAAACTGGCCAGGTATAGGTTTCTACTGAGGCTGTTGGACTAAAAAGTCTGTAAACGTGTGAATGTATTGGTAAGAAATAGTAGTGAGCGACTAGCAGTGAGTTCATGAACTGGTCAGGAACTCACAATAGGGACATGAACTAGTTTATTTGGCAATATTTTTTGTCATTATTGTAATTACTTAATTTAGAAGTTGCTCATAGATATTCTACCTTTTGTTTAGTTTATCTTAACTGGATCAGCCGCTGCCAGGTTTATTAAAGGAGTCATCACCCGGAAATCCCACTTTTTTAAGTTAAAACATGTGCCTTGGAACAGGACCTCAGTAAAAACGTGCCAGAAACTCGAAAAAGTGAAAGTGATTTCGTCTTTGAGTGCAGGCTCTCTCTTCTCACCAGAATCGACCACAAGAGCGCACTCTCCACAGCACGCGGTTTGCATTTGTTCCCCCGAATGACGGGAACCAGAGAGGCTGCTAGCTGCTAAGCTAGCCTCTTTAGCACCACCTGAAAGCAGCTGATTACCTGCCATGGAGTAGCGTTACGACCAGCTTTGTCAGAGAGGAGGACGACGACCAGGAGGGAGGGGATGGGGGGGGGTTGGATTGCCGTGCTGAGCTAAGAAATTCAGCAGTTTTCAGTGCTCTAACAGGAGGGACAGCACTACCAGGGACCAGTGGATTATATTTATCAGTGAGGATGTGCAGTCGGTAAGTGTTGCTGCTTATGTAACTTATTATCTTTTGTGTAAGAGACCAGTAAACGATGGTTGACGAATGGACAAGCTGCTAATGTAGCTACAGAAGCTAACAGTGTTTGGTGAACTTCACGTTAAACATCCGCTCCTTATATTCATCAGAGTCCAGCCCTTTTACTCCGCGGATCCTCTATCAATCGCACCGTTACATTTTTATCACGTTTTTCTCTGTTGGGACATCATTTCCTTCACCTGCTCTGTCCTGATAAAACTTTGTTTTGACTTTGACGTTTGCCTCGTGAACGCGCTTACAGACAGGTCTAACTCTCGTGCATATTCTCACGGCAAACAAAAGTTGGGGATAAAAAGAGGTTTAAATGAGCTCATTAAGTTTTCCTCCCACCCAACTAGAATTGAAAATTCATTTGAAGGTAATTTAAGAAGGATTGTCTATGTAAAACACTAGGTTATGACACCTTTAATAATACTTGTGCCCCCCCCCCCCCCCCCCCACCACCTTTAAAATCAAAATTTCGTACTTGAATTTCTGCATAGCGAACAGTGTTACCATACTGAACTTCAAGAGTGTGAAATACTGTATGTAGGTTTTACAGTCTATTTCACAAATGATACACACCAGAGAAACTAAACAAAATAGATTTGAATTCCATGTCACATTGTAAGGTTTTGTTTTAGCTTCACAAATATACCTACAACCCAGTATTACAAGTAAAATAGCAACTGTTCATTAAGCCTAAGGGCAACATATTGTAACTTGTGGTGATAGTCTTGTTTAAGAGCTGAAAATAAAGCTTTATAACATGAAAACATTGTGAAAATGGTTGTCAACTTGAGGTTCTAAATAATTACGCTTGTATATATGCGCACCAAAAATTTGATCATTACCAGATTTCTGGAGTTATCAAAATTGGTAGTTTACATAAATTCTTACTTATGAAAATAAGTAATTGAAAATTATTTATATGTAGCACTGTAAGCCACAACAACAGCCTGAGCATCATTCCACACATGACAATGTGTTTGTCATTCTTGCTGTTTCTAAGGTGTAGTTGGTATAATTCTGTTGAAGTAGCCTTGAGCCAAAACATGAGTTTAGTGAGTATACACACATGATTTCACTGCCAGTGCAGTCATGACAGTTAGCTCCCTCTGAGGGTAGCTGACAGGCAAAGAGTCAGCATCTGCCATCACATCTGAATATCTCACATGTGGCATCATCAATGTTTAAGGGCTGTTGATTTTGTTTACAAACAAAACCATAATTGCTGAATCATTTAAAAATAGTCTACATTCACATGACTTCTTCTGGCTTTGAGATTAGTCAAGTCCAAACACAGCAGGGCGTTAGCCAAAGTCAGTGGACCATGCCTGTTTACACAGTTAAAGGGACTTGAGGAAAGATTAAGAAAAAAAACTCGCCACTGCCGCTTCAGGTAACTGCAGTCACGAGCCAAGCCGTCACGGGAGCGTGCACAAACTGAAGCTATAATGTTGTTTTCTAACCTTTTTCTTCGTAGTTACACTTTTTAGTGTCTTTCAGTTGATCTGGATCGTTTGCTGACGGCAGAAGAATCCATAACTATCGCTTACAGTGTTTGACTTTAACGCGACCGTCTCCTTCCTGTATCAAAACTGCGGATGTAGGTCAGTTGACATCACGTCTGCAGGGCAGCGCGGGAAATTCGGACACCAAATTGCAGCGCATTTTGCAGCACACAGCCTGTTCAAGGCAACGAAGAGAAACGTGGGTGGGAACGTTATTTTTGGTATTTAGCGCTTCATCACCCATTAGTATTAAAAAAAATGGACATGCATGTACGTTTGTTTTTTTTAATTCCTGCCTCTAGTCCCTTTAATCTGTGTTTAAACCAGAACGTTTCACAGTTAATCTGTGTTTAAGCCAGAACTCTCTCTTTCCTATATGTTTTGTGTTTATGTATTTATTGTGTACACTTCTGGGCTTCTTCTTCTATCCTCATTTTAAAAGACAATCATATGAATTATGGATTATGTCCTGAAGCAAAATCTACTGAGATATAGTGAGTATAAAGGGCTGAGAATAACTGAGAGGAGCCCTTGTGTGTTAAGTTCAATGGTGAGCAGCCCTGAGCACCTGAATACTCTACAAATGTTGTACTTTTAAATCTGTGACTATGAGGTGGAGCTACAGTATAAGGTGACTGAAATGTAAACAAGAAGGGAAATGCTTTAGAAGTCACTCAACCGTTGCGGAAAATTAATCAATTTTATCATTGAACAGTTACTATAATTGGCATATCTGTCCGACATATGAACACTTCAAGATACGAATGCCACCGGAAACATTATTTGCTTTAAAACTTTTATGCATACTAGTAAAAACTACTAAATAAGGTTTACAAAATTCAACCTTCCCAAGGGTGATTATTTGCGTCAAAGTTTATATACTATTTATGCAGGGCAGTAAACCCATGGGGGGAAATGAAATGAAATAAAAAAAAATAAATAAAAAAAAAATCTGTTATTTACCATATAAAAGAAGATTATAAAAAGTCAAATAAAGGACACAACCTTGCATTCCCTTAATTGGCTTGGGGATGCTGATGGAGGAGCAAAGAACCTATAAACAGTGTTAAAGAAGGAATCCAGTATTTAAACTATTCAACTTCACAAGCTTTAATACAATTCAGATTTGTAACTTATGAACATTTGAGTCTTTTTTCTCTCCCATTGCATAAAACTCTTGCTGTGCAACAAATGTACTGTGACTTAAAACCTACATCATTCCCCCTGCCTCCTGATGCAGACTTTCTTGCTCATTAATAAAGCTGATTTTATATTTGAAACAATCGGATACCTCTTGCAGATGTTAGACAGCAATAGGTTTAAATAAAACATAAGTATTTGATAGCCTTGAGAATAAAAACAGTTTTAATTTTTAAATAAATCAAAATGGCTATTTAGGCTAAAATCAGTAATTGCAGGTTGTAAAAACATTGGTTAAATTTGAAAATTTTAAAGGAACTAGTCATATTTAATTAATTTATCTTTCCTTAACATGAGGTCATGTGAAGTGCTCATGAGTACTAACTTACAGTACTGGCAGTACTGTATATTAGCTCACCTGGCAGCATGCTTGAAGTTCAGAGAAATGGAGGACTCTGAGAGTTTAATGAATAGCCTATACTCAGAATGAGGAGAATTTATTGCAAAAGAATACAAATCAAGCTTTTATTCATTTAATTTCATTTCTGTTTTAGATCCCCATTAGATGCAGCTTACAGATACTGCTATTCTTTCTGGGGTCCTTTTGTTAAGAACAATCAAATATGTATGCACATACAAAACATACAAACCACATGTTGTTTGGTTGCATAGATCGATACTGGATGATGATATCGGATATTTGAATATCAGTAAAAAAAAAAAAAAAAAAAAAAAAAGCCAATATCCCTATTTTCCCCAAAATGATCAGAATTGGAGCTGGTGCTGTGAGGATCGTTATCAATTAAGTGTAGGTAGAAAGAAGACGCCTGGGGGAAAAAAAGCGTAATTAAATATGTAAATAGTTTCTGTTGTGTTTGTTTTAATGCCAAAATTTTTTTTTCTCTTGATATGAAAGGATGAGAAGAGATGAGAAGAACAGATGAGGAAAGGCTTGGTCAAGATAAATCTGTGTTATTTTTACAAAATACCGTCAGTAATAAATTCTATATTGTTGTTTTGGTTGGACGTTATGATGCTATATCTATTTATACATTCATTTTAGTCTCATAGGTTGTCTTTAAAAGAATGCCAATATGTTGGCTGTATAATAAAAGGCTTGAGGTTCTACATGCATTTTTACAAAAGCAGCTAAAAATGGCTCGAAGTTTAACAGTTAATCTTCCTCTTAACTTCATTTGTTAGTTCTAACAGAGTAGGGAAAACTAGCTACAGTTTGTAGCTAGTTTGTATCACTGAGACTTGCAGCTTATTTTCTGTCCAATGTAATTTTGAAGACAGTCCATACCCAAAAATATTTTAGTGTTTCCTGCCGGATTCTATCCCAATCTGAACTCAAAATGAATAAAAGGAAGATAAAAGAACAAAGAAAGAAATATTCCTTTAGCCTGCAGTGGCCATTTGAGAATTTTTCTGCCCTGAAATGCTCTTTCTTGTTCAAAGATACAACCAGATGTGGTGGATTGTAGTTCTGAATTAAGTTTTTTTTTTTTTTTTCACCTATTAAAAATGTTTATACATGACAAAAGTTTCTGCTTTTATAAATGTTTTGGTTGTGGTTAAGTAAGCTCTGCAACACCACAAAAAGAGCCTGCAAATATGTATTAAGAATAGCCTGTGGATACTTGTTGGGAACATCTTTGGATGTAAAAAAAAATTCCACAATAATCCTGCTCACATACAACCCCCCACATACACACACACATTCAAAGACAAAGATTAAAAGGCGAATAAATTATTAATGCTGTGCAATAATTACAGTACTGCTTTATGAATTAAATATGTAACTTAGAATGATCAAATTTCATCTCCGTGATCAAACAAAGCCATAACGAGGAATTTATGTAAACTCCCAATGATATAACCTGACATGATGCAATAGCAAAGAATAAATGACAACATTCATTTGTCACTTGTGGTATAACTCAAGATGCCTGTCATCAGCTTGGCATAAGCTGCTGCAACAAATATAAGAATCCAAAGCATTACAATAGCATCTAACATACTTAATTCAGCCCACGTCCACACTGGCTAAAGGGTTTTTCCTATAATTATATAATCGGACCAAGAAAATGGGTAACATTTCCAAGGGAAATAGTCGGAAGATGGTGAAACACTTCAGGTAAAATGTGCACAGCAGGATGAGATGAGCAAATGCGTGTTTTAACCTTCTCTTAATGTAAAAGAAAATGACTGAAGCTTCTTTTTGCCAGCAGGCATGCTGTGAGACTCAATATTCAGATGCAACAATAATTGTGATGTTAAGGCTGCATGACCAGTCAAACCGAGACTGGGAGCAACACAGAAACAAGAAAAATTTTATGCCACTGTGCTAAAAAAAAATAAAAAAATGGAAGAAAAAAAGAAAAGGTGTTTTTTTTAAAGGCTTCTACATCCAGAGACAATGGATCCAAATACTGTAGGTGCATGTGTTTCTGTCCCAGTGTGTCAACATTTAAAACAAGAATAACTCTCTCCACTCAGGTGTCTATAGGGGCAGGGAATCTCACGTCATCAGTGGCACATTCTGGGTAATCTCTGACATGTTGGCATCTACGGTAACTTCCACTGGCATTGTGCGTGTCTGTCATCTCACTGCAATCGTTTCAAGTCTTTGTTTGGGTGAGATTAACCCCCCCCCCCCCCTCCCAAGCAATTCAATAGACAATCATAACATCTAACAATATATTCAGAGCAATGAGAGTTTACTACTGCCATTTATCCTGCATTCAGCTTTCACCTACAGAAATCGAGTACACCATCGAGGCATACTACAAATGTGTCAATCTATAATATCAGGATTGTAGCTAATGTAACTCTGCAATTTATGATTTTGAAGCCTAACATAAATGTTAACACCTGTGTAATATCTAAATTACGGATGTACAATATTATCAGCCGATATTGGCATTAAAATGTGATATCAGAAAATATCAGTAACAGTTTTGTGGACTGATATTTTTAAAGGGATATTGTGTAAGTTCTCCTGTGTTTTATTCACAAAAACTGATTATTTGGTTCAAAAGTGTTTTTTCATTAATCAGTAATCACTCCCATCAACAAACTGAAGTGCTCCTCTAAGTTCTAAATTTGCCGTTCGTATCATTCATTTACACATCGAGCGGGGCGGCTCGGTGGAGGCTGCCATGTCGTATCGCCATGTTTTTGCGTTCGGGAGAAGCGTGACAGTAGGAAACCACAGAAACTCACCGGACACACCGGAGTTTTCAGCTCAGTTCGAGGTAATGTCTTTGAAAAGTCACCGCGCTGCAGTGGGGAGAAACCAGCGTCTCACTGATGCTGGGTTCACGTGCAGTCGGGCAGACGGCCGTTGGTAACAAACCAGATGTCATTTTAATCAATGAAGCCGAGCGAAAGACGGTAAAACATGGGTCAGGGAAAACAATACGACATCGCCATGACAACAAATCAGATGTGGACTGATGTCACTGTAACTGACGGACCACGTCTTCACATAGAGGCTGGTGATAACTTTACATGCATCGGCTGTCGTCGGTCTGCCCGGTTTCACGCGAATGCAGCATGAAAAGTACGAGTGAGCTGCTCCCGATTACACAGTGTCCCTTTAAAAACGAAATCTCACTATTACAAACATAAGATTACATATCTCTCGTTTACAAGCTGCCAATGTTTGTAAACGGGAAACCCATCTATAGATGGATGTATCATCTATCCAATGAAAAAATAAAGTCTGTTTCTACCTGTGTGCACAAGTGTATATAATAGCACTTTCTAGTTTTATTTAGTTTCAGGATGTTTAAAGTTGAAAACTTTACTAAGTACCTGAATTTAATAGGGAAACAGAGTTACTGCATACAGCAGCATGCCTCTGTTTCTTGGGCAATCCTGAATGCATGTTCTGTTTTTTCTCCAGTTACAGAACTGCTGAATATACACTGGATACTTTTGTATTTTCATTTTATTGAATAGATAATGATTGATACAGTTGTGTTGTGTTTCTAAAATTCAATTAAAGGATAACTTTCTTTTATTACCTTATTTATAGGAGTTTATATGTGATTTATTCACCGGTAAAATTTCTGTCCAGGTTGAAAAAAAAAAGAAAGTTATCCTTTAATGGCCTTCCTGTGTGGAGTTTGCATATTTTCTCCATGTATGCAGAAGTTCTCTCTGAGTACTCCGGCTTCCTCCCACCATCCAAAGACGTACATGTTGGGTCACTGTAAATTGTTTCTAGTTGTGAATGTGGGTGGCTGTTTGTCTCTCTGTGTTGGCTCTGCAAAAGACTGGTGACCTGACTAGGTGTTTCTTTCGCCTGATCATTGCTGGGACAGACCCAAAGACCCTGAATTCGACTAAGTGGTACAGAAATGAATGAAGGAGGACAAAATTAAATTGAGTTAGTAAAAATTTAACTAAGTCATTTCAGTAGTTACATGTTTAAAAAGTGGCTGGTATTTAAAGGCCTCCTTCCACTGAAAACCCGTTTAACTTGCTCCTTCTGAAATACGGAGGGTTTCCCCTTGTTTACTTACACATGCTGACTTGCTAGCGTTGCGTTCCCCCCAGTCGGCTGTGCTTTCTCATCAGAGAAACAATACGAAGAAAAGAGTGAATCGGGAACAGCCTTGCACTTCTACGTCACATTGCAAATAGCGTATCCCACGTGGGGTTTCTATCTGTCCATTGGAAGGCAGGTAACCCTCCACTACACACTAGAAGTAAAGACTGCACGACTGTAGCTTCGGAGTTGAGAAGCTAATTAGCTAACTGTTTGTTAGCATGGCGGAACAAACTTGTTTGTCGGCTCTATTTCCTGTCTGTAACAAAATAAGAGCGGAGGGCGGAGCTTCCTTCATACACTGATGGGAGGCAGCCAATCAGACGGAAATTCATTAGAAGGACCCGGAAAAGCCTGCCGTTGGACCACAAGCCTCTCTTCTAGTATACAAATACAGCTGGATACAAAGATACCAGAAGGTTTTTTTAAACAGAAACGATGCAGAATGCATTCAATAATAATGGAGAACACAGAAATATTAATGAAATGACCATGGAAGTACAACTTTAACTAATTTTCAAAGTGTGATATAGCTATTGAACTTGGGTAATATGTAATCAAAAGTATAATATACTCAAATGAAATTAATGCAAATTGTTACACCAATTTTATTGGTTAGATTCTAACAGTTAATTTTTGCAGTGTAGTCTCCGTGTAAATCCTCTTTCCTTTCTGACATTTCAGCATGTTTTCCTGAGCAGCAATCTGTGTCCAAACTCACTTTGAATGAATGGAAAAAACGAATATTTAAATTGCAGTAGATCCTAACATGGCACGGCTGCCCCATAATGCTTAGCGGCTCCCATTTCTTAAAGGAGTGATGACATAACAGTTAAAAACTAGTTTATGTTGTTGGCATTACTTTATATGTAAATACTCCAAAGAAAAAAACGGCATTTTTTTACAGCGGAGTATTGTTTTGAAACGCCAGACCTCACTTCCTCAGTAATACAGTTGGGTCCAGTGATGATATGGAGCTTTACCCGGAGACCACGTTGACTTCATTTTGATTGGCTACACCTTATTTCGCTATGACCTTATTTGGAGAATCTAGGTCAAGCTGCGATCGGAGTTTGCTAAAGGCTAACTGCTAGCAACATGGCTCACTTTAGACAGTGTGAGCTACGTTTATCAGACAAGACAGCATTTAGAAAATAAATAAACTTACAGGTAATGCCAAGGTTGTGGCCCCCTCCCTCAGTGTTGCTGCAGAAGTTTGCTTTTAAATCCATTTGTTTGAAAATCCAGACCTGACTGCACAGAAGTTACTACTAGCTCCATACATGCAGCTGAGTCAGACAGGGAGGGGAGGGGGGGGGGAGCGGACGGTGCATAAACCGTTAGGAGAGAGAGAGAGAGGGGGGGGGGGGGCGCTGTTTACTTGATAGTGTGCTCTTATTGGAGCAATTAAATTACGTAGAATGATAGAACTACGTAGAATGATAGCCTGCTGTCTGATTCAACTGTTTCTGAGCAGAGAGACAAAGCTGACAGACCATAAACAGGAACTTTGATTCTCACTCTGGACATTCACATGGCCTCATCAGTGCACAATAGATCATATTATACACCGAAAACCCCAGAAAAGTGAAATTTGATGTCATGGCACCTTTAATACCTGTATATTGAAGTCAAAGTTTTTAAGTTATTTTAATCACATCAACTGATCCCTCTTTCTGTTAAATAGATAAAATACTATATACTACAGGGGCGTGTAGCTTAGTCATTGCCAATTATTATAGCATGTACCTTCATTACCTGGTTGATTTTACTATTATGCCACAAAAAAGAAATAAGTCCATTTGCATTTTCTGGTAAGAAAAAAAGGAGCTGCCTGATACCACTTTTTCTTGTAGTAATTATCTCTGCAGCTCAGCAAATTGTTTTCTCTTTCCTCTGATGTTTGCTCAAATATGGTGAAAATAGAGGAGTAATGAGGGATACAAAATAAAACATCTTTGCATTTCAGAGACATATGCAGTTTTTCTACTTCACTGACCTAGCTTCCGCTGTTATGTGTATTTATTTGTGTAGTTTAAGCCTTTGAAAATGTCCACATTTACATAGAAAGTATTTTTACTTGCTGCTGTATCATTAGTTGCAGTGTTTGTCCCAAGTTTTGGAGAAATTGATTCATTTGACATCTTTGTGTGTACTTAAAGGCCAGAAAGATGACAGCCAGCAGGCTATATGCATAGTACTGATTAACTGAGGCTTGGAAATAAAAACCGTCTGACCTTTGGCTGTGATCTAATTTGAAACTTCTCCCTGATGATGCAGTGGAACAGCAATCAAAGCAATCATTCGACTCAAGGCTGCATTAAAAGTTTTGTTCATAAAAAAAAGACTTATCTTTCTGTTTTCATACCTGTTCATTGATTTCTCCGAGTACATTTTGGATTTTATGCTTCAATCCTCATCTCGTTTTGGACCAGGATATATTAAAGCTAATTATTTGGGCATTAACGATACACTTTCTCACATTAGAATGCCTTTTTTTTTTGCATTTATGTGGAGAAGATAGTAAAGGTAATGGAAGAATTACAAATGTAAGTGCATCCAAGATGAAGGGGCCATTAGTTCAGGGGGAGTAGTTGCCATAGCGACAGGATCTAATTAAGTTAAAAGCAAGGCCCTGGGCACTGCTAGAAAACAAAGCATATTTTTGAGATGGGCATAGTGGTCAAATGAAACTTGGAAGATTGAGGGAGATGAGGTCATACAAATTTGTATGACCAAATTTGTAGACGCTGCAAAAAAAATGAGCTAAATGTGGCAACATCTCATATTTAACATGTTTCTGATCATTTCAACAAGTCAAAATTGTGAACATCTAAAACAAATCTATTTTCTTTTTAAGGACTTGTATGATGACCATACACCATAGACACAAGAATTTTGAATTGTTTTTGGGCTTGTAGTGGTGCCTCAAGGTAAGTAAAGTTGGTCCTTGAAAATAAGGCCCATGAAATTCCATGTACAAAGTTTGACTTTGACAAATCAAAACATTACTGAGACATGACCTCACTTTCTGTTTTGCAGCTTTTCTGCCAATTTCACTTGGTTATGTGTGGAAATAATCTTCTCCTTTAGGTGAGGATTGGAAAGAGGAAAAATCTGCCAAATAAATATTCTTATGAAGTCCAACAGATGGGTTTCCCGTTTACAAACATTGGCCGCGTTTCCCAGTTAAGATTCTTCTTTGGATTAAAGAAGGCCTCAAGGAAGCTCTTCCTAACAAAGGATCGGGGGTGCTGAAAAAAAAGCAATCGAGGTCAGGTATACCGATCGACACCATTCATTTAGTGTGGAGGTTATTTTCCGACGCTGATATTGAGCCCATTTATACGTTTATGTGTTTGTGCAAGAAGACAAACTGTTAAAAATATGCATGTGATTACCAGTGATTGCAAATATTCATTGAAAAGCTCATTGTATATTGTGTAATTGGCCAAATTGTGCTAAACAGGTGTAGGCGATTGGAAATTTACAGATGCCCTATAAATAATGGTCATTCTGACGCTATTTGTTGACGTAATGGCTGAAGGGAACCCCACCAAGAGGATGAAGCGCTCTCCGGCCTTCACGCCAGAGGAGATGGCGATTCTGATTGAAGAAGTGGCAGGTAAAAAAAGCATTCTCTTTGGAGGGACAAAGGGGAAAAAAGACATAGAAGCAAAGGCCAGGGCATGGCAATCAATAGCGCTGAAAATGTCCCCATCCAGCCCTTGCAGTGTGCGCGACTGACACCGACGCCTTGCTGAGTCCGGTTCCATCCCCACTACCTCCAGAAAGCTCCCCACCGCGTAGAAACGCAACGCAGCCAGGCACTGCACCTCTGGGCTCAGAGCAAAGTTGCACCTTGTGGGCCTCCTGATGTGTGGAGCAACTATTTGAATGATCCGCTCGATTTCGTCGCGCGGTAGCCTGTAACGCATCTGAATAGCGCGATGACAGCACATCTAGAGGACTGAAATGCTGGCGCATGAAAGCATGCACATACACAGTGTCACTCCGTCTACGGCGACGCTGTTGGTTTGCTACCAAAATTTGCTGTAAAGCAGCCATGATGTCTGATACGGGTATGCGTAAATGGCCATGCTTTTATTGAGCGAAGCAGGTGCATCTCATCATGAACAGCTGACAAATGCGTAAATATGACGTGAGTCCTCATAGATTGCGTATAATTTGCGTACAATTCCTACCGCAATGTTTTTGTTTCTGTGGTTGATACCCACAGCTTTATCTAACGTAAGCTATAGGGAGGCCTATCTTGCCATAATGATTAAACTTAACCACAATATTTTCTGTCATTCACTCGGTAACTACAGTTTTCTTCCATCATAGATGATTGACATTATGACATGAGTGAGAAAACATGACTCAAAATACAACAACTGATCCGTGAATAGGTCCATTTTTAATAATTTCCATTTTCTACTTTTTTTTCACGGGAAATAGTGTCGTTTCCAAAAGTGACCAGTAGATGGGCCTGTTGTTCCCTTAGCAGGGGGGAACATTAAAGAAGGAGTCGAAAGAGTGGGTCTGGCCGCTCCTGAAAATAAAGAAGCTACTGAGTTAAGAGCGCATCTGGGAAACGCAACGTCCAAACAAGGCACCTTTAAGAAGTGACTTAAGGAGGACCTCAGCGTTAAGAGTGTCTTAACTAATCTGGGAAACGCGGCCATTGGCAGTTGCACACACAACCAGGGGGCAAAAAGCCTGTGTTTGGACTGCAGTCTACGGTCAAACACACACTCATATCATTAATAAAAATGTAAAGTAACCTGACGAACAAACAGAGATCGTTGTGTTTTAAATTATATTGAATAAATCTGTATTTTGATGACAAATTAAAAATAGAGACGCAGTGTTGCTGCTCTGTGTTTCTATTACCATTACACTAACTTGGCAAGGGAGTCATCACCTGGAAACGGCATTTTTCTTGTTAAAACATGGATATTTTTTGTGTTGGACCTCATTTGAAATTTGCCTGAAAAACTTGAGTTAGAAAGTGGCTTAAAATGTCCTTTAGACTCTTTGTTAAAACCATAAGTATTAAAAAAACTGGACATGCTTGTTTATTCTTTCGTAATTCCTGCCTCTAGTCCCTTTAAGAAGATTTACAAAAAGATGGAAATGAATTAAAACTCTGGACAAACTAAAACTTTTACCTGGTGCAAATAGGTGCTACCAGTGTGAATTTCATGGCAGGATGAGTCCAAGTTAATTCCTCAGGCTATATAAGAGTCCTTGCATTTGAAAAACATAATAAAGCAGTGCTATCATACAGCAAAAATGAACAGTTGAAGAACGTGCATGGTTGATGTAATATAGGCATAGACAGGCGCTGAGTGTTGTTTACCTAACAGCCATTTATACTGGCAGGGTTTGCTAGACCGTCCTTTGATGGAACATACTCTGTGAACAACTTTGTGGTAACAGAAAACAAAGCACATGTAAATGAAAATGGTGCCGATGTTGATGCATCTTCTGTCAGCATCAATATGGATCAAGGGTGCTTTGAAAATGCTGAGGATACACAGAAGAATCCTTGAAAACACAAATAAAGAGCTCCTGACATCAGGGTCTTTGTGATGTAAATCTGAGATTTGATGACGTGGGATCCTAAAAACGACACCAGCAAAGATCGATGAGTCTTTCCTTGACTCTTAAAAGCATCTTATAGAAAAATTCAGCGAATCATCAAAGTTTTACAGACCATACATCTTAGGGCTGGATCTATCAAAGGTTTGTGTGCATAAAAACGTGAGCTCTTCATGCACACACAAACAAATGTACAAACTGATCTATTAACAGTGTACTAAATGGGTTCAGTCTTTCAAACGTGCTAAATAGTGCCTCTTATCCATTTTGCACTTCTGTTGCTATGAATATGCAATACGGGGCGGTTACACACAATAGACCCTTTTCGTGTCACTGACCTGCAGACACTTTCCTTTGTTCAGCAACCTCTGATCCATGTCCTCATAAACTGGCCATTTCTGAAACTCTGCACGGATACCTGTTGTATTATTTAGATTTTTATATTTATCATACTTATTTTAAATTATACTGTATTTTCATTTCCCTCCTCCACTAATATCTCCATTTGTGGGTATTTCCTGTTGTGCTGTCGTCTCTCGCAATTCGTGTGGGGTGTGTTCCGTAGTGCACACCCCACACGAACTGAATCTTCAGCAGAATTGGCTTCTTCACTGTCAGCTCGTTTGTTTTTACTTCCTCTTCTGCCAGTCAGCTGTTAGTTAGCTGTCGAGTCTTGACTGGCTGTTGTTCCAGTAGCCTACGCATGATTTCTTAATGAGAAAGTCTTTTTTTTTGCTTTCTCTCAGCTGTGGACTTACTGCGCATGTTTGGGTCCTGTCGGAGTACCACACACACAACAGGATTGGTGGTCGCAAATATTAAACATGTTTATTATCTACAATCTCTCCATCCGAGCAGATCGGACCGGAACAATAATTCTTAACTCACCTCCACAGGAAGATTGGACACGATGTTGTTTGCAAACATCCGACAATCTGACCTTTGCTAGCTTTGATTGTAAAGGGGAGACAAAAATTGGCCTAATTTTCCATCAGTGTGTACCAGCCTTAACACTGCACAAACTCTTATATTGCAAATTCTGATTGCTGGGTGCTAGTTAGCAAATACGATACATGCATCTCTCTCTCTCTCTTTCTCTCTCTCCATATATATACATATATATATATACAGTCGTCCTCAAAATTATTCATACCCTCCAATTAAAGAAAAGGCTAAATTCACAACAGTAATTCAAATAACAGGAAACTAAAGAAACTAATGATAAATAAAATTTTATAAAATTGTAATTTAGTAAAATAAAATATTGCTTTTGAATGAGCTTTATGCACAACTTCACTACTTCCTGAACGTAAGCCAGCTCCTTTTCTTCCTGTCTTTCATCATTGGATGATTTGATTAATCCAGGTGTGTCTGACCTTGGTAACCGCGAGGACAATGGCCAGACACACCTGGATTAATCAGTCTATCCAATCGGCTGTTATCGTCAACCTGCTCGTAAAACATTGGCGCACACGTCTTTGTGCTGTGAAGGCGCGGTTTCGGGTGGTGTGTTTTTTTTAAACTGTCGCTTGCTCAAACCGTTTTTCCAACATTGTCAACCCTAGCTTTAATTCACCTTCATGAACAATAAAACATCTTTTTTCCACCTTTTACCATCCGAAACCAGCCTTTTTGTTTGCGTCCCCAACCCCTAGCAGAGCTGGGATGTAACAAAAGAAAACCCATATCTTTGGACCCCCACCACCGGCATCAGCAACAGCTGCAACATCACGAGAGTTTACTGTTTAATAGTGATACAGGTTAGACAGCTGGTGTATACAAGCTGCAGATGAAGATAACATGATACCAGGTGATATCATCCATGGCTCTATTTACCTGCTGTTACAGTTCTGTCATGTCCCCCATCAGCCCAAACAGAAAGCATACTGAATATTAGTGTAATATTTTAATATTAATGTATAATTATTATCATAATTGATCCTATATGGAATTTCCTGATTTAATCCTGATAAAATACTATCTAATATGTGCTGTGTTAATCTAGCAGGTAGATATTGTAATACTGAGGCTGCTTGGCTACACTAGTCTGTCCTCGTCAAACAGTCTTAAAATTGGACCAATGAGGAAAATTTTATTATCCTATGCAGATGAGGGAAATTTCTTAATCAGGTGGTCAGTGTTTTATCTGGATGTAAATTGTGTGATTGCAACTTTTTAAATAATGGTTGGTTAAATGTTTATCTGAAGTGCAAAGTGCCATATGGAGTGTTTTTCTTTTATTACCTCTGCCAAGGAAGTAATGTTTTTGGTAGCGTTGGTTTGTCCGTCCGCTGTCAGCAACTTTATGGGAAAAGTACTGGACGGATTGACCTGAAATTTTCACCAGCCGTGGGCTTCAGCCCAAGGACCAGCCCATTAAATTTTGGTGGTGATCAGGAGATCGGCCATGTTGGAAAGGCCTTTGATGAGTCGTAAGAGCCCCCTTGTGGCAGAAATGTGCAGATGCGGGACCGAGCACATGATGTCAGGATGCAGAAATTAAACTTGCGAGCAGCAGTGAGCACGAGGAAAGGAGACTGTTGGACAGACTTCTAGCCAGTTGAATATGGTGAACTGTGTGCGTCTGTGAAGAACTGTAAGTAACTAGTTGTATTTCTGCCTGAACAGGATGTTTATTTAGCCTTTAATGTTATTTAGCTGATTTGCTTATTCAGAAGTGTTCCTCTGTTCACCATGTGCCTTTTTATGCTATTAAGCTAGCTGACCCGTTACATGCCAATTACTGTAACTGTTCGGATTGAACACATATGCATGTTTAGTCCTAAGTGTAAGGGATTTATTAGTAATAATTAATGCCTTCAATGTGTTTCTTTGCCGAATGAATGTTCCTCATGGCTTTGTATTTCTGTGTTTATAGACCACACTCACTTCCATCCAGGCATTCACCTTAACTAGCCCTGGAATTCCTCACCTGTAAGCCTGTCGTTTGTTGCATTACTGTGCTGTTGTGATTAAGAGTGACCAGTAAAGACAGTTAACTGTACAAGCGAGTCCTGTGTGTTCTGACCGACACCCCATGGTGAACATCAAACCTCCTTACCAATGCCTAAACAGTTTTACATGAACGTCACCCTAAATGGCCAAATTTTTGGAATTTTTCCATATAATTTCCTTAGTGGGGGCTGTCTACTTCCTAAGTGGCGGATGGCTGTTATGTGGCAGACTGGGTGCAGTGCTGTTGGTGCCTTGGTGGAGGTTGGTGTTCCAGCCACACCTCTGGGCCTGGGCGCCTGAGCCTCTGCCCCTGCGGTTGCAGTCACTGTGCTGTCCCCAGTGAAGACAGCTCCTCTGATGGGGTTTCCTCACTTTGTCCGTCTGCACTTAGTCTCAAGTACAGTACATCAATTTATTTGAGCTGGCGAGGGTTGGTGTTGTGAATGTTGGCATGTGTGTTGTCTTGAAAATGCTGTAGTATTCTGGGTTTTTTGCAGGGTTGGCCAGGCGGGAATCTCATAAGTGTAAATTGCTTTGAGTTGCAACTTGCTTGAAAAGGACTTCATAAATAAAGCTTGATTAATTGATTATTTAAAATCATTTTAGCAAATAGAAATTTAGAGAACTAACTTTGTCCCCTCTCTTTTTTCTCTTCCTTTCACACACATGCAGACACACCCACGCACACAGATTGGCTGTGATCATTTCTCACAGAACTCTCAATCACAGTCCCTAGTTGCTCTCAACCACTGAAGCCTTGAAATCCCAGAAAACCTCAAATGCAACTAAACTGAACCACATCTGCATCCCGAATGCAGATGTGGACTTTGATTACACACCCCCATGATGAGTATTTGTTCTAACCAGCACTGGTGTTCTGATATTTTCACCATTTTAATGTAATTTAATTATAATTGTAAGACTTTTGCACACACTTTGAAATACTGTATTAACATAATTTTTTTTCTCTTTAAGTTCCTTTGTGTATTTCAATGGCTTTACTGCAGCTGCTGATGCTTTTAGTTTTTCGCTTAAAACACTTGAATTGTTCTACAGAAATAAACTTACTTTGCCTTCAAAATACAGGAAAATGCTGTTTTATTCTTTTTAGTGTAAGATGGGCTATATAAGGATTGTGCTAGAAAATTTCAATGTTTGAAATCCCAAATGTCTTGTAGAAACCAATGGTGCAAAATTGCACTGTAGTTTGTAGATATTCATTATTATAGTGCTGTAAACAAAACCTACAAAAGAACACCCTCATTCATTTGATGCTTACTGAACACATGAACCATGTTCCTGTCGCTTTACTTCTACAGTACACAGACGAGGAGAGTGTGTTGATTTATGCAGGGTGTTAAATGGGCCGACCCACAAGTGGTTTTTACTCTGGTAGTCCCTGAAGATGGCAATGCCTGGTTGACTCATATCTTCAAATGGCTCCACTGCCAAGCAGCTGCTCATGCGCAAGATTGTGCCGGATTTAAGCTCTTTTGCCCAAGTCAGAGAGACATAACCATGCAAAAGTGAGCAAACAGCGTCAAGCCCCATCTTGTGTTGGAGAAACAGTCTGAATTTAGATCATGTTTGTGCAACATTTTAGAAGAAAGATAAAACTGAAACTCCAGCAGTCGTCTGCTTAAAAAGGATTTCTCTCGGAGGCATGTCATGCCCACTTAACACTGACACATTTCACACATAACGATGATAAGGTAGCACTGACAAACTGTGGCTCAAGTCTTAAAACCATAACCCATCGCCCCCACCCCCTCACCTAAAGACTCAAATTACGCAGGGTGCACGTCATGAATTCACCAGTCTGCACGGGGGCTGAGAAGGGCGGCGAACTCCCCCTCTTCCCTCCCTCCCTCCCTCCTTCTCCCTGAATCTTTTGGGCCAACAGCTCCTGACTGTGTGCGCTGACGAGCGGTCTCCGCTCGGGACAAAACTGCCCGCAGCTGCTTCACATTCTCAGTGCTCGAGACTGAGCGGTCAGGAGCGGAGCGCGCGCGTCTCGCTGTTGGAATATTTACCTCAAATGGACTTTATATAAGCCAAGAGCGCACAGTTTCTTTCCACTGATCATGACCCCGTAGTTGATCATTACAAGTGCTGTCTTGTTGAGATCCAACTTGTGAATCCTGACCTTCCCAGCGCCACCGGCTTTCATGTGTTTTATGTGTTTGCGCTCAACAGTGAGGTAGAAGCTACTATTTGACAGTGTCGGCGTGTGATTTATCCCGTGAATGCTGCCGTCGGGGTCCATGTCTGAGCCCTGCAGGATCAGCCTGTCATAGGGCATCATGATTTCTCTGGTTCTCCACAAGTGGATGAGGAATATTTCCCCTGAGATGCTGCTGTTGGTGCCGATATTGTGGCTTTTACCCCTGACTGGAGGGGCTCCCTCTCTGACTACCGAACAGCTGGACATGGGGGTGGTAAGTTTAACGTCTTTTGTATTTACACGGGGGTTGGAAGTTTTACTATGGTGCGTGACCGGTTTTAATCTCGAGGGGGCGAGAAGTTCGGATGCCAAAAGTGGGCAACCAACGCAGTGAAGTGTTTGTTTTAACCCACTCTTGTAGCAGCAGTTTATCATACTTTATGTGGCGCTGCGGGGCTTGTCCCGTTCTCCCCATCTGATCTAACACCTCGCAGCAGTCCGATGCCCCGGGGAAGCTTTGCCTTGCAGATGGGAGAGAGAGAGAGAGAGAGAGAGAGAGAGAGAGAGAGAGAGAGAGAGAGAGAGAGATTTAAAAAGAACAAAAAACAGAGGCACTTCTCTAAAGCTGAAATCGGGGCTCCTGTAATGGCTTGCAATGAATAAATGTAAATTATTTGCCTTGGCGGAATATCGACCTCCTCCACAGCATGCTGACATAGTGTATATATCCAGCACTGATGAATCGCAAACGGGGCTTCCTTCCAGCACAATGACAACCTAAGTCATAAGAGCCATTATTTCCTTTTCTCAGTCTTTCCTCTAAAAACACCTGTGACGTCCCTCTGAGCAGTTCAAATAAGGCTGCTTAAGGTGATGGAGAGATCCCACCGGCTTTACTGCTGCATCAATTAGGCAAAGTGATTCATTTCGACCACAACGAGCATTTCTTAATCTTAACGAGATGTGAGCTTTGGATTTGCTGTATTAATTTTGTGATTAATGATTACAGGTAAAATGTGTTCTGTATTGATGCTGAGCTATCTAAATAGAACCCTCGATAAATTGTTTGTGGGCATGATTGCTACTTTCATGATTAGATGTGTCATACTTCTAGTTTGTATTTGGACTTTAATGAGGGAAGGACCTGCAGATAAAACAAGTATCTGTTTATTACTTGGGCTACTCTTGAGACGACACCTCATTAATTGTTTATATTAATAAGAACTCCGCAGAAGACTGACAGTTTCCTTCTTGGAGCCTATATATTGGTATAATTAGTCTTCCAGTACACATTCTCTGCTGCTCCAAGCTCTGATGGATGCATGTTTTTTCTGCTGCTCATCCAGCTTGTCTCTTCTCGCATGAGTCTGTCATCAACTGCTGTGTTTGCCTTGGCTTTTTTTTGAGGGGGGAGTGCACATTAAGTATGAGTTCCATTTCAGAAATATTCTAGGGGTATTTCTGATGGTGAACCCAGTGCCTGGCATATTTCCAGTGAAGACGGCCATTCATCTTCTTCAGAGTTACAAAGCTTCAGACAGAACTTCAGTTTCATGAGTTTCAGGAATTCATTCTTCTGGTGTTGCAAAAGGGAGCACTTAGTCATCTAGAAATGTATCCAGGGTTATGTAGGATGTGCACATCTCATCACAAAAGGTTGATTTCAGGCTGGGTTGTCAGCATGATGTTTGGATGTTTGAGTGTGAAAACATACATTTGCACACCTTTACATCAAGAAGAAACTGATCAATGTGATCATGTCTTACTGTATTCCTGATATTCACAGCTGCTTGAGAGAACTATTTGGACTCATTTCTTACCACATGTTAAACTTCTCTCTTCAGATGTGTTTACACTGGCTCTCCACCATTTAATGCTGTGCGACTGGTTTATATGAGCCCCTGTGCAGAGAACAGCTGCACTTTCTTTTTTTTAGGAACCTATGAACCAAAACAGGGAGCTTAAAGCAGCTTAAAGCTGTGGAGAGATGAATCCTTATGGTGAGCATATCAGCTCAAGAAAACCTTATTTTTTCTTTATCAAATATGATTTAATTTAGAGTTACCTTTTAAGATTATTTGTCAGTGCAGGTTTGAATGTAATTAAAGGCTCAAAGATGAGTGATTTTAACTTCAGTATGTGTTTATTCTCAGTTAAATTTATAAACATTCATTGGCTTATTCGGGTTTCATGCTTTTGTCCATTGAAAATCCCAGAAAACCCCAAAATAGTTAGTTTACAATTTATTAATCAGTCAAAACAAACAATTAATCTCAGTGCATTTATTTGTTTTCCTCTGTGAGAGACACTTTGAACCTTATTCATTCATTTCCTTTATTATTAATGGATTTATCATTACAGCTTCATATATGCTTGTAAAACTTAACAGTCACAATGTATAGTAAGAATGTAAATACTGTTTATCTCATCAAAGACGGAGACAGATTTTCCTCCAGTTGTTTGTTTTGCGAGTTTAGCGTGATGGGAGCCGGACAGGCAGACTGACAGATGTGCTCCCTTCTCCCCTGTGACTGGTTGATTGACTTTTAAATAAGACTTTCTCCCGCATCGATGAAATTGCTCTCAGCTGTTGAGAACAGGTGGATAATTGGTTGTCGAGGGTTTCAGTGGCCTCTCGCATCTCAGCCCATTTGTGTTCATAACTGCCATACATTTGGGACTCGGCCTGCAAAAACAGTCATCTATCCGCAGAAGCGTGTCCTGATATCCAGCTCTGCTGCTCCACAGTCCCATCTCACTTCAAAGCCATGACAAGGCTTTTAGTCGAGCTTGAGCGCTGAATTTATCCGTCTGTCTTTGTAACGACTGTACACAGTGACCGTAATTAACTGCGCTGCAAACTCAAGCACAGCTCAGAGGCATGCAGTTTCCAGCTTTTGCTGTTATCTAGCTCAGTGCATCACTGCCGTGCACCAATTTGCAATTTCAGCATTTGAGGGAACTCCTACACAACAGCTACAATGTTATCTGCACCATGTGTGTTCCACTCATAATGCCATTCTTTACTCATGATGACTGCCTTCAGTTCAACTAGAAACACTACTTCTAACAGCATTGGTGGAAATTGTTGGAAATCATTGGGGGTCCAGACCTTGCCTTCCTGGGCAATGTAATTGATTAAAAGCATACCTGAGTTAACAAAATAAACAAAACATGATATTTTAAAAGATGACTTTTTATACTCTGCAAAGGTTTGCTCTACTTTTGCCTCTGACTGCTCACATTGCTCTTATTGTAGACGCTATAGAAGATGTTTTTCAGAAAGCAGAGACTGTTAGCGAGTTCTTGAATAATGCGCATGCGCAAGACCAACCTGCTAGATTCACCGCTCACTCCTCCGGCCACAGAATAACCTCTACAAGCCACTCCGGTGTTTAGCAGACAGCAGGTACAGATTCTTCATCATGTCACAAACGCAAGTAAACGCAATGTTGTTGTCTGAACATCGCTAACTGCTAGCAGAATGATTGTTAGCTACCTGCTGTAAACGTCAGACGAGTGCGCGCAGCTTTACTCTCGCCAGTTAATCACTCTCATTGATCAGTCTTGCCTATTACACGTTGAACTGACCGTCAATCACTCTTACTGCTGATAATATTTATATATTTAAAACTTTTAGTTAATCATAGCGTATGAGGTAGTGACCCCAATTTTACTGAATATTGCAAAAATTGTTGAAAGAAACATCTTCTATAACGCCTTTAATCAGGGATGTTAAAGCTAAATGTCTTTTTTCATCCTCCAAATGATTAATCATAAAGATTTAATCTCCGTGATGCCATCTGATAAAATCACCCTTCACAACTTAAAGACACAAGGTATTCTGTCATTTTATCAAAGTCTGCTTGTAAATCGGTTACTCTGAGAACAGAAAAAAATGTTTAAAAAAAAACTACAAGAACAACAGCTCGTTCATGGGGGCTGCAGCTCACTGCCCTTTCATGCCAAGTGAATAAAACAGAAAAAAGAGGGAAGCCTGCCTGCGGTGGAGAGGAGCACCTCGCTGACATGGACAACTCATCCAAAGGTTGTAAGATTGTTGTAAGGTACTTGAGGAAAAAGGAAACAAGTAGATAAAGGGTGAGAAAAGATGCCATAGGCTATATTATGACAAAATAACTCTTAGGTGAAATGAAGCTTAACTGCAGTAAGTGAGAGGTTTGTCCTTCACAGGATCTGCATCCTCAAATTAAAACTCAATAGCAAACAAATAAAAAGGTGAACGTGTCTTCATCTCCACTGCTCATTGCAGCCAAACCACTTACAATTTTAACCAGACAGCTTTTTGTTCTCCTCATTGCCTTACGATTCATAAGGAGCAGCTGCACTTTCTAATACATGCAAGCCCATAGAAGCAGGAGGTGTATCCTCACCTCCAGTCATTATGATTTCTTGAATTATCAACTAATTTTTAAGCAGTTTGCTGTATTAGAAACACCAAATGTGCACTTTTAATGATTTAGCGAGATTATCGTGTCATATTACCCTCTGTTTACCCGTTCCCTCAATCTCTCCCAATGTATAACCAAAAATACAAATATAAGAGCTGTCTCAAAAAGAAAAAGATGACTGTACAGTATCAACAGCCTTCATAGTAGAAACTTGAAAAATGCTTTTGTAGGATCTAATTCATTTTTATGAAGGAGATTAGATTTGTCTGATTTTTACACCCCATGTGCTACATGAAAAAAAAAAGAAGGCAATGCCTGTGTGGTGTACGCCTAAGGGGACAGCTATTCCCTGCCAGGCTGCTTCTAATTCTCATTTTGCTTCATATTTCCTCAATGAGAATACCATCTGGTCTGGTGTCCATTGAATAGTAAAAAAAAAAAAAAAAAAAAAAAGGAGAAAAAAAAGTGAAGCCTATTCCAAACCACCCTCCTCCACCCACTTATACCTCCACTCCCTCATCTTCTCTCTCCCTGCTAGACCTCATAATGCTGAGCTCTAATGCAACTAGCCTGCTCAGCTCCACTGCCACCGCTCCTCATTAGCTCCTTCTTTGCCTCTTTAAAGTGTGAATATCACCAGTATCATATTCTGTTCCCCTTAGCTTTTCAGTCTCCTTCCTTCAGTTTTCCCCTGACAAACCAGATTGGAGGCTTTCTTTTCACCAGCACATCGTGGGTTCCTTTGATTACACCTGGAGGCCCAGGGATAGAGTATGGGGCTCAAAGAGAAGACTAAATGCGGAGGCAGTCAAGAGACATACAATGGAAAGATTGCCAAAGACGTCAGTGACCAACCAGGAAGAGGATATACATATGAATCACCAGTGTGCTGCAAAGGTGCTTATTTTTATGCACATGTGCTTGGAGATAGCGACGTTTGTTAAGGAGACATCATAGTTCAGTTAGTGAATAAGTGGAGATGTATCTTGTATGCACCACACTCTCAGGAGGAGTTCCATGTAGTGGAAATCAACCATTCCTTCAAAGTTTTGCCTACCCCATCCTGTCACCGCAGCTTTGCTCAGTGTCAAATTTCTCTTGAGACTCACTAGGTTTGAGGAGAAAGTGAGATTTCTTAATAACCTTAGGGGCCAATTGAGTAAGGCTCTTAAGAGTCCTGCCACAGTGGTGTGAGAGTAAAAGGTGCCAGCTCCAACACTTCTGCATGATGTTTTTTCAGGCTGCAATGACATCAGGCTGTGAGTGTGTTTGGAAGAATTCTTTGTTTAAACTTCACTTTCTGCGCATAAGAAGTTGTTGAGTAACAGGTATTGATTTCTAGTCTTGTCTTTTCAGAGTGGTAGATTCCTACCTGTCCTTGAGCTGCTGAATCTGGCTGACTAATAGCCATATTCACAAAGATGGACTTTAATGTGGCTCTACAGCTCGGGGCTAAGCAATAAGCTTTGAGCTATATATTCAAGTAAAATGATTTAATTTTGGCCTTTTGTGTGAAGTTGTGTGTGCACACAGTGAGTAAAAGCTGGTGTGTGTTGCTTGCTCGACTGCAGAAAAGGCAGGAAAGATAAATTTTCTATGTGCAATTCTACAACAGAAGATGATGTTAGCCCTTTAGAAGCTTATTATGTGAATTGGATGCCTTATAGGAAACAGTGTCTGGTGTGCAAACAGACAGTGTTTTAATATTGTCATTTTGTTCAGAGCTCTAGTTGCCATCAATCAACACATGGGAAAGCGTGGAGAGTTGGCTACACGTAAACATAGTGAAAGGTGCATTTTCATGCAGTGTTTGTGTCTGAACCGAGCCAAGTAGTGACTCACATAGGAATTAGAGGTAAACGGCAAGGAAAAAGAGGGTGGAAAACAAAGAAATGAAAAGATAAATGTCCCCAACAGGCCTTGAAACATAGGTCGGACTGTAGATTTCTGCCTCCACATCTCCCTCCTGCATCCTAGCAAGTTACAATACAAAATGATGTAATAAGACGATCTTAATTCTCTATATAGTACATTAGCTGCCTTTACAAAATCAATAATAAGACAACAGAAACAATAAACCATTTATTTATCCAACCCTCCAAGTTGCTTGTCATTTGTTCATAAATAAATACTGCAGACATGCTGGTAGTGTTTGATCTTGCCCAACGCATCTGCTGTCAGAGCCAACAAGGGATATCTTTGAGAGAGGCTTTCACAAAATAGCAGTATTTGATATTTTTGTTGAGAACAGTTATTAAGAAACATTGTAAAGAAGAGTTTCCAAACTTTAAACAACAGTTGATCGTGTACCACATCAAAACACTTGGCTCTGTTTACTTGAGTGGAAAATGGTGGAATATAACTTTTACAAGAGCATTTTACAGGAAAAATGCAAACAGAAACAGACTGATTCTGCACTGGTTTTCACCGAAGCAAATAGGCATTGACATAAATAAGCCTTTACTTTCTTTCTTTCTCAAGTTAAATGTAGACTTCCCAAAACTACTGAGCACTCTGAAATATCTTTGGAACACCAGCCTTTTGTGCCCTAGGAAAGTTTTCATGTGTTGCATACACATTTTATGGTTGAATGCATTTTTTCACTCCTTCTCTGCAGTGTGTAACAGTAAAATGATGCAAATGCTTTGTGGCACATTGCTGTTCTGAAGGCTGTGACTGAAGAGGACTTGGCCGTATGTTATCTGTTTATTTGCTTTTCATGTAGAGAGAGAAGTGCAGGTATTAAACTTCCATCTGCAGTCTTAACAGCAGTTCTGTCCCATCTATTTTTGTTTGATTTTACAGCAGTGATTTATTCAATATCAAGGCCAAGTGAGGGCTGTTTTCTGCACAAGAGCTGCACGCAATGGTCTTTTTCCATCAACTTGAACTGACTTCATCACTAGCAGTCCGTCTTCAGGGCTCCCCATATAGAAAACCTCAAATCAGCTCCATGTGGATGGTTCTATTTTAACTCGCAGAGCCTCGCCTTCCTTCTTGTCTTTGACCACATCAAGGCTCTGGTTGCCATTGCTATTCAAAAGACTGACTAGGTCTTGTAATTACAGTGGTTTCATGCGCTGTGCTGGCTCATATGCCAAAGCCTGAAATAATCTAAAGCTTTGCCAACCAAACTGCCAATAGACCACTTTAATAGCTAGATCAAGAAAACCCGAAAGTAACAACAAAGCTGCTCTGAAATTACTTGCAGAAATTGGCAGAATTATAATAAGTGGTTTTATGTGTTTGCATGTTGTTTCTTCATGATTGTGTGTTTCTGTACGCATGATTGCCTGTTTGTGTGTGAGTGATGGTCAGTGCCATGCTTGTGATCTCATAGTTTGTCTCTAAATATGAGTCTTTCGGCAAGTGGAGCAGATGATTGAAAAGAGGAAAAGGGAGCGGATGAGGATGATTGCTTATCTTCTTTGGAGTCCACTTCAAGACGTGGTTAAGTTATATGCTTGCAATCCCATTTCTCTGACGGTCCAAGTAAAATGAGGAGAATTACAGGAGGAAAACCAAGAAAGATTGAGTGGGTGGCAAAGATAAGCTGTGTTTCCATCCAGCTATCACTGGCAATTAGACCTACTTTCTCCAGTCTAGGGTTGATACTCAACTCAAGTGCATTTAATAAGCCACTGACAGTCTGCAGAAATGCAAGAGGCTCTCATGGCTGGTGTTTATTTAACTGTGTCAATGACTGTCTGGAATAGGCTTAATGTTACATTTAGGTTCATTTTAAGAACAGACCTATGTTCTTTTAGGTTCTAGTCTAAAATAGAGCCAACCACAAAGTGAAATGGACACACTTGAGCAACTGTGTACATATCCGGTGTGTATTTTTGCATGTGCACACTCACTGTATAGCCTTGCCAGTTGCTAGCATTCCTGAGCTAAAGCCAGAGAGACATTGTAAGGATTACTATAGTAACATGTAGCTGCTATTTTCAAGGCTGGATGAAGAGTGTATAAGGAAAGCCTATAAATATACCATCATGTATGTATTCCCTGCTACCGCTTTGAACTTTAAAAGGCTATTATAATGAAGGAATCCTTCTCTAATCTCTTCACACTGAACAAACACATTAGGAAACAAGGTTGGATCACATTACTTTTAAATGTCTGGGGTTACGAAAACCAAATTATGTTACATTGTTACAAGATTTAAACTATGCTGCTGGTATAATGTACATTATTGCAGTAAACAATATTTTCTCTATATTAGATACTCTTTAATATGCTTCATCCTCTTTGCACCCCAACAGTTTTTGGTGAAAAGAAATATTTTGGACATCTCTGTCCAATGTAAACTTGGATTGTAAATGGTCTGTACTTATATAGCGCTTTTCCAGTCATACTAACCGCTCAAAGCGCTTTACACTACATATCACATTCACCCAGTCACACACACATTCATACCCTGATAGGCACATCGGGAGGCAACTTGGGGTTCAGTGTCTTGCCCAAGGACACTTCGGCATGTAGTCTGGGGAAGCCTGGAATCGATCCCACAACCCTCCGGTTGAAAGACGACTGCTCTTCCACCTGAGCTACAGCCGCCCCAATTGTAGAGTTGATGCATGGATGGTGGATGCTCTAGCCATGTCAAATTGTGCACCATTACCTTTTTTGTTTGACATCAGAGTTTGCACCATTATCACCCCTGTTTAAATGGCAGCAGACATAGACAAAGTTAATCCAGTGCTAATTTGGTAACTGAACTTTTTACATGTTTTTATAAAAATGTACAGCCACTATATTATAGAATGGGGTTGTGAGGGGTTCATAGAAAACATTAAATCTGCAAGTGAGGATGAATGCTTCTTGGGGTATTTTAATAGGTCACCACCACCAGGGGGGTGGTCCCCCTTTTCAAAAAGGGGGATCGGAGGGTGTGTTCCAACTTCAGGGGGATCACACTTCTCAGCCTCCCTGGTAAAGTCTATTCAGGGGTCCTGGAGAGGAGGGTCTCTCATATAGTGGAACCTCAGATTGAGGAGGAGCAGTGTGGTTTTCGTCCTGGTCGTGGAACAGTGGACCAGCTCTACACCCTCTTCTGGATCCTGGAGGGGGCATGGGAGTTCGCCCAACCAGTCTACATGTGCTTTGTGGACTTGGAGAAGGCGTTCGATCGTGTCCCCCGGGGATTCCTGTGGGGGGTGCTCCGGGAGTATGGAGTGCTGGACCCCCTTGTTCGAGCTGTCTGGTCCCTGAATGATCGGTGCTAGAGCTTGGTCCACATTTCCAGCTGTAGGTTGAATCCATTCCTGGTGAGAGTTGGACTCTGCCAGGGCTGCCCTTTGTCACCAATCCTGTTCATAACCTTTATGGACAGGATTTCTAGGCGCAGCCAAGGTGTTGAGGGGATCTGGTTTAGTGGCCTCAGGATCGAGTCTCTGCTGTTCGCAGATGATGTGGTTCTGTTGGCGTCGTCGGGCCGTGATCTCCAGCTCTCGCTGGAGCCATTTACTAGCCTGGTACACCAGCCTGACTAACGCCATGTATGAGATACACGGCAAGTCAGTCTGGATTCCCTCCGTTGGAGACTGATTTCCAATGCGAGACGAGAGGCGGTACTAACAGGAGGAAAGTGAACCGGAGAGAACCAATCAGAAGTGACTGTAGCTGGCGTAGCTCGGCACTCAGTTGCTACGTTTCTATGGCGACGTCGGAAGTCAGCGTTTGCACGTTGTTTTTCCCTCTCTATTTAATGTAGTTTTCTTGTGTATATTAACATAGAATGTTTGGTTTTATTATTATAAATACTCTGTTACATGTCAGCATTGTTTATTGCTGAACTACTAATATGAGAAAGCGTTTGTGTCGCACATCATGTGACTATGACCCGGAAGCTGTTAGTTACGCACCAAAACAGAGCAGAAACAGAGGTGGAGACGTCGGAGGAGTTTAACGTTCATCTGTTAATAATTCTACTGCTGCACTGTGATTGGTCCGGTCAATTTTTTACCGGAGTGGAATCATTCTCCAATGGAGGGAGCCCAGACTGACTCGCTGTGTATCTCATACATGGCGTTAGTCAGGCTGGTGTACCAGGCTAGCGATTTACAGCCGAGTGTGAAGTGGTCGGGATTAGAATCAGCACCTCCAAGTCCGAGACCATGGTCCTCACCCGGAAAAGGGTAGAGTGTCCTCTCTGGGTTGGGAGCGAGGTCCTGCCCCAGGTGGAGGAGTTCAAGTATCTCGGGGTCTTGTTCACGAGTGAGGGAAAAATTGAGCGGGAGATGGACAGATGGATCGGTGCGGTGATGCGGACTCTGCATCTGTTTGTCGTGGTGAAGAAGGAGCTGAGCCAGAAGGCGAAGCTCTCGATTTACCAGTCCATCTACGTTCCTACCCTCATCTATGGCCATGAGATGTGGGTCATAACCGAAAGAACGAGATCGTGGGTACAAGCGGACGAAATGAGTTTCCTCTGCAGAGTGGCCGGGCTCTCCCTTAGAGATAGGGTGCGGAGCTTGGTCATGCGGGAAGGACTCAAAGTAGAGTTGCTGCTCCTCCGTATAGAGAGGAGCCAGATGAGGTGGCTCGGGCATCTGGTCAGGATGCCTCCTGGACGCCTCCCTGGTGAGGTGTTCCAGGCACGTCCCACCGGGACAAGACCCCGGGGGAGACCCAGGACACACTGGAGGGACTACGTCTCCCGGCTGGCCTGGGAACACCTCGGGATCCCCCCAGATGAGCTGGCGGCTGTGGCCAGGGTGAGGGAAGTCTGGGCTTCCCTGCTTAGGCAGCTGGGCCTGCGACCCGATCCCGGATAAGCGGAAGAAGACAGTGCGGTACCACCGCAGTGACATCCCGAGTGTGAACACTCGTGCAGATTTTTTACAACTTGTGCAAATCTTTTTTTTTTTTTCTTTTTTTTTTAAGCACCTGGACTTTAAGCAAAAGCACAAACATTTGTAAGATAATGTTCCAGGAGGGAGATAATGCATGATGGACAAGGTTGGACAGTACATTCTTTTTTTTCTATGTTTTGATTTATTTTAAGTTTTAAATTTTTAATTTTCTTTCTCTTTTCCTCCTCCCCCCCTTTTTTTTTCTTTTTTTTATTTTTACTATATATCCCCCTTAATATATATAAAAAAGAGACCGCCCCGCCACGAATAAAAAAAATTTATTTTTTATTTTATAAAAAAAAAAAAAAAAAACATACCCCCCCTACTTTCTTCTCCTTTATTATTTTTTTTTATCTCATTATTCGTTCTTCTCTCTTTCTTTCTTTTCTCTCTTACCCCTTCTCCACACCCCCCCCATTTTTGGGTGGACGCCTCCTCTCCGCCCGCCCCCGCCGGCCATTATTTTTGTTTTTTGCCACCCGCCCGCGCAGCCCCCCCCTCCTTTCTCCACCCAGCCCCCCCTATATAATTTGGATTTTTTTTTTTTTTTCATACCCCCCCGCCTTTTTCCCTCTCTTCCTTTGCCCCTTTCCCCCCCCCCCTTTTTTTTTTTTCCCCTTTTTCAAATCCCCCCGGCCCCCCCTTCCCTCAAAACCCCCCGGCGCCAAAAAGAGTGTTTTTAACCTCCTCGCTTTTTTTTCCCCGATTTTTTTAATCAGTTTATCAATTTCCCATATCTTTACCCATATACATGTAAGCAGAGCTGTAGTTGTGGCTTGACTTGGCCATTTAATATAACTACCATTTTTGTCCCTGTGAAAAAAAAAGGAAGGAAAGAGAACGCTTTATTGGCCAAAGTGTGTCTGATTGCATGACAACAGGAGGCAATAAACGTCTCCTTTCAGCTTGTCAGCATTTTGCCCACTTGACTTGTCATGTTGGAGAGCAAGACTATTGACAGATTAGCTAGTAGCAAATTAGTCCCAGGTCAGGCGGTGAATTAAAATCCTCTACAGAGCTGTACATTTCATGTGTTTTGCATGCTCTACTTTTTTTTTTTTTTTTTTTAACACGTGAGGCAAAGGATCAGTAGGTATTCTCTGTAATCTCCTATCAATTCTGCATACCAGTTCCTTTTGCTTTGCTAATTGGTTTAGACAATTTTATTCAGGTATCACCCACCTCTAAACTTTATCACCTGCAATTTAAATTATTTTTTTATTGAATTGTAGTCAAGCGTCTATATTTTTATGTATTTAGAAAGTTTGGTCTTAGTCAGAAGAACAATGACTCAATCTTTCAATCTTTTTTTTCCCGTGTGTGAACATACAGTAGTTTGCAATGTTATTGTTGTGTGTTTCCATAAAGATAGATATTTACCCCCGCCAAAGAGGTAATGTTTTTGGTAGCGTTGGTTTGTCCGTCCGTCTGTCTGTCAGCAACTTTACGCAAAAAGTACTGGACTGATTGACCTGAAATTTTCACCAGCCGTGGGCGTCAGCCCAAGGACGAGCCCATACAGTTTTGATGGTGATCCGGATCACCTTCTAGATCCAGGAATTTTTTGAAGAATTCTTAATCATTGTGAGATCGGCCATGTTGGAAAGGCTGTTGATGAGGCGTGAGTGCCTCCTTGTGGCAGAAGTCCTGTGTGTTCTGACTGACATCCCATGGTGAACATCAAACCTCCTTACCAACGCCTATAGTCTTACATTAACATCACCCTAATAGGCTAATTTTTTAAAATTTTTGGCATATTAACCCATACAAATGGCCCGACTGTTTGGTAAAAGATTAGACGAAAGGATTTCAATGAGCTCTATTATGTTTCGGAAGTTGATCTGCATCCAGAGAAAATTCTGGATACTACGATCCAGAACACACAAAAGTGAGGGAGTCGAGGTGCTTGGAGGAGGTTTGCGCTCTCCGAGTGCTTTTCTATTTTGTTATATTGTAAAATTGCATTTTAATTTAACAAAAAACAAAACAGGAAAAGAAACATAAAATATCACTGGCCAAAACTGAAGAGACCTAAAGTAAAAGTGTCATTTTAAGTACAGATCTGGGCATGAAGAAGTTCCCCTTTCAGCCGACTGCCAGCCACTTACCAGCGACTTGTCCGCTAATTCAATCGCACAGAGAAACGCCTGTGTGCCCAGGGAAAACGATTTCCGAGCATAAATGAATGCCCGGAACAAGGATGTTTCCACACGCCAAGTTTGGACACCGTGCGTGATGACGTACTTGCGGGACAAACGGTTCAGCCAGTGATAGTGCAGTAATGGTGCACTATTAGTGCACCGCTTCTGGCAGAAAAAGGAGGAACTTTTTCATCCCCAGATCTGTACCTTAACCAACAGCTGCAGCTTTTCTCTAATTAGAATCTACAACATGTTTCTGTACTTTAAGTTCTTACATTTTTTGTCTACAGTCTTCATTAAGAAGCAGGACAATAATATCTGATGGTAAGCAAGGGTGGGATCAGCCAGTGGCAGCTTTGAACATTTCATTTTCATTTTGGTTTGTGGAGCAGAGGTAAATGTATACTGCTGCTGACTGCACCTGGGAGCTGGAACTGATGTTGCATGAGAACTGATCCTCAGGGTGCTGCTGTAGGCCCCTCCCCTGTCCCAGAGCACTCAACAAAGAGGAGTAAACCATACTTTCACCTATGTCTCTAGAATTCTCCAATAAGACCAGAAAATGTTAATAGATCTGATTTTTTTTAGTAGTCTCTAGAGCAGGGGTTTGCAACCTTTACAATCCAAAGAGCCATTTTTGCCTCAATCCAGCAGCTGTAGGTCAGGTAGAAGAGCAGTCATCTTTCAGAGGGCTGGGAGATCGATTCCAGGCTTCTCCAGACTACATGCCGAAGTGTCCTTGGGTAAGACACTGAACCCCAAGTTGCCTCCCGATGTGCCTATCGGGGTATGAATGTGTGTATGATTGTGTGTGTGTGACTAGGTGAAAGTGACATGTAGTGTAAAGCGTTTTGAGCGGTTAATACGACTGGAAAAGCACTACACAGTATAAGTACAGTCCATTTACCATTTACCATAAAAGTCATCCAGAGCTGCAAATATTTCATGGCCTTTAAAAAAAAAAAAAAGGGGGGGGGGACTGATCATTCTGATAAATACTTACTATATGTAAATAAATATATAATATAAATGTGTTGTCTATTTTAATACTTTTAGTTGTGGAAATTCAGTGCAATTATTCCACAAAAAAACTTCTAAAATCTGCATTTGTTATATACACTTTATTACTTAGTTCTATGTCATTTATTGTCAATTTTATTGAGAGCCATTGTGGAAGGTCCAAAGAACCACTTTTGGCTCTGGAGTCGTGGGTTGCAGACCTCTGCTCTAGAGGATTTGAACACTTGCTAATCAATGTAATCTGGGTAACTGACAGTTGTTCCACATAACTCCTATTGCAAACTGTCAATAAATGTGTTCATTCTTTTAATGCTTAAAAAAAAAAAAATCATAGTCTAATTTACATCTTTAATGTCCCACCCCACAAGAAGCTCTGACTCAAAATATTTACCTTTTTTTCATTGCAAATTTTTAAAAAATGAAACGACAGTTGCTTAACTTTTATTCACAAAAGAGAAAAATCTGCTTTTTACAACAAAACTATCAACAATAACATTCAGTCAATAATCATTCAGAACTTGTCACATTGAAACATAGTGGCATTAACGTAGAGGTTGTATTCTGTTACAAACTACTACACTCCATGCATACAGTGGCTCTTTATCAATCCTAGTTTCTATTTTATATTTTCTTAACGAGCACAGCAAACTAACGCAGCCCACATGTGATATTGATTTCCAAAGTTTTTGACAAACAAAAGAAAAAAAAAAAGCATGAGGGTGAGATTTTTCAAGATCAAGGCAATGAAATAAGAAGAGAAAACGCACTGCCATCAGATTCTAAACTCATGCATCAACATTGCATAGCTGAAAAAGCCCCCAATCTAATATTATAAATGAGCTCAACAGTTGGAGAGTGACCCGTGTGGGGTCACAAACCAAATCAAACAAGTTCAGGATTGGCAGCATGATAGTTAAGAACTCGTATAGTTTGTTTATCTGTTTAACATCACAGATTTCCCTTTTATCCTTACCATCAAGGGAAACTAGCCAAGTTTTTATCAGTCCCTTTGTCTGCTGGGCTTTCTCTCAGTGCCATGCTGCTTTACCACCCACAAAGAGAAGAACTTCAAAGAGGGTTGGGGGCTTTTTCCCCTCAGTGGAGCCACTGAAACTTTAAATCTGTTAAATTAACTCCAGTTACTGTGGGTTGTTCTAATTGACTCCATCAGTGTGTTTATCTTAAATCTTCAGTTGTTTTCCTATTTGGATTAGTTTCTGTGTCTTTGTCTCCCATCAGCGAGCTTAGACTGAGATTACAAATCATATCATCTACACATGATTTATGCCCAGTTATGACATATTAATGTTTGGCAATGATTTTACAAATAGTAGATAAATATTTGGAGATGGAATAAAAGTATTGTGAAGACAGAAACTCTACTGCAACCTTTATAGTCAAGGATTTGTATCATTATCCAGTCATTGTAAGCCCTTTATTCACAATTACTTAGGTCTTGACTCCAAAAATCAAACTTGACCCATTTTGAAGATAATTCAGTAACACAGTGTAGCACACACACCACACATACACACAACAAGAACAAGAAAATCAATGTCATTTAATTATTTAACGAATTAGCAAAAGCGAATGGGATACCTCAAATATGTAACGTCCATTTCTTAGGTGCCATGTGGACAGGATATTTAAAAAATACTGCTATTGTCTGTTTAGCCTAAATCATGATTAAATGACTTTGTAAGGTTGCATTGAGGTTGCCACCCTTTCTTGAGAGGTGATTATATGAGCACACATGTAGCTTTTTCTCACTGACTGGTTGGATAGTCATCAGCCAGGTCAGATACTGATAACTCCTGGTCTGACGTTGGAGTTAAAGGAGCTGTATCATGCTTTTCAAACGTTCCAAAAGTCAAATACAGGCATTTATAAGCTAAATATTTTCCCATCGCCACAATAGAAACTAATTTGGTGTTTGATGTTTTTTATGCGTCTAATTTCCAACTCAGAAGTAAGATGGCTGACTGTACTGAACCACGGAAGCTCTTGACCATTTGCAACATGTTTTACGCCCATTTCATGACGTCGCCCCAGAAGAGACACTTATTCTGAGGGGTCACAGAATTGTTTTAAGCATCGGCTTCGGCACTCACATTGACGTTATTTGTTAACTTTGATTGGAATCAAGTTAAGATGTAAAATCATCAGTTCAGCATGGCAATGTGTCAGTATGGATTCTCAGTCATCCAGGTCATGGTAATCCTGAATGTTTGAATCAAGGCAACTGGACTTACTGCACAAAAAGTCAGATTTCCGTCCCCGTAAACGCCCGGAAATAAACCTGATTTTCGGCAGTTCCCTGCAAATGCCACGTTCATCTGTGCCTCATATTGTCGGTTTGCCTCTAATCTTTCCTGGAGCATAGCACAAAGCTCTAAAAATTCTTGGCTGCGCGAGGACGGAGGTCGTCGGACCCAGAAACCCCGTCAACGATGGGTCGACTCGTCCTTGATAGACATGAGGTCTACGGTGAAGCTCCTCCACGTGTCCACCAGTCACCTGGCGCACGCTGTGTCTCGCTTCCAGTTGCTGTAAAAACAATAAACAAAGATGATCAGTACCGATGCTACCTACTGACACATCACATCTATTTGTACACCTGAAAATGATTACACTGACGGATCTACATTGATAAATCTTACTCTCTTTTTTCTCGATCGACCTCCAGCCGAACTTTTCACAACCACGGCCTGTAATGAAAGATCCAGCTGGCTGCTGATTGCTTCTCTTCATGTTGTCTTTGCGAATTTGACCCACGTAGGGGTTTCGTGGCATAGGAAGATTCAGGAAAGATAAAAGCTAAATACAAGTGGACCGCGGCGGATACAGCGTTTTTGTTAGAAACTGAAAAAGAAAAGGATTATTTTGCATTTCTATGGTCAAAAGGTTCTTAGAAAAACAGAAGACAAGAGAAAGGACAAGCTGTCTACGGATTTAGTATGAACTGTGCACTCCAACATGAATTATCTGATCTTGTGTAATACAGTGGATAAAGCAGATGTCTTATGGTCAAAAGTTTACTGGTTCAGTTCCTGGTCTCGACCTGCCCCAGATTTTCTTAAAGTTGTACTTCCATGGTCATTTCATTAATATTTCTGTGTTCTCCATTATTATTAAATGCATTCTGCATCGTTTCTGTTTAAAAAAACCTTCTGGTTGCTTTGTATCCAGCTGTATTTGTATACTAGAAGAGAGGCTTGTGGTCCAACGGCAGGCTTTTCCGGTGTCCTTCTCATGAATTTCCGTCTGATTGGCTGGCTCCCATCAGTGTATGAAGGAAGCTCCGCCCCCCGCTCTTATTTTGTTACAGACAGGAAATAGAGCCGACAAACAAGTTTGTTCCGCCATGCTAACAAACAATTAGCTTCTCAACTCCGAAGCTACAGTCGTGCCGTCTTTACTTCTAGTGTGTAGTGGAGGGTTACCTGCCTTCCAATGGACAGATAGAAACCCCACGTGGGATACGCTATTTGCAATGTGACGTAGAAGTGCAAGGCTGTTCCCGATTCGCTCTTTTCTTCGTACTGTTTCTCTGATGAGAAAGCACAGCCGACTGGGGGGAACGCAACGCTAGCAAGTCAGCATGTGTAAGTAAACAAGGGGAAACCCTCCGTATTTCAGAAGGAGCAGGTTAAACGGGTTTTCAGTGGAAGGAGGCCTTTAACATCCTCATCACCTTGAGTAAACTCCACTTGTTACCTTGATTTGCATTTTAGAATAGCTCACAGCATTTGCATTTACATGTTCCCACCTCCCCTAGAGTTAAGGGAAGGAGGGGCAACTTCCAAAAAGTTACGCATCAATTTCTGACAATTCTCAACAGTTTTCACTGAAGCCTGTAAATTGTCGTGCGCAGACGTAAACCTGAAATTCCATGGAAATCTACAGTGCCAATTACTGACGGAAATCTGACTTTTCAATGCAGTGACTTCTTTTCCTTTCCTAGGTGCTTTTAGGTGTTTCTCCTCTCATCTGAAAGGCTTTTCTCGTTCCAATTAGGCCAACCTAGAACTGAAGGATTCTTGGTTCTTGAAGATGAGAGAGGTCCTCTTTATTCCAGCTCTGAGAGTCAGTTTAGCATTGCATCTGAGGTTCAAGGGTGAAAACCTCTTAATTCTAGTTTTTCACATTCTTGCAGGAAGTTTTTCCTCTTCTTGATGTCTCAATCATTTTGTGGTTTGCTTCCTCCATTAGTTTCCCCTCTGGTTTTTGGTCTCCCAGTCTCTTATTTCTCTGGCCCCTTGTTGTCTAGCCCCTAATGGTCTTTCTATCCTTCTGTGTCTTTGCCTCTTTCCCCTTGACATTTCTCTCTTCTCACCTCCCTTGTTGCTTCCTCTGGGAGCAGACAGGAGCTGGCTCTCACTTCTATAAAACCAGCTGTTTCTAAGCCAAGGATTAAATGATCCACTTACAGACACATTTTTAATCCTCACTGTCACATTCGCACACATACAAACATGCAAATTAGGGGCATATTTTCTTCGCAAGTGTCTAGGAAACGGTATGCACACATGCAACTGAATGGAAACTGGGTGTCAGAATAAGCACATCTATCACAATGTACCGCATTCTTCTGACAAGTCAGACTTGTGTCCCATTAAACGTGCATCGTGTCTGCAGAAAATGCCATCTGGTTTTCATTGTATGACATTCTTACCTCCATTTGCTATCATTCATGTTTGCTGTATTGAAATATGGTTAAATTAGATTTCATTCTGAGAATAAAGTTTCCTACTGATACAGAAATGGTTCATTAACCAGAAGATAGTTAGAGGATTTTATTGTTTTCTTGTATATGTCAGCAAACACAGCCGTTTGTGTTGACAGTTTTATTCTTGAAGTTGCATGCAATTTTTCTAAAATTAAAACTCCACATTTCTGACTCATTTGATGGCACGGTTGCCTTTACAGTATTACCTCCACCGAAGGAGGTAATGTACGGACAAGTGTTTGTCCGCCTGTTCATTAGCAAATTCACTAAAGAAGTGCTGAACCAATTTGGATCAAATTTTCAGGGAATGTTGATAATGGTACAAGGAAGAATTAATTAAATTTTGCCATTGATCCAGATCACCGTTTGGATCTAGCAATTTTGTCATTGCGAGATATGGCCACACGGGGAGGAGCTTGCTGGAGATCTCCACTCAACATTTAGGGGCCGTCCGTCCCCACTGCACCAAATTGCAGTAAAACCATGAAAGTTTTTAAAAATCTGCCCTTTTATTTCCTCGAAACCAGGGTTAGGCCCCATGAAACCGATCACGTCTGAAAACAGGTTCCAAGCTCCTTTGGTAAAAATCTGTGCTCTCCAAGCGCTTTTTTAGTCATGTATACTTTTGGAACCATTGCAGCCCAGCAGCATCCCGAAGCTGAGAAACTGCACTTAACTTTTTCCTTTCGAGACACCGCGTGATATTGCTGCTACATTTACATTTACATTTGGTGTCATGGTGCTAGCAAGGGGATATAAACACACCGGCCATTTTAAATGTGCACAGTGGCAGATTCAATAAAGAAATGTAAGAGGACTTTATCAGAGAATGAGAGGAAAGGACAGAAAGAGACTAGATAAGCTTAGCGTCAAGGACTGACTTTTCCTGGCTCGAGAGTGCTCAGAGTACAAGTAGGATGCAAGATGGATGCTGAATTAAACGTCGTTGGGCAGCGCGTAAATGAGAAAATCTGCCAAAGCAATATTTTGCTGCAGTCCGTTTCTTGAAAAGCGTCACAGTTAATCAACATTGTTTTTCTCAACAAGATCTTTTTTTTTTTTTAAGTGATACAGAAAGTTTCAGCAGGTCTCATATGCCAATTTTTCTCTTATTAATCTTCTTGAATTTCTCGTTAAGTACTTCCAACGTGCTGCGGAGTGAGGTGCACATCAGGTCTGGAGGCTGTGCATTAGAGATGGGAAGACCAATTCTTTTTTGCTAACTCGGATCTTCTACTCTCGAACAGTAAGACTTTTCGTTCATTTTTACAGCAGGTGGCGCTGTAGCCCTGAGAGCTCTAAGTCATAGCTCGTAACTCACAGCATGACCGAATCACTCAGTTCACTCTGTTGCTCGGCGTCACTCACAGCAGCACACAAACTAAATAAGTGGGTGCAGTGGTAGCTCACAATATGTGTAGTAGCCGGACTCAAGCCAAGGATGAACCACTCACCTCCTTCCTCCTGGCTCAGTTGCACATAGACTGTCTGGTATCAGGTGCTGTTGGGAGGGAGTATTTCAAGAGTAGGAGTACAGCAAAATAGGCCAGTATCGAAGCGAGTACCGATACTAGCATTGGGACTGGGTATTGGGACATCCCTACTAATGATGAAATAAAAGCTTAGAACATATTAACAGAAACCACTGGACACTAATCTACACTAAAGCTGCTTGGATGACGTAACTCCATCTACTTGTTTGGTGAAGGTGCTTCATGATTTTAAAATTGCTTACAACCGAACATGGAGCACAGCAATATTTCGTGGCATAATGTAAATTTCACAAAACTCAACCTAACCAACCCCTAACCCTACTCTTTAGTTGCACAATATTTATGACTTGAGCTCTAAATGAGCTGTTTTATCACCAGCCCAAGCCGGTAAATTCATGAAGTTACCAGTCAATCAGATTTTTATTCAGCCAAATATTTTCCATATTAAGCCATGTTAAAGATGCAACATTAATGTAATCAAACTTGTTTTTAGAATTGTTTTTAACTTATTATATGTAACAAAAACATTATCTTTTCCAATAAGGAACAGCATAGTGTTTGCTTTTGGTCTTAAAGACACACAACAGAACTCTTAGCAGTTTTCTCAGTGACGCGCCCCCTATTGGCGGCTAAACTAGCATCCATCTTGTATTGTACCTGTACTGTGATTCACTCCAGCCAGTAAAATACAGTCTTATTTTGACTCTTGTTCTGTCCCTTCCTCTCTTTCTTTTCTTCTCTGCCTCTGGTAATGTTTCCTTTACCAAATCTTACATGATGCGCGTTCAAAACACCCGCTGTGTTCATATCTGGTTCATATCTGTTTGCTAGTACATGACGCGGTATGCAACCAATAGTCAGCTGCAATGTCCCAGTCGCATCCCGACTGGGAAGCGACTTACATACTGTAGTTTCTGAGCCCTGGGACGCCTCTGGGCAATGGCAGCTCGGAAACGTTCATAATGAATGTTGATGTGCCATCTAAACGAGTCAGAAACGCGTATTTTTAAGGTCTTAAAGGTCTAAAATGATCTACATTAGACTTGATCAAATTGTCCATTCTGTTTGTGTGTGGGCACTACGTGCAAACTACTTGCAAACTACCTGAATTATATATATATATATATATATATATTTACGTTTCATTTCACTGAAATTTCACCCCTCAATCAGCTGTTTGTTGTTCAGGGTTAGCTTGTTAATGACTCCGCCCCAGCTTTAGTACCCAAGACAAATAACCGAAATGATTTACTTTATTCATCATCTGCAAAACTTCAGGTATTTAGTTATACCCACCAAAATTAGTTCAAGCCCACATTTGACTGGTCGTTAATTTAAAGCCCTGTATAACGTGTAAGAATACCTGCCATCTGCTTCTCCGAGTTAAACTTATATAATACCATTAAGACTGTAAGACTTATACTGAGTTACACATTTGACCATCAAGTAGACACCAGTTCTTCTCGTGGTGTTTATAATTTACATTCTTTTAGAGTTAAACTTTAGCTCTTAGATACTGCCAATCTTTTACAGAATTCAGTAATAAAACTAAAAGCAGGCTGCACATTCACTGTGATGTTCAGACGTTCGTAGCTGGAACTGAATAATACAGTTTATATGCTTTTTGCACTAGTGTGCCCACCTTGACAGTTTAAAAAATGAAAATATCAGTTTTTAATGTGCTAAGGGGTTTTACAAACATTCTTCATGAGTTTTGTTGAGGTGAAGGAAAATTCTCTGTGGTGATTACCTTTAAAGTGATGGTGTTTTGATAAATAAGAAACCAACAGTGAGAAACCATAAATAAATAAACGTACTTTGGAGAAGGAATGGACAAATCCAGAGGCAAGTATTTTTATTTCATTTTTAAGCTTCGGCAAGACTTTCATATTTTGTCTTGTCCTTTTTAAAGTAAGATCTGGTCACCAAATCTACTGACACTCGCATCACATCAAAAGCTGTCTCATGACTGACTCAGTAATTCAGTGTCAGTCGTCTGTCTGTTGACCTGAATGCAGTCTCAGCTATGAGCTTCTATCTGCTTTCTTTCTCTCTCACGGATAAACGAGTAAGGCATTCATCTTGTAGCACAACTGAAATCCAGTCAGTAATTCAAACACTGAAGAATACAGCTTAAACTAATGAAATAATACAAAATCCATTTAAAATTTTAATTCTTGACATGAGTTGTTCAGACGTTGTAGTCATTTCAAACCAGAGGATAATTGATTCTTTTGGAGCCACTGATGTTTTTCTTTATGGCTTTTTAAAAAACTGTGCTCTTTTTGGAGGATTTCAATCAAGCTTTTAACCCCTCACATTCATGGAAACGTATTGAGAGGGAAAAGCCTGGATTGATTCTTACTTTTTTTTCTTTACCACCTGGCAATACGACCTCAATTTTCTCTTCGATTAAATGTGCCATTCAGGCTGCATGTCGCCCCCAATTTAGCTCTCAATCGCCCCATACGCTCCCTCTTTGATCTTATCGGTTTGCACAAATGAGCCCAAATCCTTCTCTTCTTCAGTAAATTGTGTTTACACTCGTGCCTTTTGGAAATGGTTTTAGGAGCTTCTCAATCAAACACACTTAAAAAAGCATTCACTCATTGGATGCTACATCTTCCCAGTGTGATTCTTTTAAGTAAACCATCTCATGGGATATGTTGGTGATATAAAACAGGAAGCTGTTTTAACTGCTTCAGTGATGATAGCATCTCTGTATTTGATGCAAAGCCCATGGATGCACTGTTAGAAGATGGTCCAAAGATATTTCTTAATTTGAGAGGAATTTTAGCGGCAGAGGACTGCTTGATGTGAGACGTTTACATCTGTCTGATGTGTTCATTGGGTTATACAGCATGTCTTTTAGTAAAGGAGAGTTTAGCTTTTAGATAAATGAAACGATTGGGATCTCTGTGTAGCCAAAGCTGTGTTTAATTAAAAATCATTCTAGGGTGGTTTTGATTTGTTATTATACAACTTTGACTTTAATCTGTATAGTCGATCTTAACTGTCAGGTTGTGGTTATTATTAGATTCGCCTGGTCAGTAATGATGTTTGGAACAATATGGACTCCAGAATATTATTATAGTATGTGGAAACCTTTAGGTAATGTTTTGCAGCAAACAGCAGAAACAAAAACACTGAAAACACCTGTAAATACAAAGGTGTATGTCTTTGCCAGGTATTTTATGCCTACATTGATCATCTTTCGTGTTCACAAATGAGCATGAGCCAGATGTTATTGCATTCATTTGCAGATTATTAGCCAATCAGTTCAAATAAAGCTGATTTACTTTGGCATGCAAAAGGAAGGGCGCTAAGACAAACTGATCTCCAAAAGACTTTCTCAAAGAGTTTCTCTTTGTTTGTGTGTTACTCAAAAGAAAAAAAAACTGCAACTAAAAAAGCCTCTCCAAAATTTTGCACCTGTAACTCAGAAATAAGGCTGCATCCACACTGAGATTGAACTGATTTCTTTTTAAAAAACAGTTTTCCGGTCAAAGAAAATTGTTTTAAGAAATATGAGTGTCCACTAAAACTAAGTAAAATGCTCTAATGCTGGCATGAAACTGAGGTATTTGTGTTGATTTAGTTTTTTTCCCACAGATTTAGCTGTAAAAGTGATTTCATGCTCAGTAGCTTCTGCAGCGCATGGATCAGTTGTTGGTGGGCTTTCCACAGGCAGGTTTAGTTTAATTTAATTAATTTATTATTTTATTTGATTGGGACAGTGCATGTTAATTGACAGACATGAGAAATACATGAATGTAAACACGCCAGAGTCTAGCTGAAGGCTAATTTCCATCTGCAGTCCCAGGGGCAGGGGTCACATGGGAGTTAAAAACACAAGCAATAAAATCACATAAAATACAGATAAAACCCTAAATAACAATCAGGGAGGCAGGAATACAGAACGGTAAGATTAACATAAGGGAAAAAAAAATATCTAGAATAACTTTCATTAAGAAGCAGTACTCCTTGTTACAGGTTCATCCAAAGGAAGCTATACAAGTCAATACACTAGAATTCACAAAACACAGTTCATATTTATATCCTTGGAGTACAGCTGAAGCTCCTTGATGAAGCCTGAGCTGTACCTAACCAATAGAGAGTGCAACTTTGATTTCGTCATAACCAATTTTTTAGTTGAGCTTTGAAGGAGTTGTATGTGGAGCATTCTGTCAGTGTCAGTGGGAGACTATTCCACATGTTTCCATCCGGACAGAAAAAGCCATCTGAGCAAATGTGGAGTGCCTATATGGTATAATTACATCTCCTCTGGTAGAGGCTCGCATTGTTCTTTTTGAGATGTTTTTACATTTAATGAATTCTTTCAATGGTGGAGGAGCAGAGGAGGTTAAGGGGAAGGTGGGACTATGGCATCAGCGGTTCATGCATATGAGTTGTATATTTGGTAAGAAAACTGCAGCCTTCCCAAATTTATTTAGTTTGGGATCAAGTTCCAAAAATTAGTATAATTGGGCTCCCAAAACTCCAGTTCCAAGCAGGCACAATCCCTAAACAATAAAAAAGTTAGCAAATACACATAAATTCACCTATGAGTTTACCAAAATGTTTTTTTCTCTCTCTTGTTTTTTTTTCTTTTTTCTCCTTTCTTTTTTTATTTTATCCTGTCCAGCATTGTAGCAAGCAGAATGGTGATCTGGCTGCTTTGTTGTGTTGAACATATTTGCTTTGCAATGGGGAGCTTTATGAATATAACGGTGTGTTCCAACCAAACGCGATTTGGACGTCAAAACGCGCCTGACGCCCAAAGTTGAACGCTGTGTCACTAAAAAGTCAGACACTTGATTCCCAGCGTCTTGACGCCCCCAAAGCACGTGGAGGGATGTCCAGCCAAGGCGTGCTCGACGTGTGTCGGGAGGAGCCTCTCCTTTTTTTTTCCTTTCACCAGTTTGTTTGCACAGATGCAGTAGAGAGAGCGGCTTGGCTTTATGTGATAAACAAAGCAAGGGAACATCGTTATCTGGCATCTCTGCTCTGTGTCTGGTTCACCAGGTGATTTGAGGTGTTCTGAGTGATGAGTTTCACCATTTACTGCAGGAGCTGCACGCTGAGGGGAGGCACTTTCAGCTTTCTGATCTGGCCGTTTAACGTTCCGCTGTCCAGATGTGGGGCAGCATTATAAGCCCAGTACATCCCATCAGCACTGCAGGTCATCAAACTGCCATTTAGAAACAGGGACCAGACGCAAATCCTAGTTTATCCTCCTCTGTCTTCAGAGAGAGAGGAAATTCCCCTGGTTCTTCATGATGTTTCCTGTCCTGTCATAAAATGTGTGTCTGCGCCATGACATTGAGTCGCTCTGATTGGTTGATGCCCCGTGTTGAGACACCAAAGTTCAGACTTTCCAACTCCGGCGTCTATCGCCCTTGACGCGTGTAGCGCGCATCGAACGCTGAAAATCTCAAGACTCGACGTGCAAAATGGCCCTAGACGCCGCAGGGTTTTCGACGCCTCCTAGACGTGCTTCAGCCATTGACTTTGCATGTAAACCTGACGCCCAAATCGCATTTGCTCTGAACACACTGTAAGGCTCCTCTTTATATTCTGAATTTATTCATTTTATTTCTTTTTATTTAATTGAACACTTTACATCACATTGCTTGGCCTGACAAGAGGGAAACGGAAGTTAAGAAAAGAAATGATAAGGAGTGGAACAGAAAGAAGAGTGAAGAGAAGAAAAAAGAAAGAAACATGGATACACTTAGTCAATTGATGCTGTCAACTGACTGAATATGTTTTTTAATTTAACTCTTCAAAAGTTGTAAAGCATGAGGAATTCAATTCAGTGAGTGACTCAATTACAAGTTGGGCTTGAGTTAGCTGGCAGAAGAGGGACAATTACTTTAAATTAATTAGCAGCAAATACTGGAGAAGAAAAACATCACGTCTGTAGAAAAACTGCAGCTGAAATGACTACAGTTTCAACACCAGGATAACCATCTAAAATGCACTTCAAAATCTCCATTTGCCTGCAGGCAGGAGGTTTTCTCTTCAAAGTCTCCAGACCTAAATTTTATCAAAGTTTGATGAATTGTTTTTAAAAGAGCAGCACATGGAAGATAGGCCGAGAATCTCACAAAACCAGTCTTTTAACTGGCTCCAAAATTATTTACAAGCAGTGATACTGTAGAGGATGGGGTAGAGATGTCTCGGCAGGAATATTAAAGAAACGTTTCATCTTTAACTTTACGTCTCCAGGCAGATTATGCAGATTATGTAATCGTAATGTTAAAACAGACACACACAAAAAAAGATCCCCCAAAAACTTAGTGTTATTTTGTTTCCATTAAGTGAATTAAGCTGTTTTGTTTCCATTTCTATTCTGTTTTTTTTGGTTTCAGCCTGGAGCTTTTTCTGCCTTTGATGTATTTTCTTGCCTTCTTTTGGGTATTCTTGTTTGAAAGTTGTTCCAGACATCATGACTGGTACTTGCCCACAAGAGACTGTGCAGGCCTATGGTGAAAATCCACACTGCAAGTTAAGCTGGCTGCTACTGCCGCCTCTGTGTAAGAGGTGGAGCAATTTTGAGGTTATGATGTCATTCCAAGTACTTACTTGCCATTAATTAATGGACTAACAAAGGGCTATCTCTAAACTGTTACTAATGACACTGATTTCTAAAAGAAAAGCAAACTGTTCTTCTACTTATAGTTTTTTAGCCTTTTCAAAGTTCAAAAAGTGGGCCACAGATCTGACCTCATCCTCAAGGTATTAACCAACAATTTAAACACTATAATAGAGTGTGCTACTTTGTGACCCTTTGAGAGTCAGCGAGGTTACGGGGGTTAAATGTCTCCCAGTGACTCATTTCCTGTCAGGACGGCAAAGAAGTAAGAAGCAGCTGTTCATTAGAGCTAAACAGGGAGGTATTGTGAGACAGTAGAGATCAGAGACTGATGCAGAACTGACTGCTTGGAAATGCGATGTAGTGATGCCTTGGATACAGAGCTTATTATGCCTGTTTTTGTCGGCTGACAGCCTTTCAATATAGACACCAAAAGAAGGATGTGTGGACACAGGCTCGGCAGGGAAAAAAAATGGCATGACTAGTGTTGTTTGAGATTGATAAGCTTGTATCAGTCTTAAATAAGACTTGCTAGCATGACATCTAGCTTCTTTTAGTAGCTCAAAGTTAAGTAAAAAATAGGAATTTTTAGTCTATTTGATCCAGCAGCAGCAGGAGGCAGTTGCATGGGGTTTCAATTAGAGTGAATAAGAAATGAGTGAATGCTTGCAGAGGCCTGTGATTGGGTAAAATGCCTTGGAGCTGCCCCATGTCCACACCAAGCTAGGCTATTTTACAAACACTTGTAAACTGTTGTGTTTTGGGTTGCTATAGAAAAACTTCTCCATTCACTTTGAAATAGCTTTGTGGGACATTTTCAGAGCTGTCAGACTCCTCATTCTGACACTGTAAACAAATATAGCTAACGGACTGCTAACTGCTGCTGAGCCATAAAACCAAACCATACCAAAACAACAGATAAGGATCAAGTTTCAGAGATGTTGACGTTTGCAATATGGACTTTTTACACATCAGAAGGAGTTGGAGGTGAGTTTGTCAGCTGTTGACGATCAAGCTAATGAGCTATCCACTCGGCTGTTATCGTTAACCTGCTCGTAAAACATCGTGCATACGTCCCTGCGCTCTGAGGGCGTGGTTTCGAGTGGTGTGTTTTTTTAAATTGTCGCTTGCTCAAACCATCTTTCCAACATTGCCAACCCTAACTTTAAGTGTGAGACATATTTAACCCAAACAAACTAAAGTATTTTTAAAAAAGCCCTCACCAAAATTACAAACTTTTGCTTTCCTTTCTTCCCCTGTGCCCACCCACTGCCTTTGTGCCTCAACCACCTCCTGTTTCAAACACCACACTCATAACTGATGCATCAGCAGTTCAGCAAAGCTTCAATTCTGTGCCTGCATTAATCAATGTCTCACACACACAAGGCTTGATTTTCCATTTCAGCACCATCTTATTGTCAACGTGAGCAAGCATCTCTGTTGCAGGGAGACAATGAGCAGTTGTCTGACTTTGTTTCTCCGTTTGCAGCCATTTAATTAGGATAAGTCTAGGTCATTTTTCTGTGCCAGACAGTAGCACCTCCCATCTCCAGCTGAAAAAATACTATAAATATACCATACCATAATATCTTACCACGCCAGGTCCTCCTATAAAATGCATTATCTTTATTGACATTAGGGAAGATGAATAGATCCACTTGCTCTCGATATGAATAGTCTTTAAGGGCTGTTTGTAGACTACTTCTGTCTGGGTACATTTGGCTGGTATTGAGATATTTAAATTTGTTGCGTTTTCCTCTCCAGACTTCACTGTATCAAAACATTACAAGCACCAGGTTTTAGGATTACAGAAGCAAATTATCCCTTACATACACAGTCTGTTGCACAGATGTCAGAAACTGTAATATCCACTCCAAACTTCTATTATATGCACAATTGTGAGGCAGTGACACGCAGAATGGGTGTGCAGTGTACAGATATGGCAGGATAATTTAGGTTAACAATTCTCTGGGTGGTGTCTTGCAGTAAACAGAATCTATTATCATAACACTGTGTGTAATTTTCAGACTGTTGTGTCTCAAAGATAGCTAGATTCCACAAGAAGGATATAAACACATTCGAAAAACTTTTTTTTGCTTCTATCCAAACAATGATAATGATTTTGATCACATATTACATTTGTTTTAATTATTTGTTAAATTTGCAGAAGTTTATATGAGTATCCTTCAGTTTAATAGCATCAATTACAAAGAGTTCTCATCCATACAGTTATCAATTTGAGTTGAATTAGCCAAATGGACAAATAATTCTTTATACCAGGCTGTAAATTAGTTCATTTCTGCTGGGAAAGGGGGCATATTAACATTAAATGGAAATTACTTTCAGTTTCCTGAAAGGAAAGATAATGGCATTATTTTAATTATTATTTATTTGCTTCATTTTTCAGCCCTGGAAGCTCTTACTGAGTTTGTGATCATCATCCGGCTCTTAACTATTTTGTTCTTTTTATGAACTCTGTCTTTTGGGTTTTTATTTTTGAATTTTTGCCATCTCACACTTTCGTTAGCTTCTTTCCTGCTTTACATCATTTGCTGCACCTTGTAAGTTGCTTTGCACTTCTACTTTATTTCTTTCATCGTCTCCCACTCGATTTTAGACGGTATCTGTGGACATACTGTATACTTCCTTGTTTACTTAGTTTTCTTTTCACTGCTTTGTTTTTGGCAGTTTAGATAAACTATTTAAACAACTTTTGTCTGCCTGTGCAGCCCATGTCTGCATTTAGGGTCCCCCTCTGAACTCCTTCCTGTCACACAGATGTAAATTACTAGTATTACCAAGGCTTAGATTTTTCAATTTTAATTAGAGGCAAGTTCCAATATCATGAAATGTGTCATTAATTTATGTTTTTTGGCATTTGTGCAAATTTGAATGGTGGTTTAGCAACACTATGAGTTTTTCACTGACACTGCATGACATGCCAAGAAGAGCAGCAATGTGACTGTGGAAACACCGCCGGGGAAATGTGCTTTAAAGAATCATCTAAATGAGTAAGATTGGTTTTGTGAGTCCTTTGCCAAAATGTTTAAATGTGCCCCAAATTATTAGAGTTTGAGACTACTGATACTGTGATACAGCAGATATCCTAAAGTAAATTAAGGAGTAGTTAAATGTGAGTTATAAATTTTTGGGGGGCTTTTTTTGGCTAATCTGGTGAAATAAATACCCAAGATCAAAGTACTTTATATCACATTATTGCAAAAATCCATCCCAAAATGACCTGGGGCCTGTTTCTCAAATGGGAAATGCAGTATTGATGGTAATTAACAGCATTGTCAACTTCGACAAATAATGGGCTTTATGCACAACTCCACTACTTCCTTACTTAAGATAGCTCCTTTGTCTCCTGTCTTTCATTATTAGATGATTTGATTAATCCAGATGTGCCTGACCTCAGCAACCACAACGACAGACACACCTGGATTAATCAGTTTGTCCAGTAATGAAAGACAGGAGGCAAAGGAGCTGGGTTAAGATCAGGAAGTAGCAGAGTTGTGCATAAAGTCCATTGCTATTTGAAATTTGCAGGAAAAGTCATGTGCACAACGGGTTTCTCACAAGTTACACATGGGTGAAAAGTGTGTTTGTTACAATCTACGTAATTTTCTAAATGAATGGGAAAGAAAATCTAGCAGTTGAAAATGTGTGAAACACTCATCTGCCCACTGATTTCCAATTTGGTAATTTGCAACGAAGAAAGGATATACAATAAATAATAGAAGGCTGCCTTGATATACACAGTAAAAACTTCTATTGAGGCATTGTACTGTACAACCAATGGACTTAAAGGGCTCTGTAACATCAATAAGCTCATATGTGCTCAAGAGGATTTCTTTTCCTTTACATCATCATGTGAAAGATGCACATTTTGCCTGCTCATTGCCTAGTTTGGCACTTTCAAATTAAGCCTTTATCCCATATCCAAATTGCTCATCGTCAGTTCATCCCCTCGCATCAGTGACCCTCCCATGAGCAGAGAATGTGATGCCAGAAAAGTAGAGAAAGAGTCGAGGTGACAGACATTTCCCAAACTGAAACTTTATTGCTTTGGAGATGTCATTTTCAAGTAATATCAATTGAATTTTAGAACTGCCTGTTAAAACATTTCCTCCTTTTCATCTTACAGTTTTTTTTTTTCTGCCAGATTAACATTTAAAGTGTTCGTGAAAACACGTATATTTGTTTTCAATTCAATTTGTATTGTAGGATTTGCCCCTTTAGAGCTTGCAGATGTCAAAACACTTCAGCTTAAGATACACCAATTATGTCCTCACTTGTACTGTAGCTCTTCCAGCAAGCATCCTCTTTCCTTGCTCCTCAGGGTGCACTCTAGGAATAGAGACATGATTTAATATATTTTGCTAGGATATATATCCAGGTCAAAGTCATCTCTTCTCTGGAGAGAAGAGACAGGGACATAAAAATTAAAGGAACGCTGGTGACGGAGCAGTTTTCACTAGGGCCTTTCAGTAGGGGAGCTTTAATAAGACAGAAAAAGAAAAAAAATGGAGCAATTCAGAAAGAAGGTGACAGGACTGTGCCATAGCACTGTAAAATTTAGAAATAATATTCGTAACTTGAACATTAAAGGATGAGGACCTGTCATTTTTTTTTTCTTGTAGAACCACCCAATTAATATTAAGAACCTATAGATGAGACTACTATGACCATTTAAAAAAAATTATAGCCTACCAACAGACAGTCATATCAGACTTGTAATCTACAGAGAATCACTGACAATTCTTGTAGTATGTGGAATATTATATAGCTCTAATTTACTAACATCTTAAATAAAGAGCACAAAATAGTTTGTGGCTCAAATAGATTGCACTCACTGTGTGTTCATCATTTGTGGGTAAACTAAGACTGCTCACACAATTTGCCAGTAACACTGGCAGACAGGAGTATTTAACTAAGGATTTAGCATAGACCGTTAATAAAGATGGTCGAATTATCCACTCATGTGACCCGTTGGTTTCTGAAGAGCTAAAGTGAAGCCATAACGATGGTTCCCACCATCTCCATCTTCACCACGTCACATGTGTTGTCACTCCTGGAAAATACCAAAAGAGGCAAAGAGAGGGGGTCTCTAAGCGTCAGGGCAAATGATTGACAGCCAACATACTATGAGGTAAGAGCTAACCGAGCTAACCAGTAGCTAAGAGAAGCTAATGACGACAGGCAGGCTAAAACTAAGGCATGGTCGGACTTGCTGTTAGTCAGCTCAAAGACCGCCGTTGTGCTACTCTGCTACTGGCTGAGGCCTTCCTGGTAGCAAGCAGGGAGCTAGCTACTAGCCATCACGGCTAATGCCAGCAACCCGCCTGCTGTCTGTCAATCAGAAGGGCACGCCCCTAAAGCACTGCACAAAGTTCTTGTATGTATTAAAGATGAATATTATACTTTTTTTTACGTTACTGTCTCTCTGCTTTTTCTTCATTTTATTGTCTTTGCTTTTAACACCAGTCCTACCAATTCCCCCCAAATTTTCAGTAGCCTACTTGGATCTACCATTTGCCGAACACATTTAGTCACCGTATTTCCTGTGGGTCTGCCATGCCTAATTATTCTGCCTTTTTTCTGTAAATTCATTCAGGAAAGCGCCACCCAACGGAACACAGCAGCCGAGGCACAGGCAGCAATCAGCTGATAGATCGCAGTGAAAAGCGTCGTCTGATTTCACTGAAAATCAAAATCAAATAAGATAATTTCAGCGGTGTAAAAACTCAGTTGTGTTCCAAACCATTTTCTTTAATCCATAAAGTCTTAGGCTTCGCACTGCGGTGAACAGAAGTGTGTTGTGGACTGAGAAGATGAAAAATCTGTATTTAGGTGTAATTCCGTGCAATACGCCTAAATGGGAAAGAAGCTTCTGCTTCACTGAGGTGACTCGGAGTCACACACAGACAGAGGTGTCAAAAATTGGGTAGAAGTACTGTAGAAAGTAGAAACACTGTGCGGCAGTTTTTCCAACCAATCACTGAACCAGGTGGGTTAGCTCCTCTCCCAGGTAGATGAGCTCGTTAGTGAAAATAGCTGTTCTAAATGTACTGGTTGATCCAAAAACATGGCAGGATTTGTACTTGAAAACTACTTTTACGTCTACTTTTGACACCTCTGCACACAGATATTCTTGACTTCTCATTTGGGACATTAACTATATATATAAGTATATACATATATATATATATATATATATATATCAACTGTGCAGCAGCTATAAAAGTACAACAACAAAAAGGCTTGTCAGAATAAAACCTCTCAAATACAAGTCATAATAGGACAAAACAACAGGTACAGTGAAAATGTATGTAAATAGAATAAAGATTTAGCCCAAAGATACTATCATCACTACAGATTTTAACTGGAGGCAAAGTCAGATACATGTTACACTTTTCATTTTATTTGCAGGAAAATCTGAAAATCCTCAGGGATGCAAGTGCTCACGTTAGTTTTTCATTTGGACCAGTTCTGAGTCTAAATTAAAGATTGAACTAAACTGAACTGAACTGAACTGAACTGAATTGAATTAATCAAATTGAAGTTAATTGAATTAAATTGAATTTAAATAACATCTCAACAGTTCAGTCATAAACAAACTAACAAACAAACAAACACAAAAAAAATTACCCCCCTGACAGTTGACATGAAGGTAAACTTGACCTATTGAACCTAAAATGATTTTTTGAACCAGGCTGTAAACATGTTTATTTCTGCTGTGAAGTTGGATAAGAAGGATGGATAAGAAGTTGCTGTTGCTGTTGTCTGCAGCCTTGAAGATGATCTGACATCTATTATGCACGAGGTGCACTCTGTGACACAATGCCAGCTGCTGCAGAACACAGCAGCTGCTGCGTCCAGAAAAGCTGAAAGATATTTTTCCAAGACCTTTAAGAGAAAAATATATGATGCAACTGAATGTAGGTTGCAAAATGCTGTAAAGTAAACTAAGAGTTGTACATCAGTAACGCTTTATGCCTGTGAAAAATCTGCCATCCACCAACAATAAACTTCATGTATCTGCAGTTGGAGGTGGTGACTTAAATTAATGAGATACTGCAGGTTAATTCGTTAGCTTTAGGTTTATTTAATTAGATTTCTACAAAGCTATTTGTGCTGGAATAAGTTGATCAGCTCCTGACAGTTGCTCTGAAAAAGAAAGATGTGGGTGAAAAAATGTCATATAAGAAGAAAAAAAGGCCCATAGTTCTTTGTCATTTTAGCAGCACTTAGATTAAATGGTGTAGACCTCCTAGGCCAAGGGTGCGAGCTGGGGTCAAGCATTTGTCCTGCTGAAGTCTCAGAATATCAGCTGCAGCACAGCGAGGACAGAGCTGCTTTCCTGGACGTTTGTGTGAGCTTGTTTTCATCAAATGCGCTCAGTAACATCACAAATGGAAGAAAGCTGTCCCATCAGTTAAGTGTATCTCTAATCCTGCGTGCAACCCACTCGTCTCACAATACAATCACATTAGCGGCTGTATTTCTTTGTCAGAGAAAAGCAGCTTGTGTGGAAGTGGTGAAATGTCTGTCTTTCATTTATATGAGTTTAAAGAAGAATTGCTTAGCTGTCAGTCACAAATACAACATGTCGCTGTTGCTGTGTGTGTCATGGTCCGTGGATTTAAAGACACACAACGGAACTTCAAGCAGTTTTCTCCGGCGGCTAAACTATAGCATCCATCTTGTATCGTACCTTTACTGTGATTCACTCCAGCCAGTAAAAGACAGCATTATCTTGACTCCTGTTCTGTCCCTTCCTTGCTTTCTTTTCCTCTCTTCCTCTGGTAGTGTTTCCTTGCGTTTCTTTACCGAATCCGAAATGATAAGCAAAGCATGCTGCGCCATGTTTAGAGTACATAAAGTTGATATAAATTAAAAAGTATATAATTTTTGCAGAGGTGGCCAGCTTTTTGTTCAGGAGGACCATGGCCACTCCTGGCCTCCCCTTGGGGGCACCATTGATTCAACTGCAAACTGAGCTAGCAAAAAGTTTTTTTACACTTTAAGCACATTAAAATAATTAAAAAAAAATATTTTATTCAATCTTGCTGGTATTTTCTGACAATGACCTTTAAGTCACAAATTACGTTGGTTCTTCAGCTGTCATCCTCTGCATACTCGAATTTTCTTGAATTAATTATGACAATGACAGTAGAGGGAAAAATTTATGCTGCTCACTTTTTTTGTTCTTTGAAGCAGATGGTTGAACTCAGAATATTTCTACTTAACAGTAACATATAGAGTGAAACAAAATGTACTATATTTGTTGGGGCCAACTGTTTTCATTTGTAGGATGACAGCTGTAGGATGCAGTAGCACAATGATTTGTACAGTATATGTACATGCTTAATGGTGTGTCTCAATTAGACATGTAAAAAAAGAACAATTCATGTCCATTTGAAGAGCTGGATTTTTCTGTACAGGTTCTCTGTTTATCTTCCTCACTGCTTTAGCTTTTCTTATCTTAAAGGTTAAAGAAGGCTCCTTCTTTTTATCTTATTAAGTTTAAGACGGGTTTAAATAATTAAAACTCCTCCACAACTCCAGTTGTGTTGTAGTTTTTATCTTTGAGTTGCCATTGACAGAAATGTAAGTGTAGTTCTTGTTACCCACTTGTCTTTTGTTCCTTTTGTTTGTTTCTCTGTTTAAACTTGAATTTGTTTGCAGCCTTAGAAAGAAAAAAAAGAAAAGAAAAGAAAACTGCACTGTGATCTGAATTGAAATGTATAGAACTGATCAATTTTTAGCATGTTAGTTATCAAACGCTATAAGTCTTTAAGCTTGTGGATCTATTTTAACTTATGACAAAAACTTTAAAGGTTAAAACACATTTTTTGTTATGAACAATGACATATTTATGTCTAGAATTTCGGCCAGTCAATATGCAGTCAGTTAAAATTTGGATCAAACAAAGCCAGAATACCAAATTGGACATGGTATTCAGAACCAGTCCTAAAGTAAATATGTTAATTTTCTGTTTGGGTTGTTAGTTGTTAAGTTTTTCTTAACATCAGGTTTTTACACCACTTGCCAAAACATGAATGTTTTTCAGATGCAACAACGTTCCCTCTTTGTTTTGGTATCTAATAGTAATGCTGTTCAGATTTCATATTAAAGATGTGTATCCTCCATTGTTACCATTTTATGAATCTGAATACTTTAAAGACTCAGTTTTTATTCATTTATTCATTCAACTTACTGTGGATTTGGGGCCCAAAACAGGCAAGTTTGTTATTTTAAAATGTATTAAAGGCGGTATAGAAGATGTTTTTAGCAATTCAGAAAGCAGAGACTTACTGAGTTTTTGAATAAAGCTCATATGCAAGACCAGCCTGCTAGATTCACAGCTCACTCCCTCAACCACGGCACAACATGCATTAGCCAAGTCCCAACCCCGGCATCTACTGTAGCAGACAGCAGGTACAGATTCTCCCATCATGTCACAAACACAAGTAAAACAGATGTTGTTGTCTAAACGTAGCTAACTGCTTGCAGAATGATTGTTAGCTACCTGCTGTAAACATCAGACAAGAGGGTGCAACGTCCGGCACGCAGTATTTCTGTCGCCAAACAATCACTCTTATTATTCAGTCTCGCCTATTACCCGTTGAATTGCCTGTCAATCACTCTTACTGTTATGGTAGAAGTGATTGATGGACCAATCGACAAATTAATCATGTAATGAATGCAGAAATGATTGGTGAATGTTTTTTAAGTCCCATTACTTTCACAGCTGATGTATAATGACATTTATATAGCTAACATTTAATTAATCATTATGGGGTAGTGAACCCAATTTGATCAAATATTGCAAAAATGCTGAAAGAAACATCTTCTGTAATATCTTTAATAACTATATCCATATAATTTGATTACAAATAGGAATTCACGCTGTAAAAAAAAAATCTAATTGAGGCAACTTGTGACATTTTCAACTTAACACGAGTTGTTTCAGCTCAAAGACATGACAAAAGGAATCACTTATTGTCTGTCATGTAGAGCAGATTACAGAGAAAGCACCTAACATACTGAAATGCTTTTTCACTGTTAATGAAGCACTTTCTCTGCTATTTGCTGTTTCTGAATATGGAGGGAGATATTTGCTTGTGCTTTTCTTAGTAAGTACAGAGTGTCCATCCACTGTAATAATGTACCTGAAGTAGCAAATGTTGGACATGACAAATGCGAGTCTTTACCTAACCGAGGTTGAGGTGGCAGAATTCAGGGAATATTTAGGAGACCTTCTCTGTGGTAGAGACAGCAAGAATGGAAAACGTAGCACTTTGTGGGCGCAGCATAGCAGTCAGAAAAACAGTATAAGTAGCCCACACAGCTGATAGCTGGGTGGATCTGAAAAATGAGGAAGTGCATCACAGGCGGATCTGTCAGTTTGATAAGGAAATGGGTTATTTTAGAGTCTAAGGTTTAATAAATGCTAAACCCACTGTTTTCCTGTTTTTATTTGTGAACGAGGGTTTCTAATACAGTTGACCACTGGTACTTTATGTTCTCCTGGTTTTCTGAAAACAGAAAATATAAAAAAATAATTTGAAAACATTTGAAAGAACAATGCTTGTTTAAAGCTGCTGTCGGGTGCAAACCTCCCATGTCCAAAACGGGTATTTTGTGACGAAAAACATGGTTTTGTAAAACCTGGACACAACGTCATCAAACTTTGGGTTGATTTTTTTAAAGTCATATGTTTGATTGTATTCATTTATTTAGTTACTTTTTGAATATTTCCACCAAAAAGCTCACATGAACAAGGGTTTTTTAATGATGTAAAATGGAGATAGGAGGTTTGTACCCAACAGTGACGATAATATAAGACTAGTTCACACTGCAGCTCAAATCTGATTTTTTTGCCCATATTTGACTCAAAACTGTTTTTTAATGACAATCTGAATGGTGCAAATCAGATTTTTTAAAATCGGACCCAGGCCTCTGACATATGTGGCCCTTAATCGAATACATATCCGATCTGTGTCGACTTATCATTTTGGGAGCGCTAAATGGAGACGGGATACATAAGATCAAATGTAAACAATGGGCAGAACAATGTTAGATTGTATTGTTTCCCGGCTTGAAACTGGCACACATCATCCTAACAAGTGAAGCATCCATGTTTACCTCCATAAACACAGTGTGCCATGTATGAAATCTCATCTTCCTCTATGTCTGTGGGTCACTTCATACTGTCCATACTGAAGTCTGATGGTGGTTGCATGTAAATGGTCATATGAACAACCTCACAAACAAATCAGATTTTTGTAAAAAATTGGATTTGAGTGTCAAGACCTGCATGTGAGTGTAGCCTAATACAGTCTAGCTACCAATCTGTGATGCCACAATATCTAAAATAGATGAGTAATTTTACTTCCATCATCAACTGTGGTTCATATTTAACATTTTTCTCATTAATAGTATGCCTTAACATTATTTTCTCTGAAAAACTCAGGCGCCTATAGGGTTTACTCTGTAGTGTGTTAATGTTCTCTTAAGAATTAGTTTTTTAAAGACTGATTTCCTGATCAATGCAGATACTTGAACTTGTGTACTGTTGCTTTTCCATATCTGTGGCGGTGTTAAACTACGGTGTATTTGTAATCAGATTAACTGAGAAGAGTATGTCCTTCTTTTTTAGCTGATAGCTGGTAGATCAGTTTTTGTAGAGCGTGCAACATTAGTTAAGTTCATGAGGAACTTTTAAAAGCCACCATGAGTCATAATAACCTGCTTCCACAAAAACAGGGTTGCTTTTTCTTCCCTTTTTTTAATAAGGAGAAAGTCCTGTTATCATATCTCTTATCATATGATTCATACAGTCATCTTAGCTCTTTTAAATTCTTCGAGCTCTCCTACTTACCTTTAGCACCACATTCTCTCAGGCAGTTGTTGTTTGTCATCTTCTCCGATGTTACTGAGGGTCAGTTTGGTCCCGATATAACTTCTTCCCAAGCCCTCTGGATGGATGGTGAAGCACAGCTGAGCATAAGGGAGGTAAATAATCAGGCAGTGTAGTGCTTTACTAAAGCTCAAGTCATTCAGCAAATGGGATTTTCCCGGGCATTGTCAGTACAGAAGGGTTGCCTTGCTATCGATCTACGTCACTCACCTCTGATGAGTGCTAATCAAAAACCTATTTAAAATCTGCCTTCTCTTATTAGCTGTCAGATTAGGATGGAGGAGGCTGTAGAGGAGTGAAGGAAAATGAAAACAGAAAAACAAGGCAAATTTAAGCTCGAGTTGAAAGAAGAAAGGGTGGCAGAGAAAGGGAAGGGCAGCAGTGAGCTGTAGCTCGAATGCCTTTCAATCTAATCATATAAGTTAGCAAACCAATCGATGCTGTCAGCTTTAATTGGGAGGAACGTCACGGATCTCAGTACAAATCCTGTTACCTTTTATAAACACATGGCTTTTAGGCATGACACTTCAAGCTCTAGTTATAAAAGAACGCATAACACATAAAAAGATTTTTATCTTTCTTTAGTTGATCAGTGTTGTGTTAAACTAAGCCCAGTCACTAACATCACTACTGTGTGTACCCTGCAGACAGAACATCTTGGAACAAGCACAGCTGTTACATAACTGCTAACACAGTAGATGGAAATGGCAAAGACAATAAAAGTGAAGCAAATAGAAGTCTGTTTCCATGACCTTGCAATCTTTTCTTCCCCTTTTTTTGCAACAAAATAAACCTGACCATTGATACTTTACAAATGAAACAACATGAATACATACGCACACAGAGACACGCTATCCACGGAGAGTAAACATGAACAGATGTCAGACCTTCTATGCAGCTTTAGAATAGTTGGAGTCCTTGAAATACCTGGAATGAACTACGTTGAACTCTGTGTCTACTCATTTCCTTCCAGGACTGGCTGAGTAAGTTTGGCTACCTCCCACCTCCTGATCCAGTGACAGGCCAGCTTCAGACCAAGGAGGCTCTGACCAGGGCCATCAAAGCCATGCAGAAGTTCGGAGGGCTGAAGGAGACTGGAGTCTTAGGTATGTGGCTGTCTTTGTTTTTTAATAGATGGAGGGAAAATAGGTGGAAAAACTAATGCAAGCCTCAAAAATATCCATAGACAGCCTCTTTTTGGACTTTTTCTGGAGTAGAAAACTACTGCAGATACACATCTGTATGCTTTTTACTGGTAGCGAATGGAATTTAGGGCTTTCTTGGTATTGTGTCCAGGGTGATGGTCAGAGGGATCCTTCATTGTTATGGTGTAAGGTGGATGATTCTTGCAAAGGGTGGCCTCTTGAAGCAGGAAGGAAGAGGTTTGTCTGGTCTTTCAGCAATTTATTATACCTCCTTGCAGCTGATGGATTATGTAGACTGACAGTGAGCGTATTGTAACTAAAGGTCTGTGGATACTTGAAGAACCTCTTTTCCTGTGTCCTATTATTATTCTCCATAAGATCTAACTTGAGGGAAAGTGGGCTGTGTCAGGCTAGGACACTTCACCTGTAGACATGTAGCTCCATTAAATAAACTTCAGGCCAAGATGGCTGTCCAGACTTGTGAAAGACATTATGAAGAACATTATGAGATCTCTTCCAAAGCAGTGGAGAGGTTTTATTACTTTTTCAGCTGGCTTATAGGATGATGAGATACTGTACTCATTTATGTCTTTAACATTTACTCTCTATATAGAAAATTGGACGGCAAATCAGGACAGTTTGCTTTTGTTAGCAACATCAGACTGGTGGAGTTTAAAATTGAAAGCAGCATAAGGCATCAGGGTGAACACAGTTTTTGGCTCAGACTGAAAGGATGCAGGCGCCCCATGTACAACTCTCTTCACCTCCAGTTAAGGATTGTACACAGTGCCATAGCTACAAACAAATACAAAGCACATCTTAATATAAATTACTCAGGAAGTTTCTTTTTTCATCTGTCTGAAACTCTTGAACATTTAGTTGGGCAGCGCCCAAACTTCAGAGGAATGTTTGACATTTTAGCAGATTGGTGTCTCAGGGTAGGTGTTTTCTTTCACCTTGTTTTGTGTTTGGCCCGAGTACTCTGTCAGAATGAAGCACTTTGACAAACCAAGTTTTGCAACTTAAATTGTTGGTTGTGTTTATAGAAGATTATGTTTCAATGTCAAAGATGATGGATGAGCTGGACATTTCCATATGCACATGTGCCACAGAAGGATTGTCATGTTCATTGGTGGCAATGGAAAAATAATATTACCCTTTTACCTGTTTTTTTTTTTTTTTTTTTTTTTTTGTCTAGTTCAAGTGGAAGTCTTTGTAGTCCTTTTGGACTGTAATCAATGGTGTTGTAGGATGTTATCCCTTGAAAAAAGGGTTTTGTAAAGGATCCCTTTTAATCAAATCTCCTCTCTTCTCTAGATCAAGCCACTCTAGGCCTAATGAAAACACCCAGATGTTCACTGCCAGATGTGACTCAGGCAGAGGGCACAGCGGGGCGTCGGAAACGGAGTCTGCCTCCTCAGAGCAAATGGAATAAGAGACATCTGTCCTGGAGGTAGGGGACATCAGTATATGAACTGTAATATCTTCATGAGACACATTTAGGGGAAAGTAATTGGCTCACATATTTGAAATTATATTCTTAAAACCTACAATCATATACACTATTTCAGCTCCAGCTCTTTTCAGAGTAAGTCCAGCGTGTCACATCAACACGATGCATCATCAATAACAAGTTAAAGCAGAACATTTTTCCCTCATCTGTTCATCTTTTGATTGATTAGATAAGAGAAGTCTTCCGTTCTCTTCATCAGCTCTGCTCAAAGGAAATCCATTTTGTTGCTGTGGCATTCAGACCACAGAGACCTGTGGTAAACAGCAAACAAGCCTTTCTTCTCAGATGTACAGATACCTCCCCTCAGGACTCCTCATTAAATTTTTAAAATGAAGCGTTCCCTCTGAATTGCAGCAAGGTACAGAAGGTTCATGAAAAAATTCAAGATGCATTCATTAAACTAATTGAAAGAAAATTAAGTGGCTAAAGCATGCAGCTACTTTAATTAAAGGAATTCTACTCTTACGTCAATCAGCGCTGGTTTATCTTAAACTGATTTCTTAATTATAGTGGATTCAAAGAATGACCCAGAGTTACAGAAGAAAATTTTTTTGCAGTTAAAACTGCAAAAACCCCTGTAGCACAATCGCTCTGTTGTCATCATAGTACTTGATTCCAAACCAAATGCTTTGCAGCTAAATATCAAAGCTCAGTCATAAGAAGTTAATGTAGCTGTTCATTGGTATAATTTAAAGGGAAAAAAATTGCCAGATGCATATAAGCCATGGCGACCAAAAGCAGAGTGTGTGCATGCTTTTTTCCACAGTGACTTCAGGGAGTAATTTAAAAGATTTCTAATTATGTTCTGAAACACTTTGAATCCGCCTGCATCCATCAGCTTCATAATGTTGTCCAGTTGTTGCAAACACAACAGGACAAGAGGTGGTTACTCTTTGGACAGGTTGACAGTCCATCACAATTCTAACACCGAAAGACTGACAACGATGCACTCTCTCACACTAATTAACCTAACACGGACGTCCTTGGACTGTGAGACGAAGCCAGAGCACCCAAAGAAAAACAAAGATGCGTTTCTTTGCAGGCACATGTATTATTTCAGAGATTATTTGTTTAACACGAAGCCTTACAACCAGCTACAACTTAAACCCCAGTGGGCCAAGCTTAGCTGCAGCCAAGGCCTGGTTGTCTATTATTGTGTAGCCTCACTTCAGCAGCTGCAGGGAGCAGGATTTAGAAAATGTTGATTGGTAAACAAAAAAATGCTTCACTATGCTTCTGGGATGAGAGTTATCTTTGACCTTCCAGGCAGTCTCAACGAAGGAGCTTCCTCTGTCTTTCCTTCCCCCTCTTATTTGTTAATTTGCCATGGCTGCCTTCTTCTGACTAGCTCAAACTAGACTTGGCATTTGACAACTAATCAATAGCCCGAACTGTATGAAACTGGATTTTTAACAGCATTCATGAAGGAGATAGTAATCGGGAACAATCTGAGGACTGTAGTATAGACAGTGGGAGAGGAAGCAAATAAAACACATGGTTGGTCTTTGATGGTTAAACATATAATCGGGGTTGATAACACCGAGCAGCCTTAAGCTCCTGTGTGGGCCAGTATGTGTGTGTATAGACTGTGAAATACACATGTGAATTGTGAAATAATAAAAACCGACACACACAAAGATAAAGTATATATTCTTTCAGCTATGTGTATGCACTGCTGTCCTCATGGTGGGCTTTAACTTTCATTTTCTTCTTTGTGCTGCTGCCAATCACACTCCACTCCTGTCAGCTTGCTCGGTGCTAAAATAAGACAGCTGTGTCTTCAGTCCGGTGGAAAGTCTTTGTATTCACAGCACCCAGATTTGTACGACTGTGCAAACTGGTCTGGTTTAAGATCTGGGTTCAAATCCATAGAGATTTTACTTGTAAATAAAGTACCATGACAAAGTACTGATGTTATGTCTAGATTAGGCTTCCTTTTAATTCTCTCCAGATGGTTTTCTCCATTTTTCAGTGAGAGTTGTAGCCTTTGCGCAATCACCCACTCGCTACTTAGTTTTATGATGTAATATTAAACAGGGTTCTGCCTCAACAGAATGTATGAGCGAATATATAACAAGGCTGGCAGAACGAACCGGAAAGAAATTAAAGTAGCAATGTTAAGGAGTCAGGTGTTCATCGTTAGTGTGGTGATCCACCCCATCAGTGAGATCGCACAACATATAACTATTCATGGCACTGCAACATACATATTGTAGCAGAGTATGAATTGTAATTGACACGTGGAAAGTCACTTTACATAAAGAAATTGCTTATTGATGTTTTATTGATCACGCGTATTGCAGAACAGTCATCAGCCTTGCACACACTGCAGAATAAATTTGGGTAGACCTTAATTTTTATGGATTCATGTTATTAAAAGCTGTCCAAGCCAAGAACAATATCTGTAGCAATAACTATAGTTCTCTGCAAAAGTCCTGAGTATTTTTTTATTTCTTTAAATAAAACTAGGGACAGAAAATGTGCAGATGTAAATGGCAATGTAATGAAGGAAAAACAGAGTTTGTTCTATTGTATTAAACTTGGAGGTTAATATTTTATATGACGACCCGGTCTGAAACCTCCAGCTTTATTGTCTTAATTATTTTTTACATGGTCTTCAGGCTCCTTGAAGGACTTTCTCAAGCTCTTTTATTTTTTCTGCCTTTTGTTCAGTTCTTTGTCAAGTTGATCCCATACTGCTTCAGTAATGTTGAGGTCAAGGCTCTGAAGAGGAGTCATCACTCCATGAGATCTGGTTCTGCTGATTATCAGTACTTTTCTTATGTCATTTCACATACCTCAGCCTTTTCTCCCTGTTTCTCCTCCTTAAGAACTGCTTCTGACAGCCACCCTTCCATGGAGACCATTTCTGATGAGGTGTGCAGCATCCAGGTTCTTGAATATGACGTAACTTTTTATGGTTAATGCCTCTTTGAGAATCACCTTGTTATTTATGTCTATTCAATACCTGTTAAGCTTAGCTATCATTGGTATTTCTAAAGATACAAATTTAAAAGATGGAAACAAATTATTTGTGAAAGGCTACAAGTAATGCTAAAATATACTGTTTTAAATTGACTCTTTGCTGAGCTGTTTATGTGTGGACAAAACACTGGTTCATAATGTGTTTTGTGCCTCATTAAAAATAATAAAAATGTCCAAACAAACATCAGAAAGACTTAAGAAAGCCTGGAGAAATACTGCTTAGGACCACTATAAAAGATTACAAGAATATCTGAAAGCTAAATACAGTATGTAGGGAATGAGGGCTTCCTCAAGACCTTTACACAGTCAGAAAATGCTATAGGGCTCACTTTTGGAGCAATATGAGTGAAATAATACAGCTAGAGGTCACATTTTCTCCTTTAGTCTACAACGATGGACAGATCCAAGGCTGTGCCTTACACTGTTTCCTTAATCATTAATTTTTATCATATGTAAAGGCGGGTGGGTGTGGGTGTTTCTGACTATTTTATGTAAATTTATTGATGGTGTAGGATGTGATTATCTTTTGAAACCACCATGTCTTCTCCATAGGCTTTCATGTAAACATTCACTCAACATATTAGTCTAAAAAATGATGCTCAAATTACCTGCAGTATACTGCCAAGCTGTCCCTGGCACTGACGGGGGTCTGTAAAGTCTTTGCTCTATGTCTTTTTGACAACTGCCAGGATGTCTCATGTTGGCCACAGCTGGAACCTGCAGTGCTTATACAGTTTTGTGAAAAAGTGTTTTGCATGTTTGTCACACTTAAATGTTTCAGATCATCAAAAAAATTTAAATATTTGACAAAGATAACACAAGTAAGCACAAAATGCAGTTTTTAAATGAAGATTTTTATTTTTAAGGTGAGAACAAAATCCAAACCCACATGGCCCCGTGTGAAAAAGTGATTGCCCCCTAAACCTAATAACTGGTTAGGCCACCTTTAGCAGCAACAACTGCAATCAAGCATTTGTGATAACTGGCAACGAGTCTTCTACAGCGCTGTGGAGGAATTTTGTTCCACTCATCTTTGCAGAATTGTTGTAATTCAGCCACATTGGAGGGTTTTCCAGCATGAACCGACTTTTTAAGGTCATTCCACAGCATCTCTATTAGATTCAGGTCAAGACTTTGACTAGACCACTCCAAAGTCTTTATTTTGTTTTGCTTAAAGGAGTGATGACATAGCAGTTAAAAACTAGTTTATGTTGTTGGCATTACTGCATATGTAAATACTCCAAAGAAAAAAAAACGTCATTTTTTTACAGCGGAGTATTGTTTTGAAACGCCAGACCTCACTTCCTCAGCAAAACAGTTGGGTCCGGTGATGATATGGAGCTTTACCCGGAGACCACGTTGACTTCATTTTGATTGGCTACACCTTATTTGGCAATGACCTTATTTGGAGAATCTAGGTCAAGCTGCGGTCAGACTTTGCTAAAGGCTAACTGCTAGCAACATGGGCACTTTAGACCGTGAGCTACGTTTATCAGACAAGACAGCATTTAGAAAATAAATAAACTTACAGGTAATGACAAGGTTGTGGTCGCCTCCTCAGTGTTGCTGCAGAAGTTTTCTTTTAAATCCATTTGTTTGAAAAACTGACCTGACTGCTCAGAAGTTACTACTCAGCTACACACAGGCAGCTGAACCAGATAAGGAGGGGGAGTGGGGGAGGAAGCGAACGGTGCATAGACCGTTAGGAGAGAGGAAGGGGGGAGGCTGTTTACTTGATAGTGTGCTCTTATTGGAACAATTGAATTACGTAGAATGATAGAACTACATAGAATGATAAGCTGCTGTCTGATTCAACCGTTTCTGAGCAGAGAGACAAAGCTGACAGACCATAAACAGGAACTTTGATATTCACTCTGACATTCACATGGCCTCATCAGTGCACAACAGACCATATTATACAGATCTGGGCATGAAAAAGTTCCCCTTTCAGCTGACTGCCAGCCACTTACCAGCCACTTACTAGCAACTTGTCTGCTAATTCAATCGCACAGAGAAACACCTGTGTCCCCAGGGGAAACGATTTCAGAGCATAAATGAACAAGGATGTTTCTACACGGCAAGTTTGGACACCGTGCGTGATGGCGTATTTGCGGGACAAGCCGTTCAGCCAGTGATAGTGAAGTAATGGTGCACTATTAGTGCACCACTTCTGGCAGAAGAAGGAGGAACTTTTTCATGCCCAGATCTGTACCCCCAAAACCCCAGAAAAGTTCAATTTGATGTCATGGCACCTTTAAGCCATTCAGAGGTGGACTTGCTAGTGTGTTTTGGATCATTGTCCTGCTGCAGAGCCCACATTCCCTTCAGCTTGAGGTCACCAACAGATGGCCTCTCCTTCAGGATTTTTTTGGTAGACAACAGAATTCATGGTTCCATTTACCACAGCAAGTCTTCCAGGTCCTGAAGCAGCAAAACAGCCCCAGACCATCACACTACCACCACCATATTTTACTTTTGGTATGATGTTCCTTTTCTGAAATGCTGTGTTACTTTTACGCCAGATGTAATGGGACCTACACCTTCCAAAAAGTTCAACTTTTGTCTCGTCAGTCCACAGAGTATTTTCCCAGAAGTCTTGGGGATCATCAAGATGCTTTCTGGCTAAACTGAGACGAGCCTTTATGTTCTTTTTGCTCAGCAGTGGTTTTGGTCTTGAAACTCTGCCATGCAGGCCATTTTTTTCCCAGTCTCTTTCTTATGATGGAGTCATGAACACTGACCTTAACTGAGTCAAGTGAGGCCTGCAGTTCTTTTTTTTTTTTTCTTTTTTTTTCTCTTTTCTACTTGTCCTGTCCAGCATTGAAGCAAGCAGAATGGAAATCTGATTGCTTTATTCTGTTGAACAGTTTTGCTTTACCAAGCGGAGCTTTATGAACATAAGGCTCCACTTGATATCATGTTTATTAGGGGTCCAAGCCCGCGGAGCAGCGCAGGGCCCGCGTTGCAGTGCAACGCGGTTCCCAGCACTCCAGCGTGCTGGAACCCTATTGAGTTTGCTTCGTTTTTTATTCTTCGTTATTATTATTTTTCACTATTATTATTATTCTTCCGCCCCAAAAACTCCGTGGGGAGGCTAAACCGCAAAAGAACCATAAAAAGCATATACATGGGCTTGGACAAAAGTAGTTCATGTAGAGAAATAAGAAAAATGACACATGTCAGACACTAGGGGGCGCTATACCAGGGGGTAGTACGTTTTGGCCTCTATCTCCCAAACCGCTTGGAATAAATTTATGGGACCTGGATCCACAGATTCCTTGGACCCTTCCGCATCTCCTGACATAGGCCACGCCCATTTGCGCCTAGATAGATTTTTTGCTAGGGGGCGATATATGCAAAACCTATTTTCGTAAACTCGTCCTACAATTTTGACCCGATCAGGCTGAAAATTGTACCACATATACTAGAGACATAGACAAACAAAGTTATGTAACAGATTTTTGAAATTTTACTCGGTTACGAAATTATGCGCGTTTAAACATTTATGAAAACCTAGCTAAAAACTTAAAAGGCCATAACTCAAAAACGACAACACATAATTACAATTCCTTCAAAACCCCAGTGGGGAACTTGATTTTCTACAAATGTACCAAAGGAGGAAATTTTTTACATCTAGAGGGCGCTGTTATACAGATTTTTTTTATATTGGCAAAACCGCTGGTCCGATCTGCACGCCACACCCATGGTACGTAGATAGTGACCCTCTGAGCATATTTCTAGAAGATGGTTAGGATTGGACCACGTGGGCCTGTTTTATTAGCGATTTTGTAACCCAGGGGCGGAAATCAGCCGAGGAGCCCTGGACCGCTATTTTTCTTCCCCTGACCCAACAAAAATGGCCAGGGAGGCCAAACCAAAGGTTGATTTATATAGCCACTTACAGGGATGGTAGAAGAAAATTTTTGTGAAATTATAAAAAAGAGAAAAAAACTCATGTCAGACACTAGGTGGCGCTATACCATTAGGTAGCACGTTTTGGCCTCTAGCTTGAAAACGGCTTTGAGTAAATTTAAGTGCCTTATATCCCCAGATTCCTTGGACCCTCTCGAATTTTATGACATAGGCCACGCCCATTTCCGCCTATAAGTTTTTTTTTTTTTTTTACAGTGAAAAGTATGCAAAACATAGTTTTTTTCACTACTCCTAGAATTTTACCCCGATCAAACTGAAAATTGTACCACAGAAAGTACATAGCAAGAGGAACAAACTGATCAGAGCGATTGTTGGATTTTTGTTTCGTTGCGGAGTTATGCGCATTGAAACATTTTTCCAAAGCTAGCTACGTACTTCAAAGGCCATAACTTTAAAACCGCATCAGATAATTCCATGAAACTCCTACACCAACAGGGGGAACGTGATTATCTACTCATGTTGTATAATTGGACAAAGTGGGAATGGTTTATGAGCGGGCCACACCCCGATTTTTATGACATTAAAAATCAGCTGTTTGTCCTAGACAGCTAAAATGTGATGGATATTCCTTGAATCATACTGAACATTTGAATCCATCCAACCTTCACTCTATATTGATTTTACACCCTAAGTTTTGGCTGAAATATGCAAATTTGCTCAACACAAGGATTTCCATAACAGATAAATCTATAAAAAACAATCTTGTTACAGTTAATGTCAAGATAGTCCTCATGAATCCCAAGCAGTTATGCAAAGATTTTTAATCCTGCAAATATCAATGTTGTCTAAAGTTCACCACTGCATCTGTAGTGTGTTTGTCTTTATTTTTACATGGTTATGTAACTGATCATTTATATATAGGGCTGTAACGATACCTGAATGGAAATAAAAATTGTGATCCTCAGAGCCACAAGCCCATCTTGCAGTGGGAGAAGGCAGGATCGTGACACCTTCCAAGCATAGTTCAGATGGTCTGAAACTTCTCAGATCACATCACATTGTTTCACTTTTTTCTCCATCAAGCTACAAACTCTTGGAAGCATCCAGTTACTAATTAGACAACACATCTGTCTTAGAGTCACCAGGTACAGTGTTACACGTTTTTTTCCCTGCCAGTCAAATGAAACTTGTGAGTTTTCCATGGGCACATAAACCTTCGATCGGGATGAGCCACTTACACGCATGCAGCTGGGGAGTGTGTGAATGAGGTGCGCGATGGCAAATCTTCAGACACTGAGAACAGTGAAAGGAAAGAAGGAGAAGATCCTGGTCGTGGTTGGCAGGCCAGACGCACGGACGTCCAGCTGGATGTTTAAATATTGATGTCTGATATTCCCCGTGGTGTGTTTGTCTTCATTTTTACATGGATTAGACATTGATTATTCTAACTGAAGTATGTGGTCAGTCCTGCTGGAGCATACATATCGCCACAGATGTGTGTGCATGTGCGAATGTGTATTAACATCTGTTAAAACAGAAGTCCTATTGTATTGTAAGGCTTGTGGTGAAGTTTGAGGACAGAGAGGATCTGGAGTGGCTGGTGGCTGTTAGTATTCTGTGAATGTTGGTAGACAACAGGGGTGTCCAGTTCTGGTCCTCGAGAGCCACAAAAAAGCATTAACTGGGATTTTTAACTTGTGCATGTCCAATCTTAAAATTTCCAACTGTATAAGGTAGGTAGTGTCTAATATAAGACAGGGAAAGAGGTTTGGAAGCAGTTTTGGGTCTGCCCTGTGAAGCAGCGGCTTTTCTTTCCCCAATCGCAATATCTCAGCGTGAAAAGCATAAAGTGGGATTTTCAACTTCTGCATGTCCAATCTTTAAAATTCCAACTTTATGGGACAAAGGTTATCAGGGTATGTCGTCATGACATTGGACTTATCGGAATGTCATCATAATGTCCTGTTATCAGCCCAATGATTATCGTGCATCCCAAATAAAAACCAATCTTGCTGCAATTAATGTCAAGATGTTCCTTATGAATCCCAAGCAGTTTGGGAAAGATTTTTCATCCTGCAACTGCATCTGTAGTGTGTTTGTCTTCATTTTTACATGGTTATGCCATTGATCATTCATATATAGGGCTGTAACAATACCGGAATTTAAATAAAAATCGTAACCCTCAGAGCCACAATCCTGTCTCACGGTGGGAGAAAGCAGGATCATGTCACGCTCCAAACTCATTTCAGATGCTCTGAAACTTTTCAGGTCACAAAAAACTTTGACCTTTTTTGTTCATCAGTCTAAAGACTATTGTGGCATGAATTTTATAACTCAACAGCACATCTTTCTTAAAGGCACCAGGTAGTGTCACGCATATTTCTTCCCTGTGCAAAACAAATTAAACTTGTCAGTTTTCCATATAAACCATCGACCGAGATCAGTCACTCGCGTGCCTGCAGCTCGGAAGACTGTGTTTGAGCTGGGCGATGGCAGGTCTTTAGATACTGAGAACAGTGAAAGGACAGGAAGGAAGAATCCTGGTCGTGTTTGGCAGACCAGACACACGGAGGACAGCCAGCTGGATGTTTGAATATTGATGTCTGATATTCACCTTAGGAACATCTGTTAAAACAGAAGTCCGATGGTACTGTAATGCTTGTGGTGAAGTTTGAGGACAGAGAGGATCTGCAGTTGTTGGTGGCTGTTAGTTTTTTTTTAAATGTTGGTCTACAACAGGGGTGTCCAGTGCTGGTCCTTTAGAGCCACAATCCTGCAGGTGTTAGACATGTTCCTGAAAACTCGGACAACATTACCCATACACACAAGCTTCATGCTGCACCGTAATTGAAGACAGCAGTTTTTTTCATGCTGAGCAAACCTTCTTTGCAAAATAGTCAAAAAACATCCCTTTTTTCCAGAGGGCTACAAATCTAAGTGTTTGTCGAACAATGGGAGGCGGGGCCAGGGAGGGCGGTGCGCCAGGGGAGGCGGTGCACGGTCGGGCTTGGACCCCGTGATAACTGCTTGCAGTTCTAGTTCATTTTATTTCTTTAATTAAACATTTGTCTATTACACCATTCCATTTCACATTGCTGGGCCTGACAAGGGAGAAATGAAAGTTAACAGAGGTAATGATAGAAAGTAAAACAGAGAGAAAGGAGTAAGGAAGAGGAAGAGAGAGAGGAGAGAAAACATGAATCCACTTACACAGTTCACTGGTACATCTGTACAGCGATCCCTAAACAACCAAGGTCTCTGTTGGAAAACAAAACAAGCAATCCCCTACAGGAGGACCTGCAGGTGGCTTAAATATCCTCAGATCATACAAACACACGCAGAACTACGCAGAGAAGAGGTACAACCTAGTCAGCGTGATGGGAAGTAGAGAAGAGGTACAACCTAGTCAGCGCAATGGGAAGTAGAGAAGAGGCCTGCAGTTCTTTGGATGTTGTTCTGGGGTCTTTTGTGACCTCTTGGATGAGTCATCGCTGTGCTCTTGGGATAATTTTGGTCGGCTGGCCACTCCTGGGAAAGTTCACCACGGTTCCATGTTTTCACCATTTGTGGATAATGGCTCTCACTGTGGTTCACTGGAGTCTCAAAGCTTTCGAAATGGCTTTGTAACCTTTTCCAGACTGACAGATCTCAATTACTTTGTTTCTCATTTTTTCCCTGAATTTCTTTGGATTGCAGCATGATGTCTAGCTTTTGAGGATCTTTTTGGTATACTGAACTTTGTCAGGCAGGTCCTATTTAAGTGATTTCTTGATTGTGAACAGGTGTGGCAGTAATCCGGCCTGGGTGTGGCTAGAGAAATTGAACGCAGCTTTCCAAAGATGTGATAAACTACAGTTAATTTATGTTTTAACAGAGGGGGCAATCACTTTTTCACACAGGGCCATGGAGGTTTGGATTTTTTTCCTCCCTAACTAATAAGAATCTTCATTTAAAAACTGCATTTTGTCTTTACTTGTGTTATCTTTGTCTCACATTAAAATTTGTTTGATGATCTGAAACATTTAAGTGTGACAAACATGCAAAAAATAAGAAGTCAGGAAGGGGACAAACACTTTTTCAAACAACTGTACAGCTTGCAGAAACACATCACTTAGCAGGGTGGATTCTCACATTCTCTCATTACAGTTATAGTGCTTGTTCTTGATGAGCATGGCTATTTGGTTGGAGTTAGTACCCTAATTCTTACCTTCAAAGAGAGCATGTGCTATTATGTTTAATGACATTTGACTTGGTCGTCTTTGTGTTATTGACTGAACAGACTGAAAGAGAGAAAATCAGCGCTGGAAATGTGTCATTACAGTTTGCATATTTATTTAACACTTTATAGACTTTCTTTTTGGTTAATACATCAATATAGCTAATGGATCTTCAGTCCTCTTGCCATAATAAATACCTACAACATTCATGTGATCAGAATGAATAGAAAACTCATATTACAGTATTGGATTAATAAGAAATCATGTTCGGACAGAAATGCCAAGTTGAACACAACTCAGATACTCATCAGTCTTGCTCTTTTTGAGCCGTAAATTCTGATTATTTTGGTCTGAGTGGAATTTTTAAGAAAATAGGTCAAGTTTAGGTCTGAAAAAGAACAAAAACAGTGTTTGGAACTGTAATCAGTGAAAACATTGAAACGTGAAAACTATTAATGGAAACATTGAAAACATTGAAACTTGTGTTTCCACGGCGACCATTACGCTTGTCCTTCCAGGTGTGGACTCAAGATCAATCTTCAGAGGTTTTCAGTGCTTGAGCAGAACTATGAATTTCATTTAGTTACCCACAGAAACAAAAGCCTCTATGATCCACATCACTTACCTTAAAATGGGATGCGTAATGGGAGTCCCTAATCAAGCTAAGGTCTGCACCATTATCTTTGGCTGCATAATTGAAATATCCCATTTACCTACAGTAAGAAGCAAAGATTCAGCTAGTCCTTCCTGATTTAGCTCACTACTGATTGACAAGAGGCTGATTGGCACTTCACTGCTCTATGCTTGTTCACACACATCACTCACATCATTATGTTCTGAATATGTGCAGAGTATGTGTGGAGTGGTGAGTGTCAGTTCTTCCACTGAAAGCAAGGAAGAATAAGTGGTTAGGATGAGCAGCTATTCATTTTAGGGACTTGGATTTAAGCAATGTGTGTTTCCTCAGTAGCATTCTTCTTTTTTTCTCTTTTTTGTGATGTTGTCTATGAGCGCCTTGGCCAAGGCTGAGCCCTTAATCCCAATTTAACTCCAGCTTGCCTTCTCCCTTTTTTCCTCCTGCAAAGACAGTGATACAGCACTGTGCATTTGCCCAAGTATGTCAGTCTTTAACAGCCTGGTTGTGTAATGGCTCACTGTTAGCCCATTACCTCATATTGTTAGCCCATTATCACAGCAGACAGCCTGGCAGTCATTAGCAACCCAAATGATAACTGGTACAGATAGGTGAAGCAAGCTGAGTGGGGGTAACAAAGACTGGGAGAATGATGAGAATTTAGAAGAAATGGAATAAAGCAAACATAAAGAAGAGGATTTTATCTTTTATTTTTAAGTCTATGAAAGGAAATACAATAACAAGGTTTTACTGGCTAAATGCGGGATTGCACATTTAACGGTACTCATCCATGTCCATTGACTTGGACTACTATCTTTTTAATCAAGTAAATAAACAAAGAGTAGAACCATGAATGCAAATTGAGTGACCTTGGAAAACCTCAGGTGTAGGTCTACAACACTACAGTTTGCAGTATTTCATTTATATCCACATTTCCTGTTTTTAGGGGAAACCATCACTTCAAAGCCAGTGGGGGACATTCAAATCCACGAGAGACGTATTTACAGTTTCAAGGTGGTCGTTAATGGAAGCATTAAGGTAGTCGTAACTCAGCAGCAGGAATCCATCAGAGTACTAAACAACGGCCATAACTCACAGTGAACATTTAGAAATACATCTCTAACTGAAGGCACTGTTTTAGTCATAAAAGTCTAAACAATAACATGAAGCTGCTACTGTAGCTGTAATGTTCAGGTATATAACAACATGTTAAAGGTTTAGCATCTTCTTGTTCCTATAGCATCATATTCAAGTTTCTGTTGTTGATTATAAAGGGATAAAACTTTGTTTCTCTGTCTGCAAACTTCAAATAAACTAAACATGGCATTCCGACCTACATGACAAGATCTAGCAATGTTGACAGAAAATCCAAAATAACAGGGCTAATTAAACCAAATTCTTGGCAACTGAGTCCATATATGCTCCAAGCTTATGTGATGTCACTGGATCCCTCTGTGATATACAGCAGTTACAGAAATTTGAAACCACAAATCTTGACTACACATTTGCAATCTCCAGACAAAGACAATGAGTACATGCATGTTTTGTGCATTTGAAAATCCTCACCTCTTCCATGCTCTGCATTGGGTTAAAGCTTCAGCACAGCTAACCCAAATCCCAGGATGACAAGAACCACTTGCATATCTTCAAAGTTTCAAATGGTTCAAGTTGCAATAAATTGTGTCAAACAGTAACCTTTGTTACTGTTTTACTGTGTTATTGTCCATATTCCACAGCAACAGCCCTACACCCATGAGGCCAAAGTGAAAAACCCAAAGATTCTTTGGTTACAAGACACTTTGGTGAGGTTTGAAAACCTCAAGTCTCCATTACCTCATCCAGGCTAAAGTGAAATGTGGAAACTGGTGAAAATTAATATATTTACTGCCTCTTAATCAAAACTGCAAGCAGGGAGTAATATCTATGTTAAGTGAAAGTCACTAAAAAAGCTGTTAACTCCTTTACTGCAACCAAACTTGTATCGCATTAAACAAGTGCTACATTCATCAGTAGCAATGCAAGATACCATTTTCATCCATGTCTGTTTAAGCTTAACACATAGCAAAGAAAGGTATTAAGAATATACATTTTTGGTCAGTGACAATAACTTACTTTGACCTCAATGTTACACAAAAGAAATAATCTTCATAGAAAAAGTTGTGCACAACAACCCAGCATGATTCACTGTGAAAAGACTGAGATTGGGGACTCTAACAGGGAGAAACTGTTTGAAATAAATTGACAGGAACCCAGAGGTAATCATTAAAAGTGCCAACAGAGAATCCACTTGTTGCGAAAGCTGAATTCTTTCAATGGTTCTGGGAAAACTTTATATAATCTTCATTGTTCTTTAATTGAGAATTTAAAAAAAAAAAAAAACTTTTATCTTAGATTTTGGTGTCAGAGTCTGTCTGTCAGACCTGAACAACATTGTTAAAATGTGTTCCAAGATTATTGGTGCCCATTGTTCATTATTGATGGAAATTGTAGGAGCAGTGCTTGTCAGTATAGCTCGTGTGACCTGGGAAAGGAGCAAAGAAGAAGAAGAAGACGACCATATATAGTAGGAGTAAGCAAAACTGTGACATTAGTGCCATGGGTGGCACCCCATTACATGACACACTGGCACCTTTCAGTGTTGTGGGAATTCTCACGTTTTGCGTTGCCTGATTTCTTGTGTGTAGCCTACAATCCTAACAACGCTGTGCCACAGTCCCGTCCAGATTCCTTGAGACCTGCCAGGGCTGAACAATTTCAGGCAAAAAATCTAATTGCGATTTTTCTGGCAGATATTGCGATTTCGATTCGATTCACGATTTTTTTCAAATCAAGCTTTAGTACAATATTTACAATGTACAAAAACATTTACGAACATGACAGAAAACTCCATTATATCATCAAAACATTAAAAGCTATTACTCTTAATCAAGGATAACAATTAAAGTTGAGAATTAGCTCACTTTCCAATGTATTTATTAAAAAATGCATGTACATTCACTGGAACTCCGGGATTTTCAGATTCCCTGCAGTCCTCCTCCCTCTGAAGCAGTTAATCACCCCACTTACTGCCTTTTTCAAATCAGGTAATCTGCATTTTTCTTTATACACTTGAATTTCCAGTGTAAAAATGACGTTAATGTGCTATTTTTATATTTCATCACAATGCACTGAAAAATATCCAAATGAGAAATTAATATATTTACCTACATACAGTTCTTGTATGTAGGCTACGTTAAGTGAAACATGCAAACCAGTGAATTTAGCATGGATTCATATGTGCATTGAAATGTAATAAAGTTGTCAAATGTATATAAACAAACATCAGGTTTTACATTTGACTTAATTTTTATGTCATTCTGTCACCTGAAGTTGAGGTGAAGAAAACGCTCTTACATCATGAATGATCAGGTGGTTTTACCCTGATTGTTCGGACGTACATTTTTGGCCAAAACGGCGTTCCGTACTCCTCCTCTCATGTCCACTTGACAAGCAGCAGCAATAACTTTCCTCCTGTTTCTGGACTTCTGGTTTAACTGTGTGGCTTAACTAATGTCCCAGATAATGAGGACAGAGTTTCTGTGTGCTGCTTCCGTTCACGAAGCAGGTCCAGCTGATTATTCTTCTCCTTTGACTGAGATCCACCTAAATACAGATCATTCATTTACTCGCCCCTATCACACTCATGTCCACAGCGCAAAGCCCAAAACTTTATAGGTTTAAAGAAAACTGGTTGGAATTCACTAGCACTTTTATTCCCATTAAAATGATTTGATCTGATTTTACAGATCAGACAGGATTTTTCCCTAAACTGTCTTATCAGTTGGTCGCTGCTGGCGACTTAACTGCTGAGTCATGAAATCTGACGGCGCAGACAGTTCAAAATGATATTTTACTGAACATTAAATTCCCTCATTGCACGAAACGAATAACCTGACTCCGCCAGATGGATTTGCGCTGCATATCCATCTGGGAACCATCCGTTATAGTAGTTTTGGGAAGGGGCGAAAATACTGGTTTGCTGATAGGATAAAGCATCTGTCTATCACCACCTATGTTGGTGATAGACAGGACAAATCGACCAATCAGATCAACGAAGCATACGACGAAAACACGAGCAAAAACATATTTTCCTTCGAGAAAAGCCTCCAGAGCAGTGTTTTGCTCTCCTTTCAGTGAAGAAATACTCTGTAATACCAATAAAACTTGAGCGATAGCCACGCTGACGCTAGTTTCATCCGCTGAAGCCGCCATGTTGTTTAGACTGAACTGTCACTTCTTGTTGCGTCACACCTCAAGCCGCCTCAAAGCCAACGCTGATTGGACGTTCGTTTGGTGAACTGCTCCAAATGCTTTTCACCAGAAAGTAACCCGACTGATCTGCGAGTGAAAACCTGAAGCTTGCGAGATCAGGATGGTCACACGAGGCTACGAAGCGGATCAACAAATAGCAAGAGGCACCTGCAGCAGAGGTCTACAGCCTCTGCAACAACGGAACCGAAAGTTAGAAACTGGATGGGGTTCTACCAAAGCGTTTTCTAGTGTAAAGATTACACAGTGCGAGATGCTGCATCCCAGCCCTGATGCTGACCTGTCCATGAGTAACATTCCGCTTCTGATTGGTGAGCTTAGTTGGCTGGTACAGACATGGCATGTAGCGTGTGAGTACAACAGTTGACAGAGCCGATCCTGGGTCAGTCAGGAGTGCTGGAAAAACCGCAGCTTTGGCGATCACGTGATCGCGTGGTCTGAAATCGCAATTTCGATCTAAAAATGATAAATCGTTCAGCTCTAAGACCTGGACATTACAGAAGTCATCAACAATGGCAATGTCAGCTGCCAAAAAAAGGCCAAAACTAGTTATAACTCCTGCTGGAAGAACTGGACAGTGCATACACAGAACTCCCTCTCCACTTAGTAGGGACTGTACCTGAGAAATTTAGCTGTTGCACTGGTGCTGCTGCCAGTCTTCGGGTCAACATATCAATGTGAGCAAGTGTTTTTACAGATGCGGGCATGAAAAAGTTCCACCTTTTTCTGCCAGAAGTGATGCAGTAATAGTGCACTATTACTGCACTATCACTGGCTGAACGATTTGTCCCGCAAATACGTCATCGCGCACGGTGTCCAAACTTGGCGTGTGGAAACGTCCTTGTTCCGGGCGTTCAATATGCTCTGAAATCGTTTCCCCTGGGCACGCAGGCATTTCTCTGTGTGATTGAATTAGCAGACAAGTCGCTGGTAAGTGGCTGGTAAGTGGCTGGCAGTCGGCAGAAAGGGGAACTTTTTCATGCCCGCATCTGTATGTATGAATGTGCTCCACCACGCCCACTGTTGGTCAAACACAACGCACTGAGAGGCATGTTTGCAACTTGAAGTTACTACAAGCCCCATATCACAAAGCTCAGCCAAGCAAAGCAGTGCTAAGGATCATTCTGACCATCTGATGGCTACTTTGTAATGACATACAGATACAATACAGTTGTACTGAGGTCTCAGTTTTGGACAGTTTTTGAATTAAGTAGAAAATATCTTGAAAAATATGACTGAATGTGCTTGTATGGATGGAATAAAATTACATGTATGTTGGAAATGTTTTTGTATTCTGTTTCATGACTCTGTGTTTTAGTTGATAATGGCACACTTGTTGAGAGGAAAAATTCAGACTGGCACTCCATGTAACAAAGTTAGCCTGATATATTGGCTTAATCCCAAACCATCGCCTACACTCTACCCCACTCTAACCCTCCCTTTTGCAGCCGTCAAATAAGACTTTCACAGGTGTCTTGCATGTTTGTCACACTGACAGAAAATTACAAATAACAAAAGCAATTGTTTTATATTGATATTATTTTTATTTGACTTGTGAATTTTCAGTCTGTTTGTTTTGTTTTGGATTTTTTTTGTGTGAATTTTTGTTGTGGACCAGCAGTTTAGACTTCTTTGAAATGAACGCTTTCAGTTGTTTATACCCTCCACCTCCAAATAAAGCGCCCTCCACATTAGGGAGTGTGACTTCACTGGGAATGAGACTCGGTAGTGATGGGGTAGTGTGTAGGGGCCGGTTTGGGACTGTGCTTTAATGGCCACACTATTGCTATTGGAACTGATGTCAGAACTTAGAGGTGAACTCTGCACTGACCTCCGGTGGATTTATCTCCATACAAACATACCAAACTAAAGCACGCATAGATATATGATGGCAGTGACGACTGACCACATTTGAAACGGGCATATCATGTATGTACATTCCGGAATGTACGTGCAATTACAGTCATAGATTGTAAGTGAATGACAGATAGAGCCATGTGCCATAAGCCATTGGTTTGTTGCAGACTATTTTGAAACTTCTAGCTCAGTACGTTAACTTAGTCCTGTCTCGTTTTACCAAAATATGGAAAATCTGAATGTAAACAGAAAAAGCACTGTCATATTATCACAACTTATCAATCATGATGCAGTAAAGCATGGCCTTCTCTTTCATGAAGCCCATTCTCTCTAAATGGGACCATGCTGCTGAAAATCAATGTGAGATATTAAAGAATACTCCAAATGAATAATTGAGACTATAATCTAATTAGGAAAATGCTTACTGAAGTAATAATTCATGTTAGAGGCATTTTCATCACACAGGAATAAAATGATCAAATAGTGCTGTGCAGATCAACAGATGTATTTCTGGCAAAACACACACAAAAAAGACTTCAAATATTAGTATTCTAGATCTGATATTAATAAGTACATCAGAAATAATTAAATCTTTACTCATATCAACAAGATTGGATTTTTAAATTAATTTGGTTAATTGTCTGATAGTAATTTTTTGAGCTGGTAATGAAGCCTCCCAAAGCCAAAAGCCTTATTTTACACACTTATGCCTCAAATTTTGATTTATTTAATCTTTTCATTGATTGACCCGTATCATCACCATTCAAAACCCATTAAAAGTTTGTTCATTTTACTCAGATCCTCCTATAATTCATGATTAATCATCTCCTTATTGCCATTTTAAGCCACTTATCTTGGAAATTGCTTGATGGAACCTTGAAAAATGTACTATAATGCTGTCATCTTATTAAGGACTTGTCATTTTTTTCATACTATATTTCAAAGCACCATCAAAAAGCTGATGTGTGTAATAGACAGGATAGACAGACAATGAGGAAATGCAGCCAGAAACTCCAGAGAGTGGCGGGAGGATTTTTGGAGAGAGGGCAGACTCATGCACAGCCTTTTAATTTGGTGTCTTTCATCTTTAGCCTGATTGACACGGCCTGTGTGTTTCCAAGTCTAGTATGAGCAGTTCATGGTAATACAACAGCATGAGTTTGTGCCATACTTTCATGTATATGTGTGTTTCAACATTTGTTCCTATACATGTGTGAATGCAGAAATGCAACAAGCATGAATCACCATCACCATATGAGCTTTCAATTTGCAAGGTAATCAGCTTATGGAGTCTCTTGTGGTAATCAGGGAGGGTAGCAAAGGACAGGAGGTGAATATTAGGTGTGTGAGCCTGTGTTTGCATGTTCTTTTAGCATCACTTTTGATGTCAGCTCATGCCTCTGTGGAGCAGTGAAACCACAGGAGGTAAGAGCCTGCTGAAGGGATGAAGGCAGGGGACGGCAAAAGTCTTAGAGGTTTATTCGTTTGTTTCTCTCCCTCTTTTTCTGCACCTGCCGTCACTGCCTCTCTCCATCTGAATCATCACTACATCCGAATGTGGAACGGTTTAGAGGAAGTACGTGGAAATTAAAAGTCAAGCAGGAGAAATGTAATAGGAAATTGTGTCTGTGTGTACGTGCATGCAGGCACCCGTGTCTTTTCTGCATCAGCTAAAGTTAACACACATAAATGCATGCAGCTGCACATTCACCTCCACTGAAGCCTAGTTGGCTCTGACTCATTTGTCAAATGAAGGTGGAAATCGTGCCTTGGAATTAAGTAGGTCAGGAAAATGAAGTCAACCTTAATCAGCCTTCTGCCTGTCCAGCTAATTTCAAAGTCTCTTTAATCAGTTTTTCCTGATATTTGTTGCGGTAAGCAAGATGGATTTTTCGTCTGGCCCCCACACCGAACATTCAGAAGCTGTGTCTCCACAAAAGGAACTTAATGACCCAGAATTTAACACTTCCCATAGCTTGGCATGATAAGAACATGTGGGCCAAAGTTGGTTGGTTCTGCGTTCATTTTTGGTCTGCTATGATGCCTCAGTGCTTCATTGATTCCAGGGAGAACTCCATACAATCTTTTCTCAGTAGATTTTTGCAAAAGGTGCTTCCTGTTGAATTTAAATCTCCTTTCAGACTTGAAAGTGTCCATTTTCTTTGTTTTTTGTTTGTTTTGTTGTTTTCTTTTTTAAATCCTCTGCCGTGGCAGTGTGCATTGGGTTGCTATGCTTGAATAGTTCACCTCTACCAAACCTCTGGAAGAGTTCTCTTTTCAATCAGTATTTTGATATATCCACATTAGGGATTGACCGATGCAGATAATTTAGGGCTGATACCGATACTGTGGTTTTCTGCTCAGCCTCAGCTGAAGGCCGATATAACCTGCCAATATTTGAGCCCGATACTGCATTTGACTCCCAAATTAATATAATGAAGGATACAATGAAAACTAATTTTACAACTCTCTTGATATAAAAAAGAACAAAGCACTTCAAATAAATATGTACAAAAGAAAAAAGAAACGGTACACTTAAAGTACATGTAAATAAATATTAAATAGAAACATTACACTTGTAATATATATATATATATATATATATATATATATATATATATATAAATCAAAGATACTTTATTGATCCCCGAGAGGAAATTCATGTTTCAGTGCAACCCGTCCAAGACACACAGACAAAGAAACATAACAAGACAGGATCAGGCAGACCGTGGTCAAGCAGCCCCTCGCAGGGCGCACCTTTGCAGAAATAAAACGGTGACATGAGGAAAGATGGGTAGGTGGTAAGAAAAGAGGTCTCCAAACTCTCCATGTACACAGGTGGAGACAAAAAAAGACACACCAATACTCAGCAATCACAACATGAAGACACACTGTGGGCAGAAAGGAGGTGTATCCCCTCCAGACAGCCGAGCGGGGGCGCTCAGGCATCCTCCAGGCCCAGTCTGTCCAGAAAGGCGGGGAAAAGAGGAGGTGCGGCGGGGGCGTTGAGTCTTCAGGGGAGGTGTGCAGTGATCTTGTGTGTCCGTGGATGCGTGTGTGTCAGGCTGTGAACCCGCCTGAGTTCACTCCCAGTCTCTGTCCACAGATGTCATGGTGGCCTTGGGGGTGCTGGCCAGGTGGTCCACTTCCCGTGAGAGATGTGTGGGGGAGGGAACAGGGAGGGATGCTAGGAGCCATTTGCATAACTTTCTCGAGGAGTTTTCAGAGACAGCCCGTGTTAACCCAAACACAGGCCTCTCGTCAGGGTCGCCAAAGCAGATAGCAGAAGATGTTTTGAAGCAGGTCAGACGTGGTGGTGTCTGCCTTGAGTCCTTAACAGGTCTCCATGGCAGCATCAATCAGCTGAATCAGGGGTCAACACAGAGAAACAGACAACCGTTCATGCTCACATTCATTCCTAGGGGCAATTTAGAGTAACCAATTAACCTAACATGCATGCTGAAGTACCCGGAGAGAACCCACGCATACACGGGGAGAACATGCAAACTCCACACAGGATAGCTGGGATAGGCGCCAGCAACCCCCGCGACCCTGAACTCGATAAGCGGTACAGAAAATGACTGACTGAGTGACTGACATATATATATATATATATATATATATATATATATATATATATATATATGAGAAAGTCTGTAAATTATGCCAAGTGGGGGTATTGGCCAACACACCAGACATATCGTTCGATGCCGACACCAGCAAAAAACACAAATATCGGCCAACCGATGTATCAGTCTATCCTTAATCCACATGCATTCAAGGTCATCTATGCATGTAGCATCCCCAACACCTGTTGCACTCATGCATGCAGCCCCATATCACCATACTCCCACCACCATGCTTCACTGTCAAGACTATATATTTCTGAAGTTACTTCGAAAAGTAAGTTTAATTCCTGTCAAACATGCTGGCCCCATTTTAATTCAACAAAATCATGTTAGGGAGCCAAGATGGTTAAATGTTTTGAAAAGGAATAAACCCATGTGCCAAATGTATATTTTATAAGCATTTTATAAGCATGATTGTTCATGTGAGGATACTCTATCTTCATCTTCTCAAATCTTTCAGAAATTGAAGTGATATCACACAGAGGTTTACTCACCTCCATTTTTTATAGCACATCACTGAAAATATAACTTGCTTTGTTATGTAAATATCCACTGCCTGGTTATCTTTTCTGCAGTTATGTTCAGCTCAGACTGGCCTTGTTATTGCTGGAGCTTGTTTGGGCTGTATTGGTACTTTGTCATCTGGCATAATTTTGGGAACACACCTTTCAGCTCTAACTTCTTAGTGTTAATTTAAGTTTTGGTTGGGCGAAAGCATTGATTAAAAAACACCCATAGCACTACTAATGTGTTGTTTGCACTGCCTTTTATAATTAAAAGCACTGTATCATAATCACATACAAGCAGATATACAGTACTGTTCAGAACCATTAAACTATTCTTAATTTCTTTATATGTAGCTTCTGTGGAGTCAGATTATCTCTTGGCTATATTTGCATTCAGAATTTGTTCCTATTCCTATAATCTGGGTATGAAAAATGCTAAAATTCAAGTTCATAATCAGACGAAAACATCTTCAGTGCTGTTGGAGTTTTGCATTGTTCACTTTTTGCAACATAATATTTCTGTGTTTGGGACTGTTAAAGTTGTAGCAGGTTGCAGCTGATGTGCACTAGGCGAACTTACAGTAGCCGTGTGCCGTGCATCAAGATTCAGTATCGCTCCAGTACCAAGTAAATTTAGGGGCCAGTATCACAAATACCAAAACATGCTGTATGCTGATACTTTAGATAAGTTGCATCATCAAACTGTTAAATCTGAATAAATATTCATGACTTGTCCCTGTTTTTGTTAATTTTCCTTCAGGTGAAACCAATAAAACTAAGGATAGAATTAGGTTAAAGTTTATAAATATATAGAAACAACTGAATAACAACTATTCACATCATATAAATAAAATTTAATATTTTATACAGTCAACACAAGATTGATTATTTCAGTCAGGTTTATTTAGTATATTTGGCTATTAAGCCTTCATCAGGCTTGACCCTATACGCGTCTTTCAGATCGGCAAAGGTGAACAAATCATTCCGTCACACAAGATGCAACAGGGATGCGTGTGTGAAGCATCCTGAATGTGTATTTCCTGAAAAATCAGTTCAGAGCACGTAGGCCCAGGATAGGGTGATTTCCATCCCCTCCCCATTTGGGGACCAGAAAATACCTGGAGGAAAACCCCCTCTGACACTGTGCGGGAGGGACGACAAATTTCTCCTTTGTTTAAAGGAACTTGATAAGAAATGAGAGTTGCGACTGGCACTGCAGGTAACTGCAGCCACGAGCCAAGCCATCACGGGAGCGTGCAGAAACTGAAGCTATAACGTTGTTTACTACGCTGATAAAGTCTTTCTCTTCATAGTGACACTTTTTAGTGTCTTTCAGTTGATCTGGATCGTTTGCTGACGGCAGAAGAATCCATAACTATCCCTTGCAGTGTTTGAATTTACCACAACTGTCTCCTTCCTGTATCAAAACTGTTGGGGACGCAAATGCAGCGTCATTTGACGTCGCATCCGCAGGACAGCCCGGGAAATAAGGCCACCGAATCGCAACGCATTATGTAGCACACAGCCTGTTCAAGGCAATGGAGAGAGATGGCTTGTTCTTTTTGGTTTTTAGCGCTTCATCACCCATTAGTATTAAAAAACTGGACGTGCTTGTTTATTCTTTCACAATTCCTGCCTCTAGTCCCTTTAACAGGGAGATGATTTCTTCCTGTAAAACACGAGCCGGCTCCCCCTGAGCCTGAGAGTGTATTATTCCGGTGAAAGTGGGGGTATGGTGGCGAACTGCAACCTGTACCACTTTGAAATCGTTTCATGGCACCCAAGGCGGAGCTGCGTGCGTGGCCCATCTCTCTCATTTGAGAGGGAGTGGGGATGCGCATCGCAGCTCCTCCCCCATGAAAGGATCCATCCGCGGTGCAGTGGCGCCTTCTCGTGGTGGAACAGTGAAATGCCTCCCAGGCGGTCCAGTGCGTTTCCGCCCTGGAAGACATTTTCTAAATTTGGCTATTCTTAGCTGTGCCCCTGGCACTTGGACTGTATGCTGTAGCAGAACACATTTTATTTTCTTTATGAAAACTGTGTGTGCGTGCTTGTGGACTCGGGGGAGGGGCAGCCGCTGAACCCTCTGTCGTAAAATGTCCATCTCTGTTGCACTGCTCTGGCACAGTCCGTGGCAGCGGGGAGATGGGGGTGTGGGGGACCCCAAGATGCATGCTTGGAAGCCAAACAAGTGGTGCTGGCTAACTGGGAACTATACCAGCTGATTCTGATTCTGATTCTGATTGTGTTCTCTGATACTGCCCTGCATCAAGTGTTAAAGCAACCCTTACCGATATTGCATTTCAGAAAGCACAGCAAGATTATTTGAAAATAAACAGTTCCGCCTCACTCCTAAGACCCACCCCCCATTCCCTCTGCCTCCCAATGCAGAAGCAAAGGTCTGACAGGCAGGTCCCTCGGCCAATCCTAGGCGTGCACCCCACTGCAAGGATTGGTTGGAGTTTTCATTTGATATTTAGAGACTGGAATAATATTTTATTTTGATTAATGGTGGGTCTGTCTTGTATTTCAGAGTTCCATCATCTTATCCATAGCATTTTACCATATTAAGAAAAATAGTGTAACAATGCGACATTGGTAAGCATTGCTTTAAAAGGGATGAATGACCATGAAATGTCACATTTCTGAACATCTGTGTCATCTTGGTCATCCAGTTCATCAGATACGCCTTCTTGTTCAGGAGGAAACATCAACATAATTCCCAAACACATCCTCATCAGTTTTGCTATTTTTTGTCCTCAGCATCATTTTCATGACCAACGATGAGGTCAAAGATGCTAAAGTTGAGCTGATGTTGGCTGATGCTATGACAGAATGACACTGATCACATCTTACCCAGAATATAACAATATTCAGAAGAAAATTTGTGTTTACATGGAAGAGGGACAAGAATATGTGTTTGTGCGCCTGTGTGTGCGTCAGTGTATGTCCGTGAGTCATATTTGATCCACAAAGCAGCTTTTAATTTGCATGCAGCAACCATTTAACTATTTCAGGTCAAATTTGACCCAGAACACCACAAATGTCATTATTTTAGAGACCCTAAGAATTGACCAAAATTTTTTAAAATGTCTTTTGTTGTGTTAAAATAGCTGTTCCTCAGGATATCATGAAATCTTGTTCCAATATAAAGGTGTAAATGGAACTTTTTACATCTCTAAAGTTGAAAACGGGTCAAAACTGAACACAATATAGGGGTTACTAAAGAATTATTACCCCGGCATCTCTCATTATGATTTACATCATATCCAGGAAACAGGACAAGTGGAGAGAAATAAGATGTAGTGAAATGAAATGAAAAAAATGTAAAATATTTAATCATTTCTGAAGGAACATTTAATAAATGATAAATAAAAATGAAGAACTTACAGTATAAATAACAAATGACAATTAGTAATAAAGTTTGTCCAAAAAAAAAAAAAAAAACAGTATTTGAAGCAGGAGGGCATTATCTGAAAGGGATCTGTTTTACCCTCGACACTGGGCCTGAAAGAAGCAATTGACTTTTTAGTTGGTCCATCAACTGTTCACCAAACCCATTCTTAAGTAAGGAAAACAGAGAAAAAAAGGCTGAGATATGCCAAATGACTCAAGAACTCGGAAAATCTCATGTGGTGATGAATCTTTCCAGGTCCTGGATCTTAACATTATTGAAGCAGCGTGGGATCACCTTCACAGAGAACAGAACCAAAGATAGAAAACATTTAAAGAAAGTCTTTAAATGAAACATTTAAATCTTTAGAAAGTCCTTCAAGAATCCTGGAGAATTATTCCTCGAGACTTTGTTATGAAATTACAGGAAAGATTGTCTAAAAGGGTCCAAGCTGTGTTGAGGAATATTAACTTTTAAGTTGGTAGAACTGCACAAACTCTGTTTTTGCTTCATATAGTGTTTATTTTTTAACAATTCATAAATCACTGCATCAGTTTCATGTTTGGGGTAAATTAGAGATGGGTCAGTATTTTGCACAGCTTTGTAATGGACTACTGAAGAAAATGAAAGTCCCTAAATTTTCAGCTCAGATTTCTATGCTTTGAATTTTCCACCTTTCTCTTCGTATCACCAGCACTGAATGGATGATCTGCCCTCCTGCTACGTTTCTCTCATGCACCGTGTACCCCCTTGTCTGTGATTCAAGCACCTTATAAAAAATTGTTTAATGAGGAACATTTTTAGTAGGTTAGGAAAAGCGACTCTGCTGTAGATGGAAATGTGTCTTTGTGATCACTGATCCCTGTGAGCATGGTAGCCTGAAAAAAAAAAAAGCTTAAACGAGAAACTTGTCTTCCTCTCGGCAAAGATTCTGCATGATTCTGACTCAAACTGGAAGTGTGGAAGATGAAACCAGGGGGAGTTGTCAGAAATATCTGCAATAGAAGCTTCCTACTTTCTCCTTTGTTAACGCTCTCAGATTATATTCGTGCTAACCCATTTTAACCTCAATTTTTCTCATTTGTATTTTTCATCATGACTTATCATGTCCCCTCTTGTCTATAGATTAGACATACAGTCCTGGTAAAATGTATCAAGAGAGGATAAAATGTGAACTTTTAAATTGTCCAGTTAAAACGGATTCTAGTTTGGAGGTACCTGACATCAGTAGTGCCTTTTTCTGACACCTATACCACAGTAACACACACTCTGCTATCCTGCCTTGCTCAGCTGAATCATAATTTAAGTTGTTTGTGGAGCGTAAGCACTAACTTTCAAACCCTTTTTTGGGAGCTGGCAGTATTGGCAGAAACGCACAGCCAGTCTTAGTACTTAGAATGCTGAGCACTTCAGACTCTTATTTTGCTTTGGTAGTTATTTAAAGAATGAAAAAGTAATGGGAATCATAATGGGAATTGTCTATACTGGTGAGTGGACAATGATGTTGTAGGCGGATCGTTTAGGATGATGAACCGCCCATTGTCCCAACAAAATCCCTAAAGTTTTTCCAACCACAACAGAGGCTTACTGAGCAAAAACAAACAGATATTGAACTTTTGAAAATAGTCCTATTAACCCATGTTTGAACCAGGGATCCTTGGCTGGTAAAAGGGCAAAAAAGGTAGAAAGAAAAATATGAGGAAGAAGTTTTAGTCAGAGAAGTGTCAGCACTCTTCATTATAAAGTCCTTAATCATAAAGAATTCAACTATACACCAAAACAAATGCCAAAGAGATGATTTGTTTGACAGAAACTCAGCTTCTTAGATGACAGATTCAGCGAAAGAAGAAATAAAAAATGACAGAAAACTTTTAGAAAGATTGTTTGTAGTGACAGAACTTAAGTCTCTGAACCCATTTGTGACCTCAATTTTGCTATAGTTTTCAGAGTGAGAGTTTGACAGTCTGATAACTGGATCAGCTTGTCTAGAAGGATCAAAAATAATGAGGTTTTTGTTGTGGAGCCACATTTGTATTTGCACCAATATACAGTTACAGAAAAAGGAGAGTTATACATTTAGGTTATTTCCGAGATTACAGCGGCTGTCAGTACTAACAGGTCCAATCTTGACAGATCAATCCCTGAGCTGCTAAGGAATACAATTTCCTCTCTACTTTAATTTGGATCTACAGATGAGTAAAAGTTACACTATGTGGGACTTTAAACTTTGCATTCACTGATGCTGTATTTTTTGTGGGAACTAAAGTAATAGAGACTAAAAAGAAGGCTAATTCAGTATTTGTCTTGCATCCTGTCTCTTCTCTGAGCTCTCTCCAGCCAGGAAATGTCAGTCTAATGTTGACTCAAGTCCTCTCTCTCCTTTCTTTTTTTCCTTCAATACAGGTTTTTTTTTTTTTTTCTGAATCAGCTATGATGCACATCCAAAATGACCTTTATGTTGATATCCTGTTGTTGGTGTATAACATGGTGTCCTAATGCAGCGTTTCTCAATCCTGGTCCTCGGGGACCTCTGCTCTGCATCCTTTAGATCTTTCCAATTCCAGCACACATGATGAAGATTAATTGAAATACTCGTCAAATTCTTTGCAAGCCTGCTGATGAGCGATTCATCTGAGCCAAGTGTGTAAAAACATTTAGGGCAGGGGTCCCCCAGGATTAGGACTGAGAAACACTGCCTTATAGTAAAGGCAACTGTCACATAAAGCTCCAGGCTGGAACACAAAAGTGTGGTTTCCCAGCTTCTGGATGCTTCAGGGTAATGGCAGCTCTAAGAATGTCCATATATTCCAGTGTGCAATCAAAAAGTCAGACACAGAGTTTTAAGGTTGGAAACTTAAGTTATATTGCTTTCATAAAAGAATACTGAGATAATGGTATTTCCCATGAGACATAAATGCAACAGGAAGGCAGAGTGATGGTCTCTGAATTCTCCATCCAAAAACAGTATAGCCCCTGCTGAACATGGCTTCTAACTTGGAAAAATCAGCGTCCAGTAATATTTTAAAAGCTGACTTGCTGCCAAGGACACATGCTGCTCAACATGATCATGCTTTATTTTTTATGATTTCTGCCAGAGTTTATGGTTCTGGAAATATAATGCATTATATTTCCAGTAACTGCTTCACAGTATGAACCACCGCGGGGATATGCCAGTTGAATAGTTTTAATGAGAAACAACACTGAGATATGAAATGAGAGGTAATGCAGTCTTCAATTCGCAGAGCCCAAGTGAGCTCTGCAAAGTGTACAGCAGACTGCATCCCATCCAATGCAGGCTTTATGACTCCAATGCAACAGTTTTATATCCTGAATATTGGAGTACTTATTCCTTGTAAAAGTTTTACTTTTAACTGTTTTCTTTAGCTATATTTGTTGTTTGGTTAAGTTCAAGCACAGAGTATTTGGGTTTAAAATAAAACCCTTCATGATGCTATAAACACAATAGACTGCATAAAAGAATTGTTTTCCTTTTTCTTGATTCAGAGAAGTACCCCTGATATTGATGACCTGAGCAGACCAGCCTTTCTGTTTGATTATTCACCCAAAGAGCTTAAACTAGGCTTACATTTCTAGGATACAGCTTTGTGTCATTATACAGTATGAGTTGACATGTTTTTTTTTTTCTGTTAACCGAGATTTAGACAATATTTAATCTTATTCTGTGAAATTATCAGTTGATTTTAATCTTTATAATAAAGTAGATTAAAGCACCTACAAGACAAAACAATCTTCCATTCAATGTCTGTCAGATTTGGCCTCCTCGGTGTTTTTTTTTTTTCACCTTTTTCATGTAAATGACCTTCTATAGCCGCGCAGGCAGGCTGATAGGTGTTCACACTTTGGTACAGGGAAATGGGACAATACTCTCAGTAAGTCAGAATTTGCCCCCATGTTTGTCTTTTTGTATGCTTTTCTCCTCAAATTTAACTTTCATTAGTGGTCACAGATTTCAGCTTGTTTGTGAGACATGGGGCCACATAGTATTCGACTAGTCACGATGTCTGCCTGTACAATCTGCTCATTATTTTAATTATAATACTGTCTGGTCTCACTTAATCCAAGCTTGGAAATGATGCAGTCGTTGTAATACAAGAAGTACCTTTCCAGTTCACAGAAAGAACCCTGTATGTTGTAAAAAAAAAAAAAAAAAAGTTGACGTACAAGAAAAGAATAACAAGCAGTTTTGCTTGGTAATTAGACTGTGATGAATCATCTGGGTGACATGACGGCAGTAGCATTAACAAACCTCCAGAGTTTAGATGCTGTGGTAGATGAGCAGTGTTAGGATGTGGCTGGGACTTCTGGTAGACGCAAGTTGTAGGAAAGTAAATCTTGAGGGAGCATGGCAAAACAGAAGAGAGTCTAAAGAACTTGATTGGTTGGCAGTAGTGATGGCAGAATTAAGAATGGGGTGAGTTTTGACAGCGTGGGAAAACAGAAGTGATTAAGCATAAAAAATCCAAAATGCCAACGAATTAAAGCAGAATTGAGGGGAAATCTTCCGTATGATGCAACAGCTTCATGCATTTGCTGAGCAGGAGTATATAAGTTGACTATATCTTACTGTGCAATTTTTACAATTAAGAAAATCCCCCAATTCACCACTTTCAATGTTTCCTAAACTACCTGAAGAGATGTTCATACTTCTGATACACTCACTGATTACCACGTTGCCTCTTGTCTTTCCACTGCACTTATGGGCAGACAGAAGGTGAATGCATCGTGTAGAAGCAAATAAATAGGATAACACAAAGCCTGATGGATGGAAAGAAAATACATGGGAAGATGACTGTGAGAATGGAGAAGCAGATGTAAACAGACTTGGCATGACGTGCGAGTGGTTTTCAGTTTGTTTGTGTCCCATTTTTGCTGTATCTGTCAGAAAAAAGATGGCTTGAGAGATGCCAGGGTGATGGGAAGAAGGATGAAAACGTATTAAAGAAATGAAAAAAACGTGAAAAGCTCATGAGTTGTTACCACAAGCTGACGCCATAATCTCTTCAAAGGCACATTCTGTTTTCGTCATTTCATGTGTAAGCAGCAAGAGCACCTGAGCATGAAATACAAAACCAAAGGAAGCACAGAAAATATGCAAACAGCACTTTTTCTGCAGGTTTTCTCCCTGTGACAGACATGTGTAGTTGACCTTTATGCCTTTGTGCTTTTATAAATTCAGAGCTAATCCAACCTTTCTCTTCTGCTGCCAGTTTCTGCTCCGTACCACCCCCTTCTTTTTTTTTTTATTTCTGCTTATTCTGCACCCTCTCTCCTAAATTGTCTAGTCCTTTATCCATCTGTGGGCTCTACCTTAAGGCAGATGCTTTTTTCTCAGCTCATACAGTGCTGATAAAGCCACATTGATAAGGCTGATTGTATCTAATCCAGTCTTTAATTTCTTCTGCATGTGACTGAACAATGTGTTGCATAATAAACATAAAACAGCGTCATCTTTGGACCCTTTTGATCCTGCTTTCTTCAGACGGCTGCAGAGATAAAGAAGACTGAAACTGCAAAAAAACTGCAGACAACAGATTCTGTTTGAATTATATACTGCATATGTAGTATTACAGCTTATATGCTCTCAACCATTTTTCTTACTTAAAACATAGTAAGCTCTACTTTTATCTCATTTGAAATGTGTCTAATGGCTGGGGAGCGATTAGTAAAATTGCTTATTTCACATATGAAGCATTATTCTGTCTCTGCTGCACATTTTCTCTAAGTATTTATATTGCTGTTGCAGATAAGTCTCCCGCAGTTGCGGTCTGATGTTATGCCAGAAAGGCAGACGAGGTTCCCAGTGCAAAACTGGAGGCTCATTTTATGCCAAAATACCACTAAACTTGCTTTTTGTATTCATCCGAATGAACCTCTCACTGCCTTGACTCACACGCCTTCACAAAAATAGGATCCTTCCCAGTAATGCCGGATGTGTCAAACTCATGCACTCCTAATATTGCCCTCTTCTCTCCACGGTTACTTCAATTCATCTGTCAAGTCTACCATCCACTTTATCTTCATCAGTCACATCATCATCCTCTTTTCATCTCAACTTTTCTTCTATTCCTGCTCATCTTTGCTTTATTCCTCCTTTTTGTAAGTAATATACTCTCCTCTCCCATCCTTCTTTCAGGGTGAGGACCTTCCCCAAGGATTCAGCCTTACTGGGCAGAGACACTGTGCGAGCCCTCATGTACTACGCTTTGAAGGTCTGGAGTGACATCGCACCCCTAAACTTTCACGAGGTGGCTGGCAGCGACGCAGACATTCAAATCGACTTCACCAAAGCCGATCACAATGATGGATACCCCTTTGACGGGCCAGGGGGAACAGTAGCACACGCGTTTTTCCCCGGAGAGAGGTTTACAGCTGGCGATACACACTTTGATGATGATGAAGCCTGGACCTTCAGATCACCAGGTGAGTTAGGTTTTAATCTGTTGAGGCTATGTGGTGTCCCTGTGAAACTTTTCTAGGCTATTTTTAAGCATGTGGTGCAAAAAACACAGAATTCCCCATGTGTATATTATCAAATGTTATTGAATGAGCTTAAAGCTGTATTTGAAGCTAATTATCTTAAAGGTTTAAACATGAAATTAAAGTTTTGTCAGTTTTTTTTATAATTATTTTAAATTATTATTATCATTATTTTGAATGCCTATTATCATTCAAAAACCGTTAAAACAACATTAAACAAAGGGTAAAGTGAATAAAATTGATCCCCCTGTTACAATGCATTGGAGATTTTGGGTCATGTGCATGTTACTTTTACTGTACATGCATCACCCATTTAAACATTGTTGCAGACAAAGAACCTGATTCCCCATGGCAGCATCACTCTACAAAGCACAGCAACACAATGTGTCATGCCACACAGCCTAAACCCCTCACAAACCACTTGAGAAACACAACAAAGAGCAAAAGGTATTGACCCAGCCTCTCAACTCCCCTGATCACAATCCAATTTAGCTTTGTTAAGATGTACCAGGCAAAACCCAACACCAACTGGACCCCAAAGGATCCACGGCCTGCCTGTCCTGGTGCCAGGAGACCATCAGGAGTCTCTGTCCGAGTTGTTTTTCCAGAAAGTAGGAGATGTTAAAGTTTTGTGCAGGTTGTTTTGTACCAGGTCCAAGTTTATTGCTCAGGTTCAGATCTTACCAGCGACATTTAATCTGCAGTGTTGTATCACACTGCCCAGTAGCTGGGCAGTTTGGTTCTGACTTATGATGAATCAATATCAAAGAATTTTATTCTCCTCTTTGTTACTGAGGTAGATAGAACAGTCAGTGTATACGTTCTTTATCAAACTGGTTACCAAGCCAACAATCAGCCATCAATACAGTAACGTCTAAAGATGAACAAATGTCTCTCTTCTGTGTTTACCACATCAGTGATATTGTCAACTGATTCAGTGGGTTGAATTTGCCTCAGGTCTGAGAGAAATGATTTTGATTGGCTTTTCAGCATAGCCAGAGAATCAAGGTCTGTCTTTTTCCCTTATAGAGGGTATTGATGTTAAGAAACCCAGCAGGGGTCCCTTTACCTGCCACTGGTTCTTGACTAGGGATGTAACGATATGAAAATTTCATATCACGGTTATTGTGACCAAAATGATCACGGTTATTTTTATTGCGGTATTATAGAAATATCCCCCAGCATCTTTAAAAATATCCAAAATGGGTCTAAATGTCTACTTTGTCCTTTTTAAAGGGGGAAAATCACAAGAGAACTGCCCATATGGGAGCCTTTGTTGCTTTCTGCCATGTTTTCAGGAATTAAACATTGCAAACTCCGACTGCTGCTGCTTTTCCAGCCATGAGCAGCATCACTGGGAGTTTTTCAAAGTGCAGTAATCAGTCACAGTTTTAACAATAATTAAAATTAGAAATGGTATAACTAATCGTTGGGAATTTTATCACGGTTAACCATTATACCGGTTATCGTTACATCCCTATTCTTGACATAAGTTTGCCGTGCAAAAGCCCTTATAAATGCAGTTAATTATGCTTCTACCATACACAATCACAAACTGATAATTAAATGGGAATTAATGGTTCATTACATCACCAAACAATACTTTGATGCTTGTTGATAATGGCTGTCAAACCACTGATTCAGACTGACAGATATCGACTGAATGTTACATTTTATGTGACAAAACTGTGGCAAAATTTCAAAGAGGAAGCTGATGAAATGGTGACATTGCTTACATGCTCAGTAATAGTGCGATAAAAAAAACACATATTGCATACCAGGTACAACACCTGTGATGAGCACTAAAAGATAATATTTACCAGTTTGCTATGCAATGCTCAGTTTGAAGTATAGATGATAAAAGTAAAATTCCTGTTATTGGTGTTAGCAAGGCCAATTATGATATTCTGTTAAGAAAATGAGATAACAGACAGTATGGTAAATATAAAAACATAGTTTGAAGTTGATAGAATGTGTTAGAGGGACATCCAATGCTACAAATGTAATGGAGGGGGGAGAGAGATAAAATCTATAAACAAATATTTGCAGTTTTTCCACATTTCACTGTCAGCTGCATCTCATCTTTCATGTTTTATTGTGATATGACCAACTTCTTTCTAGTATTTTTCCCATTCATTTATCCTGTTTTGAATAAATTCATCATGAAAATGGATTCTTTGTGATAATAATTGATTGATTTTATGTTTATACAGCCATAAGCACAAAGGCAGAGATGAGCCAGTAAAAGACATTCAGCATGTTTTTGTTTTGGGCCGTGCAGGCTAATGAACTGGTTTGTGCAATGTTCTCCAGAACAAGCCGGCCAGATTTCGCTCATCAAACAGTTTTCGGAGAGCTTGATTACCTGCGAGGGAGAGATGCAGATCTGAAATGAGGACGCGGTGACAGCGTCTCTAAATGGAATTCAATCAAATTTGCCAATCAAAAATAGATGAGCTTATATTAGAAAGATCCGTCATTCTCGTACAGGCAGCTCTGAGAAACAGAAAGAGAGCACCGCTGGTTTCAGAGCCACATATAAGCACTGATTCATTTGTTCAATAATGTCCATCATTTAATGTTCACTCATTAATAATACAATAGACAATAAATCCACCCTACAGACTTGCTGTTTTACACTTCTAATTAACACTAAGTGGCTTTGATATCTTATTAACATACATAAATTACATAAACCTCCTGTGTGTGTGTTCTGTGGCAAAAATGAAAATTTTGTGGCACTACAGGACAATTTTGTCACTAAGCATCATCTGCATGTTGTGTCCACTCTCATTTGCTTCTTTTTTTTCCATTTTTTGTTGTTTTTTATTTTACCCAAGTTGAAAGAGGCTAGCAAATGGGAAAAGGTGGGGGAGCATTATGGGTCCACTCATCCAGATAAAAAAACGTCTGGAGTGATCTATTGTACTGAATGCATCACCAGGCAGAGACTGTCTCAGCACGGTCACACGACTGACAGCATTAATCATTAGCTCCTCTCTTCTCTGACTCGCTTTCTTTATTCTTCCTTTCATCTGGATGACTGAACTTAAATTGACCCTTCTCTTGCCTCTGTTTGCTACTTCCATGTGTTTTTCTTCCAAACAGTGGATGGACAGCAGATAGTTGGAGTGATGCTTTCCACAAGGATGAAACTGACAATAGATATTAGACTAAAATATAACATCTGATGAATAAGTTGGAAAAATGTGAAGTTTTTAATGAATAAAGCCAGGACAATATCCTTTTTTCCCGAATTGATTTTTTTGGGGGGTGCGGATTCAGTTTAAATTGTGGTTCTTCGATCATTTTTGTGACTTTGTTTGCTTTTTTTAAAAAAAACTGACCAAGTTGTCTGCCATCAAAGAACAGGCTGTTGCGGTTGCATTGGTTATTTAATTGTAGCTGATAATAGCCCAACAAGGCTTTAACCTGATAGGTCTTTAAGAGTCAGAATAAATATCACAGTAGTTTAAACTAGAAGTCTTTTCTACTTGCACCGCGTTTTCAGTAGCATAATATATGATACAGATAAAAATGTAAAGACTTGTTCAAGTCAGACCTTGACAACAAAGTCTCAAATGCTTTTTAATGCAAAAATGTAGGAGATGCTAAACAGTGTTTTTAAGATTAGTTAGCTGTATCAGTTCCCATAGAGTTTGCCATTGTGGCCATAATTAGGTTTGTTTCAATATTTAGAGACAAGTTACTCTTTAGTCTTATAGAAAACCATTGTCTGGTTAACATATTTCCATTCTTCTCATTCTCATCCCCAATAAAGAGAGAATCCAGCGTCCCGTGGTGCATTTTGACCTCAGCCTGAGGGATTGAGGCAGTAGCACAGTGCATTTAGTGTGTAGCCCAGCTGGTGAGTCAGTGATGGGGCCGGGACCTTCGCTGATCTCCCTCTTTTGTTTTTCACTGTCAGGGCTGTGAACCATATGTTGCAGGACAGCAGCTCAATCTGCTCCAATTAGACCTCCCACTGGGCTGCAGCGGAGGCAGGACGAGTAGGCGATGCTATAGTGTTTGTAGCACAACTGAATGTGTGTGTGAAGTGATGGCAGGGCCAGCAGCAGCTGTGTAGATGGAGGGTTGACTGATGGGAAGATTGAGGGAGGAGAAGGTCAAAGGTGTGAGCTCAACAGTGTGACTGTCATTTTTCTCCTTCTGTCACAACTGTCTGACTATTGCACATTATAGTGCTGGTGAGACGGGTCTTAACAACCACTAAGACAGTGATAACTTAACAATGGCAAAATGATGTATTTTCATGTGCTGATTTTGAAGATGACAAATTGGTCCCCACAAATAATTTAAACATACTAAGGGGTTGATTGTGTTTGAAAAAAAAGTGGAAATTTGGATTCTTTTGTAAATTTTCAAGGACATTTCTTCACTGTGATTAATAATCTCCTTACCCCTATCTTACTGTATCTTGTTAATCAATGCTTTTATGTACGGCAAAAGTCGAGTGTTAAATCAACTCTGTAGGGGGGTTTAATTATCTCCACAATTTTTTGAGTTAAACTGACATTTTCAAAATACTTGAATATTTAACACTTAGTGAAAGTTTCCTTGTGAACTCTCACAGCTGTGTTAAAATAACAACAAAGTGATTCAAAATTAACACTGCAGAGTGTTTAACACTGCAGAGTGTTAAATATGAACTCTTAAATATGTTAGTTTCACTTTCAAAAAAGTGTCTCAAGTGTCTTTATGTTCTCATGATCTTCCCACGCTTGAAAAAGGAGGACTTGACTAGGCCTTAGGCTTTCACTCACTTTTTATTCTACCAAGAGGTGAAGAGGTGAAAAACCTACAAGCATATACAGTTTAGACACACTTTTTCCAACATTGTGGGCGTTCAATTCTACACATTTTAGCAATATTCAATTTTAGATTAATAATAGATTTTATCAGTACTTTTTACATGTACTTCTATCAAAGAATTTTTTTAAACTATTTAACTGTTTTAAACTTACTGTTTTACTTGTTTTTAAATGTTTCAATGACATGAACAACAGTGGAATCATCTCATTCGCTAAACAAACATCTCACCGGTAGCCCCTTTTAGTGCAAGTTCTGCTGCCTTCCTCAGCTCTGTTGCCACACCAGATGAATGACCAGTTGAATCCTTATATTTGGTGATGGTGTTAATTGATTGATTGAACCAAATTGTATTCAGCTGCTGAGAAGTGCTGCAGTGTCACACACATCTATGCACTCTGCGCAACAAAGTGTATTATCCTGTATGCCCAAGACAGGATAATGAAAGCCGCAACCTGGAGTTGAATATCATCTGAATGAAGGGCAATCTCACTCACCACTTCACCACCACCACTCCTTTACCACTTAGCTTCAGTTTTGACACAAATGGTAAAACAAGGCATCTGTTCATGCAATAATTTCAAACACTTCACTGTTGACATTTAGTTCTCTAAAGGAAACTGATTTAATTGGTCCATACTCTGTTATATTGAAAATGTTTCCCTGTGATGAGCAATGGTTGTCTATATTTTGTGTCAAAATATTTTCAGATTCACAGTTTCAGCTGCAGGTAAAAGTAAGAAAAAACTTCAGGCAGGTAATGGTGCTGAGTCACTCACAAAACTGTTGCAGTTCAATGTGTGGGCGGTGCCTAATTATGTCCGTACAGAGTCTAACTCAACTCTCACATGATCAACTCTGATCGTTTAACCCCAACACCAATCACTTTACTCTGAGGTCTGGGGGTGGAGTTGATTTATGTCTAAAATGAGTTAGATTAACCCTGAAGCGATTAACACTTTGAATTAACCCCAGTGCTGAGAACCATTTCACTCTGAAGATGTTAAAATAACTCTTTTTGAGTTAAAATCAACTCTGAAATGTTTAATGGAAAAAAATCAACTCACCAATTTTTGCTGTTTTGCTTTTATCTGTAAATCAGGGAAATGACTGTTTCTAAATGTTAAATCTTAAAAAATGTTTTGTTAAGCGTCTCTTATTGGATCTCCAGTGAAGGCCAAAGACTTTCAGAGTTCTATAAGGTTTGTTTGGATAAAGTTAATCTCCCCTCCAGATTTTAATGCTTTGTTCAGCTGTTGAATTTGCCTTCTCTGCCACACTGAGACTGGCAGACTAATGCTTTGAGGCTCAGGGAAAAAAAAAGTTAATTAAACAGTTCCTAATTTCTTCACGTCACACTCTGCCAGTCTCACCTTGCTGCTATCTTGCATCCTCCTCCCCTGTCAGCTGCCTTTCTGCGAGGCATTCCTTAGCTGATGCGGTATCGCTTCTTCTACATATCCATGAGCTTGTACAACAAGCTCTGTGACCGCAGAGTTATCAGATTCCTAGATTGTTGTTCTTAGCAACTTTTACAGAAGTATGATAATCCCTTGAAAGGATCCAACCTTGTTAGGTCAGCCCTGAAGGTAAAAGTGGAGTGTTAAAGCTTCAGCTGATTGTGGGGCTATTTAATCATCCTTAGAAAAAAAAAAAGAAGAAAAAAAAAAAAGAAAAGAAGAGAAAAAGAAACTTATCAGACAAAAACCGTAGCTGAGTAATTGCCTTTGCTAATTCCATTCCCCCCATTTCCTAGCGCATTGTTCTCAGCGGGACTTTAAATCCAGGTCCGCCAAGGCCATCCCCTAATGTGTACGATGATGCTGAATAGAGGAAATTAAGCACCACATTTGGTGGAACAGTTTACCCCTGCTGTGTAGATTGATGGCTCTTGCATCCATTAGAAGTCGTGAGAGGTGGAATCTCAGTGAGATCAAGGTCTGGAAGTGTTGTTTTGCTTTGACAGGCAGCAGATTGCTGCTATTAATTATCACTCAGCCTGCAATCTGTTCTGCAAAATGATTACCCTGACTAAAACAAAAGCATCATTAAGCAGGTGAATTTCTTTTTTTTTTTTTTTCGATGACATTTTATTTTTCAGAGTGTGCTGTTGGGGTGAGAGCACATGTTTAGGTGCAGTAAAGTCTCAACTCTCATTTGTGAAACATTGCTTAAATGCTAAAAGTCAACAAACATGCACACAGAGGCTTGTAGCCAAAGGAAGTCAGATGAATTAAACCATTTGCATGGAGTTCTTCAGGCTATGTGTCCTTTATAATTCAGAGTTGCAAAGTGTGCACATGAATCAGTATTGTAACCACTCTTTACAATCCCATGTTCAGAGCAGATCCTGAAAGTCAAAACATTCATGATGAACAGATTTAAACCTGCAAACAAAAGTATTTTATATTTTCTGTTTCACAAATTGGGGTGCTTGTCAGACACTAAGGGTGAATTCCAATTCCTGTCTTAACCCTCAATCTCAAAAATGAGCACTCCCGCGAAGTGCAAGTGTTGTCCCGATTCTCAGAATGATTGTCATCTCCCGTAGCCGCAGAGTTATCTAACCATAGTTCTGTTTCATTCCTTCATGTCTGCCAGTGGCAGTTAACAAAGTGGATATGTCTCCTCGCAGGTCGAGTCCTAACGGCAACAAAGTCAATCGGGTGACGTGCAGGCCAGCTGACTGGCACTCATCCAGAAATTCACAGAACCATAGTCACCTACGTAACTTTCGTTATAGCCTGTGTTTACCTTTCAATAAGCCGTGGTATGCGGTGACAGCTGAATATGTCCATGGTGGTGGTATTTATACAGACTATTTTGTTTGATAACTAACTAAGGGAATAATTGACGGATAGTCCACAACAATTTCAAACACATGGACCTGATGGACCTGTCAATGATAGCTGTGTTCGTGGTTTATGATTAAACAGGCAGGGTTAGCAGTGCAAATAAATGTAAATAAAGTCAATGCTTCCTCCGCCTCCTTCCTCTTCTTCTGAATTGACAGACTGAACGCCGCTTTGGCGTAATGCTACCCCCCACAGTTTGAAGACATTTCTGCATTTAAAGGGGAACCTCAGTAACTTTTTTACCTCAATAAATGCTTTTCGGAATCCCCGTGGGGCTAAACAAAGTGTTTACGGAGCGATTCAATGTTTCCCCCCTCCCGCCGGGGCCTCTGGCCTGCGAGCAGCTAAATACAACTTTGCCTGCGCCGACCCGAGCAGAACTTGCAACAACAGAAACCGCTGTACGGTACTCAGGTCCCCTATCTACCAAGCTGCTTCCAGCTCTGATTTGAACCAGACTACCAGCGCTAATTCGAAGAAAACATTTCTTTAGCTTCACACCACCTAAACACGGCTCCTGGCTCTCATAACCAACTCTTTGCTGGACCAGAGTGATTCACGTAGCTTGCGCTGCCTGGGCGCCGGGTGAAGCATCACTGCTTCAGGCTCAATAATCACTTGTCACGTCCGCAAAAAGTAAATAAAAGTTCGTATTCTTACCTGCTACTCGCCAACACCAGAGAAAAATATAATCCACGGCATATTTACCCGCAAATCGCGGGTAAAACGTCCCGTTTTAGAAGAGACAGGTCTTTGCTTTGAGCAGAGGGAGACGTGGTGCTGCTACCAATGCAGCAAAGTAGAATCAACAAGCTAGTAAAAGCTTAGAAATATATCCAGGGATCAAAATAGAAGAAAGACAGGTAGAGAAGCCATCTGTGTGCTGTGGGGGTGTAAGGGGGGGTTGAACACGACAGTGAAAGGACGCCACTAGGGGGAGCCCCGAGCTGAAGTTACTGAGTTCTGCTTTAAGTGGTATCCCATTTCTAAGTCACAAAATAGCCCTTTACACTTGGTTTAGAGGGCTACTAAGATTAAGGGTTGAGCTTGAGGGTTAAGATAGGTTTGGAATTGGCCCTAAGTCTTCTTGGTACTTGGACACTTCTTTCCTCATAATTGTTCCATGAACTTACTTGTCATTTAATTCTCACATATCCATCATTCAGCATTACTTACAAGTTTCACAGTATTTATATTTTCACCTCAAATAGATCTACAAATTACAATCACCATAGCAGTTTAAGCCTATTCTCACTCCCAACCCTTCGTGTACCAAAAGTCGGTCAGCAGCACGCTGCATCAGGACCCTGAAAGTATCACCTTTGGACATGCAGGATTTCTAAAGGTGGTAATGAAAAAGTCAAAGGAGGTGTCACCATGGCAGAGTGGCAGACATGTCACAACTCATGTTTGAATGAAAGGAAATAGCGTCAAGGTTGGGTTTAAACACTTTTCTCGAACTTCCAAGTAAGGTATGCTTTCCCTTGTCCGTTCTGACCTCTACATGTGATCTGTGTTATCCATGTTGAGAAGCTAGTGCTATAATGACATGACTTTGTTGCTGATAGCATAGCGAGTGCATCGCGTGCACAGTTTTAGCAGCTTTAGAGAAGTTCCCTGTGCATTAGACACTGAAGGTAACGAGGTGCTTAATGTGCTGAAAACTGATGCAAGGGGTTCTTGAGCCAATGTCAGATAGTGATGAGTTGGAGATGAGAATGTGTTCAACCACTAGGCCTGTTTTGCTGATATAGCACAACTGCTGTGTGAAAAGGGATTAACTTACAACCTATTAGCATTCGACCTGTGTATATTATAAGACAGGGTCAACGAACTGTTGGTTGCGTGAAGGTCTGCACACGAGCATGTCTTCCTACATTCTGTGTTAGGGTGAGAGAAAGGTGCAAAACAGTTACCAGTGAGCTATAAGAATGATTGATCACTGTAATTCTCAAAAGCTGCATGTAAACTGTACCTTGTGATATATTTAAAGTGTTAAAAGATCTTATTAAAATGCTGACATCCTGTTCTTCCATCTATTGGTGCCCTTTCATTTTATGTTGAATTTCACCAGATGATAATTATAATATAATTTGATAGTAAAGGTAACAGAGTCGGGGTAAAAAGGCCTAATGCTTAATATCCGGGAAAGACAAGACAGACTTCCCTGAATCCTGTCACGGTGTGTGACCATAAAAGTAATTCAACAACCTTGGAGCACTTTACAGCCGACCACAAGGGTCAGCAGCTTCAGTCCGGCTCTCCTCTGACCAGTGGAAAAGGCAGTTTTGATGGTGTAGCATGAGTGGAAATTGACTCGTGATTTTAGTCTGTCTTTTTTAATTTAAATATGTTAATGAAACAAATTAAACTGAGTGTGTAGAATAGATCTGTTTGCAGCAAACCCTTTACATTAATAAGCAATGCCTGCATATCTAAATGTTTCCTTGTGCACCCTTTCTCCTACTGAGGTTGTATTTATTAATCCTGACTTTTGAATAAGAAGTTGCACATGCCACTCTCGGATGCAGTCTAATTGATAAGACAGTTATTAATTACAAATCTGATTTTTCAGTTTGTTTGTTTCATTTAATTAATGTACTGAATTGGATATCGTTGCCTTGGTTTAATCAAAGATGATATTGAGAGAAATCCAGATATACTGATAAAGTATGTCCAAGGGTATCCGGTTAAAAATTAAATGATATGGCAATGAAACAAATACAATCATGTAGCTGTGAGTAGGGATGTGCCGGTTTCTGGTTTCAATGTGTACCACGGTATAAAAACGTAGGGGTATGAAAACCATTATATTTTCCTTCATACCTTCATACCTTGACCGCAGTATGAACTTCATTCTGTCTTATAAAACATAGGGAGAGAGTGCAAGTCAGGTGTACGCCGCCTGTTCTGATGCACACATCCCAGTTGGTGGTGGTAAATACACATCACATGCCAATGCCAACGCCATTAAACATCAAAGGAAGAAGTACAGATATTCCAATAAAGGTCACTGTTCAACCAAAATAAGTTGTTTTTATTTACCCAAACACTTAAAAACAATATTTAAGAGCGTAGTCAAGATACCATGGTATGCCATGAAACTGTGATATTTTAGCTCAAGGTTATCATACCGTCAGAATTTCATACCGGCACATGCCTAGTTGTGAGGACCCCACGGTGTTGACAATATCGCAAAATGTAATCAGATTTAGACCTTTGTTAGGCATTCTTGACTTTGCCTTTACTTAAGACTTTTTACAAGCTCTATGTTTTGCTTCCATCCATAAAATGTGCAGCAGTCAGAAGTAATTTTGAGTCTTGAGCACAATAACAGTAACTCAGCTGAGTTTAAGGGATTGGTGTTATGAAGGATTTTTTGTTTTTCAAATGTGTTGCTGTGGAGCTATTATTATCTTTGCCTAACTTGGTCATCTTCAGGCCTTCACTATCATTTAGATCATGGAAAAGTTAAGTTGTGAAGGAAAATGCTGATTCAGCTTCACAAAATGACATGAAATATTGCAGAATCATTGATGTACAAAACTGTCTCAGAAAATTAGAATTCATGATATTCTAAAATTTTAGGATAGGATATCTGAGTTTTCTTAAGCTGTATGCCATAATCAGCAATATTAAAACAATAAAAGGCTTGCGATATTTCAGTTGATTTGTAATTAATCCAGAATGTATGACATTTTCATGTGAGACAGTCCTGTATCTTATCTCAAAATATTAGAATATCAGGAATTCTAATTTTCTGAAACAGTCCTGTATGTAAGAAACAGTAGACTTCACTATGACTAGTTTACATCATGCTTTGGGGGTAATTCAGTACAGCATTGTTCAATGTGGTTTAAACTTTTGCCTTTAGCTCACTCTCTCTATTACAGTGTGTCTTATCTGTGTCCTAGTTCTCACAGTATTTTTCCAGACTGATGCTGTCTGTTGAGGAGTAGAATTATTCAATAAAGGGAAGATAAAGAAAAAAAAATGGTGCAGAACAATTCAGTGTCAGAAAATAGCAACTGGATCAGAATCCATTGACAATAAACAACCTCCAAAGTTATTAAAGCTTTAAAAAAAGGAAAAAAAAAAAAGAAAGGAGCGACAGAGTTCTGCTTCAAGAAACTTTATCTACTGAACCTAACTTTATCTGAATCCACTTACACTGGCAACCCTTCTGGGGTGTACCCTGCCTCTGACCTGATCGCTGCAGGGAGAGGCTGCAGCCTTCCCGCAACCCTGTATTAGATTAAGGGGGTGTAGAAAATGGGTGAACAGATAAATACATGTAGATAGTGTAAAGCATGGACATAATTTAAGACTTTCTCCTAAAACTAAACCCAAGGACATGTTTGTTTGCCAAAGTGTTCACAACTAATTATTAGATAGATTAGATATTATTGATATTGTAGATAAACAAACTGAAACATAGCAGTAAATAATTCATCAATGACACACACACCCTCAACTGGTTAAATAGCCTGTACCACTACACAACCATAGGTTGGTTCTGGTTGTCGAATTTGAGTAGCTGATTAAGTGTAAACAGGATTTAGAGGGGATTATCCTATTCTTGCATACTGTTAGTTTTTATACTACAACAATGGCTTTAACTAGCCGAGAGCTACATTTTTACATTTTTTTTATAGCAGAACTCACTAACTTGAGCTCAGGGCGTCCTTTTACTGTCGTAAAGTTTGCAGCTCATCTCCCTCTGCTCAAAGCAGAGTCCTGTGTCTCCTGCAATGGGACGTTTTACCCGCGTTTTGCGGGTAAATATGCCGTGAAAATATTCTTCTCTGGTGTTGGCGGGTAGCAGGTAAGAATACAAACTTTTATTTACTTTTTTGCAGACATGACAAGTGATTATTGAGCCTGTATGTCAGACTGTAGACCCTTGTAAACCTGGGTCTGTTCCTGGAGTGAGCCATACAATCCATAAGCATAATTTAAGAGTTAATAATGGGATTTGAGCCACATTCACATGTGCAAACTTCCAGGGAGAGTGTGATTTAGAAGGGGGAAATCGCTTGGATATGTGTGCACACCCGGTTTTATAAATCCGAATATTTTGGGGTTTTGGCGCCAGTAGTAATGATCCTGCGCACAGTTTTATAAATGAGGCCCCTTTCCTGTACTGTAACATCCGATGTATTGATCAGTGATGGATGTGATCAGTGATGGAAGCTGATGTAAGATCGAGGAACATCCATTACTGATCAATATATCGGACTTTATGTCTATCAAGTTTAATAATGGCTGAAATAGCGACGTTTGTGTGTGTGTCTCTCGCATTGCATGAATGTAGAGACTCAGTCAGCCTGATATTACGTGTTTGGACCGTGAAAGGAAGCCGGGGGAAAGCATGTGCACTGTGCAGGTGCAGAAACCTAGTTGGTAATAAGAATTGTAAAAATAAAAAGTATGCAGCCTGCATTAATAAGTTAAATGGTATTTATTAAGTGTGCTTGTGACTGGGAGCAGTGCTGGTTTCCAGTCTAACTGCTGCTGGAATCAAAGTAGATGTCACACAGTGGACCAGCGGGTTCAGGGTGCGCGGTGATGGTTCTTTAGAGCTACAAGGCTGCAGGGGGAGACCAGAATAAAGAGCTCCAAATGCTTTCTTAAAACAAGTAGTCTTCAAGCGGGGCTAAAATGCACTAAAACGGGGATCACCAACTCTGGACCTCTTGGGCCAGTGTCAGGAAGGTTTTCAACATTACCCTGCTGCAGCACACCCAACTCAAATTAGATGGATCGGTTGACCAATGAAGATCTGCACAATGACTCATTAATTTGAGTCAGGTGTGTTGGCACAGGGACTCATTGAATACCTTATGGACACTGGCCCAAGAGGTACGGAGTTGGTGATACCTGCACTAAAAGAATACAAAAAAAAAAAATTGTCCTGAACCCCTTTCTGAGGACGGAGGAGGCGTCTCCCCTCCTACCCTGGTTCCATCCTTCATTCCCTCGTGGTGCATGGCCGGTTGGCCCACAGTGTCCAAGCCCTGGTCAGACAGCCAGAGACATGGCTACCGTTTCCTGAAAAGCTTCCCTCTCGCCTGCCATCTCGCTGCTTCCGCATCCTCTGGTCCCCCCTCTCCTCCATTCATCCCTCACAGTCAGCTTCTAGCAATCATCCCATGCGTATACGCTCTTGCCTCCGGAGCGCATCATACGCACGCCTCCCGTTTTAGGCGGGCTCTTGTTCTGGTCCCAGCCTCAATCCAGCCCACCACCCTCCTCTTCGGATGGCTCGAGCCGGGCTTCAGGCTAGCCCAACATAATCCGTCGGTGCTTGTACGCAGGTCTCTTGGTCACCATCCTCTTTTCTCGTCTCTGTTGACGTGCTGACTGAAGCAGCCGGCAGTGAGGAGGGGGCAGGAGGCCATCCTTATGGATGAGAGACGCGGGCCAAAACTGCAGATCTAAATCGGTCTCAGACTTATCTTATCTCCCACCACCTCATCTGGTGTGTTGAAGGGACATCCTAGAGCTATTCTGTACTGTAGTGACCGATGTATTGATCAGTGATGGATGTTCCTCCATCTGTCATCAGCATGCATTGGTTGCTTAGATGTGAGCTGACGGCAGATCGAGGAACATCCACCACTGATCAATACATCGGACTTTATGTCTATCAAATTTGATAAAGGCTGAAATAGCGATGTATTGTTCACCTAGCCTGGTACACCAGCCTGACTAACGCCATGTATGAGATACACGGCAAGTCAGTCTGGGCTCCCTCCATTGGAGAATGATTCCACTCCGGTAAAAAATTGACCGGACCAATCACAGCGCAGCAGTAGAATTATTAACAGATGAACGTTAAACTCCTCCGACATCTCCGCCGCTGTTTTGCTCTGTTTTGGTGCGTAACTAACAGCTTCCGGGTCATAGTCACATGACGTGCGACAGAAACGCTTCCTCATATTAGTAGTTCAGCAATAAACAATGCTGACATGTAACAGAGTATTTATAATAATAAAACCAAACATTCTATGTTAATATACACAAGAAAACTACATTAAATAGAGAGGGAAAAACAACGTGTAAACGCTGACTTCCGGCGTCGCCATAGCAACGTAGCAACAGAGTGCCGAGCTACGCCAGCTACAGTCACCTCTGATTGGTTCTCTCCGGTTCACTGTCCTGTTAGTCCCGCCTCTCGTCTCGCATTGGAAATCAGTCTCCAATGGAGGGAATCCAGACTGACTTGCCGTGTATCTCATACATGGCGTTAGTCAGGCTGGTGTACCAGGCTATTGTTCACCAACCACTCTCTTACAGAATGCTACACAGATAGCTACCATGACTACAGCCCTCCTGGCTGCCATCGGGTCTATTTTGATCAATAAATCAGCAGTAACACAGTAAACATGAGTTTTTGAGCCCACTTTAATTGTCTTGTTATCTCGAGAAAACGATTCTTGCTATCCCAAGAAAAAGAGAAAATGGCGAAAGAAAGAATAGTAGCTGAAAATGACCGCTCTCGGCTTCTGTAACTATTCCAACCTGAGACTTTTCAAGGTGTGAAAAATTTTGTTTCAAACAAATCTTCATAACATCAGAAAACATTGATGAGCATATGGTTAACTTAACACCAGACTAGAAATATGTGAAGCTATATCACAGTTCTTTCAGAATAACCGCAGGCCTACAGAAAATTTATCATAAACTAAATATGCATTGATAATTTCTTAACATAATAATGCTTGACATATAGTATTATTGTTTAATATTGTTTGAAAAAACAAGAAATTAACATGCAAGAGTGTCATTTGGACGGAAAATATAAGGTTATAGATTATACCAATAGATTTAAACATCCACTGTGTGTGAAAAGAAAACATTTGTCAGAAACTGAAGGAAGCCAGAGAGAAAAGAAAAGACATAAAATGACTTTAATATTCAGTCACAGAGCTTTAGACACTGACAGGGGTAACGACTGGATATAATTTGTGAGAAAATTGGTGTATTGTTGAGGGGTCTTTGTCACTTCCATTGATGTTCCACAGAAATCGAGAATGGACTTGTTTAACAAAGATGTGTGGTTTTAAAGGAGCTGTATCATGCTTTTCAAATGTTCCAAAAGTCAAATATAGGCATTTATAAGCTAGATATGTTCCCATCGTTACTATAGAAACTAATTTGGTGTTAAATATTAGTTTTTCGATGCATCTAATTTCCAACACGGAAGTAAGATGGCTGACTGTCCTGAACCGCGGAGCTCTCGACCAATTGCAGCATGTTTTACGCCCATTTCATGACGTCACCCCGGAAGAGACACTTATTCTGAAGGGTCACAGAATTGTCTGTAGCACCGGCACCGGCAGCTCTCATGTGGATGTTAGTAGTAAACATTGATGGATAATTACTCCGATCGACGGGATAAAACAGACCAGCCTGTTATGGAGCTGTATGCGCTCGACCCAGAGTCTGATATGGAGTTTGAAGTACACACAGTACCACAGAAGTACCACAGAGACCCCTGACAAGCAAGTAACTTAGCGAACAAATCATAGGCTAACAGTAAGCGCTAAGCTAAGCAGCACTCACATGGATCTTGTAAACATTGATGGATAATCGGACTCCGATCAACGGGATCAAACGGAGCAGCCTGTTATGGAGCTGTATGCGCTCGACCCAGAGTCTGATATGGAGTTTGAAGTACACGCAGTACCACAGAAGTACCACAGAGACCCCTGACAAGTAAGTAAATTAGCGAACAAATCATAGGCTAACAGTTAGCATTGAGCTGAGAGATGTGTTGACTCACCGGTGTTGTTGTCTGTCCATGCGCGTTTTTATAGTAGGAACTGCGTCATGTTTCAGAAGTAATCCCAGAGGAAAAAACACTTTACTGCCCGAGATTCATGAAGTTGTCAGGAGTGAAGTTCACACACAAAGTTGAGTTTTTTTTTCCCTGCTCCTGAAGTTATAATCCAACCACTTCTGGCAAGTCGATTCATCCAGTACAACAAATAAACTCCCACGCTGAACATAACCACGCTGAACGTAACTGCATTTTTCCCAACTTGCTGTCCTCTAGAGCTTAAAAAAAAGAAAAAAAAAAAGGAAGAAAATTCTCCTGAACTCTGGAGCAAACGTCTGTTAGCTGATGGCTGCTTGTCTCTGAGGAAATCTTCCTGCAGGTGTTAGTTTCTTCCTCAGAGAGTGTGTATGGATCGAGAAGGGTCTATCTGCGGCTCGCAAGACAGGGGCGTGTCGCAGTGTGGGCGTGTCGTAGTGTGACGTTACTCGACGACACGCCCACCAGGCCAATGAGAGCACGGTAAAATCTAGCCCTACCCCTGACCCTTCCCCTAAACCTAACCAGACCCACCCACAATGCGACACGCCCACACTACGACACGCCCACACTACGACACGCCCACTGGGTTGCAAGCCGCAGATAGATACACTTGTATGGATCACCGCGAACATCCGGGAATTTTCGCCAAATTCGTCACATCCGGTTAGGTAACAGGTGAAAACATCGCTTCGTTGCATAGGGGAGCCACTGAATTACCTGCTTCATTACTCGTCAATCTTCGTTTATTCTACTTTGGAAATACCGAGAAGTCCCGCTGTGTATGACTGCCATAAACATATCTATCACACGGATAAGAGAATATGTTTGTTCCAGTTCCCAAAACAACAGAAAAAGTCCCGAACAACATGCTAAGTGGCTAGCTGCTATCAAGCCCATAAATGCTGACAGTTTACGCTGGAAACCATGGAAACATCTAACAATAAGTTCCGATCACTTTGTGACTGATAAAAAAGCATATTGTGGTCTCACTTTTTAAACCCTGTAGTTGTTTTTGTACAGATGATAGAAAACACCATTAAATCAGTGGATGTACAGAATCACAGCGCCGCCCGCTGTTCCCGTCTCCTCAGGACTGTTAACGATCACGTTCATCCAGATTACTGCCATCAATGTTCCCACATAAGAATAAAAGCATAAAAGGTGGCAGAAAGGCATTTGCAGCATTATAAACATGCACAGTCATAACCAGTTACATACAGATGAGACTGCCGGTAATTTATAGCTTTATCAATGAGAGTAAACTCCTGAGAAGTACATCAAAGAAATACCACCATTTCTTAAAAATCCGGGGAAAATTTATATTCTATAAAAAATAAATGGCTTGAACACGGGGCTTACCTGATGAAACCAAATACATCATGAGATCGGGAAACTGATGTTATGTACAGGTAGGTTCGTCTAACCAGGCTGTAGCAGCAGAAGATGGGCATCACTTAGTCCAACAGATACTAGTTTAGCTTCGTATCTTCTTCTAGCGTCGGCAGTAAGACTTTCAGTATAACTGGACGTCATTTCAATATTATTTCAAAGACAGACCGGCGGAGAAAAAAAATGAAAAAGAGTGCAAAAGCAGTTTTTGAGGCTCATAGTCCATCAGACGCCGTTCAAATACGAAGCATATTTTCACCGGGACCAGCTTCGCGGTCACATGAGTTCCGGGTTGTGACGTAGGCTCGCGGTGATCCATAGGATTCTCTGAGTTTCTGTTCAACAGAGGGCGTCTTGCTACGATACTGAGCGTGCGCATTTAGACTTTCGTGATTGGTGCCACGTTCATACGTAACGCGGTGGGTAGTCAGCCGTTTGCAGAGAGGTAGCGCTTGGTTTAAATATTCATGTAGATTACTCAAATATGCATGAATGAAGAAAAATAACGATTTAAATCATTTTTTGATGAGGAAATAACACACTGACATGCTGAAAAGCTCTTAAAAGTCCATTTTTCATGATAGGGCTCCTTTAACTAGGGATGTCCTGATACACTTTTTTGCTGACCAAGTACAAGTACGAGTACTTGCATTTGAGTACTTGCCAATACCAAGTACCGATCCGAATACCTAATTAACGGGGATAAGTGAAAGGAACTCTTAATCTTTTCTTTCTTTCTTTCTTTTTTTTTTGGTTTGGTCATTTGTTAAAATAAAGAGAATCATCTCTGCATGCTCAGGTGTGATGCAGGCATGTTTGTTTGTTGCAGGTAATGATTGTTTCCCTCACAGCCTTCAGAGCACGTGTGTGGGTGGAAACGCCGGTCTGGAGACGCGCCAGATCATGTCTGTGACTGTTTTAAACACTGTTTCAAACATGTCGGATTCGGCAAAGAAACACAAGGAAACATTACCGGAGAAGGAGAGGAAAAGAAAGAGAGGAAGGGACAGAACAAGAGTCAAGATAAGACTGTCTTTTACTGGCTGGTGCTCAGGTGCAATGCAAGATGGATGCTAGTTTAGCCGTTGATAGGGGGCGTGTCACTGAGAAAACTGCTCAAAATTCCATTGTGGGTCTTTAACTGGACATTTTTTATTTTATACTCTTTGTATATTTGGTTTTGGGGAATTGTTCATCAACTGGATAATAACACTTCACATTTTACCTGAAGGCATGATCACATCTAACAGAATTACCTCACCCACATTTACACTTCCCCGGGATACATGAAAAGGATGTTCCCTCTCTCTACCATACTTGTTATATAACCACTTGCACAAACAATTGAACAAAATAGAGCATCTGAGAATCTGCTTATAAACACAACACGAAATTAGTGTATATGCTGATGACATCTAATTGAAATTACAGAACACAAAAAAGTCTGTGTAAGAAACATGTAAAATCATTGAAAACTAAAAATATCTGAGAAACTATGAAATTATACAATCAGCTGGAGTCAATCCTTCAGATCGAGGATTGTGCAGCTCAGTCCTCACTCGCCACACTCAGGGAAGTATTGAGTTATTTTCACAGCTGTACAAACTATAAACCAAAATAAATACTTCAATACAGGTAGCAAAATTGAAATGGAATCAGGAATGGTCAGAAATTGGTCAGATATTCAACATGACAACAAACATCAATTTACAACTTATCCAATATAAAACCATCCGTATAAAAAACACAAAATGGGATTCGCTAATATCTTTAAACAATACACTATTAGTTAATCTGATAATTACCTTCATCCATTTCTGGATTTGCACACCAATTCAAACATTTTTGGTTAACAATCATCGCATTATGAGCTGCAGAATGAATGAATGAAATGAAATGAAAAATACTTTATTTATCCCAGAAGGGAAATTCGACAATGTAAAAAAGCTCTCTTTTTTTTTCTTTTTTCTTTCTTTTTTTTTTGTTTGTTTTTTTTCCTCTTAGAATCCCTCTCTCTCCATCTCTGTGCCTTTTAGGAAACCTGCAAACAGTACATAGACACACTAAATACAAAAACAACTCAATAATGTCTAACAATAATTCTGCAAAACTGAGTATCCAAAAAGTCGATCACTCAATTTATGGAAGGATTTAATCACAGAGTACATAATAATGGCAAAAATTACAGCTCTTAATAATAGTGATATGCCGTCAGGGAAAACTGAACACCATTTCTTAATCATTTCAACATTAAGACCAACTTCCCCTGATGCCATGCACATTCTCATGACGCAAAATGACATTCAAATAGAAAAAAATATACACAAATGCATATTTAAATCGGTGGATTCACATATGTATCTATATAAGAACATGCAGAAATAAACACTCAGCATATTATTACCATAATTTCAATACACATTTATGTCCTTGCGACCCCTGAGTGGTTTAGGTCCGGTTGACCACAGGGTAGGCTGCTGGGATGCTGATGGCTATGGGGGGTACTGTTTGTGCTGCCATTCCCTCATCCCTTTCCCTGAGAGGCACACACAGGTTTGCCACAATACACAAGCCTTTTTAATACATCCCACAGGCTGAGTACAAAAAAAATAATAAATAGAATAAACAAATATACAGTATAGAGTGTAAACATAGTGTGGGTGACACCAGCTGGGGTGGACTTGTACTGAGAGATTGAAGACATGCCTAAGGCCCCACTGTGTCATCATTCTTCCTACCTCCAGCAGACTCAACCAGTCCACATGTGACTTGTTGGAATAAATGATATGAACACATGAACCAACAGACAATTTAATCAGTAGTAATTAGGTTTTTTTAATATAACTATTATTAATGTCATTTTATTTGTCAGTGTGATGATAATGATGTGGATGATGATGATGATGATGATGATGTGGATGATGATGATGATTACTAACGGACAAAGAGTTAGGCATTTAGAAACACTCCAAATTTTCCAAGTTACATTTTGAACTGATTCTTTCTTTTTGTTTGTATTTTTCCTGTTTTCCTTCTCATCTCAGTTATTGTTGTTTACTTTGTCACCTGCACAGTTGCTCTACTGTCATAATTTGGATAAAAAAGAATAAGAAATAAAGAGCAGGGGGCATTAAATGCAGATTTAAGGTTTTCCAGATTCCTACAGTATTTACTTTTGTCCATACTATGCTAACCTCTTTTCTCCTTTTTGATCTAACCAGCTATGACTCTTTTATATGTCCTCCTGGCCAACATCAAAGCATCTGTAATCCTTGTTTTTGAGGACTGCAGGAGTCAGGAAAGGTGTAGCTGTGTAGTGAACAAAGTTCTTTTTCTATTCTCTGCACAGTGCAGTGGAAGCATTTGGGTTGATACAAAGCTGCTTAATGGGTCACTGGTGAATCTGGAAGAACAAAGATTGAACCCCTGAGAATTCAACTTCAGAGCTACACAAAACTCTGTATATTTCCTTGTCCTCCGAAATGAAAGTGGTTCATTCACACAATTATTTTTGCTCTGAATCTGTCCACAGGCATTTCATCTACTCCGTCAGCTTCGCATAGACCATAAATACGATGACATGGTAGATCCTCTGCTCTGAGCCTCTGTTCTTTTTCTCTATTCTCCCTTTGTTCACCTGCACCATGTGCTCCTGTAGATTAGGCTTGGCATTTGTCTCCTGGATACCCCAGGTGAATTCTTTAAGCACGAGTGCTTGTCCCAAGCTGAGGCTAACCCAAGGTTAACTGAATGCTGACTTGAGCCGAGCCACCAAGGAACTCCAAGCCAGCTTGGTGTGACACACTCTCCATATATTTGCAAGCCTAAATCTCCAAGCTAGGGGTTTTGTCTTGCTTCAGAGAATCAGACAAGGCATTTAAGAGACTTTTTTTTCTTGTCAGGTTTTGGATGAACATGGAGGGAAGGGGCTTTAACAGCCTGCAGCCTCTTTAGGTGTCTTTCTGTACTCAGATTTTCATTGGCGGCTCAGGGACTCAGGTAGCATTACTGTGGTTATCTCAGTACACCACACATCGAACAGCACTCAAAGCTTCCTGAGCTGTCTGTCATGCCTCTTAATTTGCACCATAAGCAGGTGGATTGAAAGTTCCTGAACAGGGTCAATTTAGAAAGCAGAGTTATACCAGAAAGGTCACTGCCGCTGTGGATCTTCCTTTAAAGGGTTTGTTGAGAAGCATTTCAGGGACAGATCACATACAAATATAGTTTGTGACTGAAACAGATAATCAGTTTGATTAACAAAAAGAGCAGACCATCAGTCAAAGGGAAAGTAATAGTTGGATATGGTCCAGATTTTCATCCACAGAACTAATCTCATATACAACTTCAAGTCATAAGCTTAGTCATAGCCTAGTATTATTCCTCATGATAAATGTGATTTTTAAACATTGATGTTAATATCTCACATGTCCTGTTTTTTTTCTCTCATGAATTATCTATCTGTTATGTCTATCTGATTACAAAAACAAAACAGTATAACAGCTCAAAGTTTGTTTAGGGTGTTATAAGGTAGAGAAAAATAGTGATTCCCTCAGTTAAAGTCAACAATATGTGGTACAGTACTGTATATGTGTACTTTGATGTTCCAAATGTTACCTTTGGCAGGAAAAGAGGTGTAACATCTTCTTTGAAAAGATCCTCAGACTTCCCTTTGGAAGTTTTTTTTTCCCATTTTTCTTAGCTGAAACCTTTCAGCTTTTGCAGAGTCATGCAAGCCCAGATTGTCTACCAGGTTCAGGTCCAGGCTTCACATCAAGTTCAAGGTCACTTCAGGACATACTCAGAGTTTTCTGGAAGCCAGTTTTGCTGTACATTAGAAATGTAGCTCAAAGCATTTTCAGTGTATTGCTCTACTTGTATATTTGGTTGAATCCTGCCTTTTGTTCTTTGTTCTGTCACATAAACACATTCCCAGGTAAACTGGGGTCATACGTTCCTCTGGATGTTGATTAAATATTAACAATGGAGTCTTAGTGTTATCATAAATTTTAATGTCTTTAAGATTAACATTTTTATTTTAACCTTTAAAAACCTGAGGTCCCCCAAGAACTACAGCGGCATCATTCCACAAGGATATTTGTATTCATCATCATCAATTCATATATAAAGCACTAAAACACTAGCGTTAGCTGAACAAAATCCAATACATCTATGAAATAAAAGCAAGAACATGCATCAAGAACAAGGGTTTTCATCTTTTTCATGTTTGCCATCTAAGTTTATTCTTCATCATTAGTATACAGGTGACTTACACACAACAAATCCCACATGTTCCCTTTATTATGACTGCAAAAGTTTTTTGGTTTTTGTTTTTTTTTAGGCAGAAGCTTGAGAGAAGGGTTAAACTATACTTACTTTTCATTTTGATTTTTATCTTTAATCTGTCTTTAAAGCATTTTGAATTGCTCCATGTACAAAACTTGCATTCTAATTTCACTTAATGGTCTGTTGAGGTTTTGAGACTAGTCAGGTTCCTTATGGCAAATTTCTGTTTGTCATTTAACTTTTGTTGAGAAGCTCCTGTCTGGACATTTTGTAGAAAAGGCCTGATTGGTTGACATCTGTACTGATGGTTGAAGACACACAACGGAACTTTTAGCAGTTTTCTCAGTGACGCGCCCCCTATCGGCGGCTAAACTAGCATCCATCTTGTTCGTACCTGTACTGTAAGCTCACTCCAGCCAGTAAAAGACAGTCTTATCTTGACTCCTGTTCTGTCCCTTCCTCTGTTTCTTTTCCTCTCTTCCTCCGTGATGTTTCCTTCGTTTCTTTCCGTCGACTGATCGCATTCAAAACACCCCGTGTTGATCCCTGTTTACATCCGGTTGCTAGTGAGTGCGCGGTGCTGCAACCAATAGTTGGCTGCAACGTCCGGTCGCGTCCCGGATGGGAATCTTACATAGTGCTGTTTCTGAGCCCCGGGACGGCTCTGGGCACTGACAGCTCGAAAATGCGCAGAATGTTGGTGTGACATCAAACGAGTCAGAAACACAGATTTTTAAGGTCTAAAAGTTCCGTTGTGTGTCTTTAAGTTCTCCCCAGTTTCTAAAAAGGAATTGAATTTCATCAGGGTAATGATGACCATTGGCTTGTTGGTTATCGGTCTGACCAAAGCATTTAATCGCTGATTGCTTGGATTGCTTGGTTTGGCTCTACAGCAGATACAGGAAGTCTGGTGCTGCTTCCAAGCTGCTTGTATTCTGTAGTATTGGCTCAATACTACCGAATACAAATAGTTGGGGACGAATGATTCTGTTGGGGTGTAATGTGCTTTTTGGCCTTTTGCATGCTTCCTCAATGTTCCCCTCTTACAAACTGTCACCTATGAGATCTTACAAAGACATCACTTAATTAGATTCATTCATTTGTTGACTTAATTAGATTAGAAATTATGTACTTGGTTTAAATTCTAACATCTCAAAATCCAGTGACACGTGTAGTTAAATGGATCAGAACTCAGTTGCATGTGTCATAACAAAGGTTTTAATATTTGCTGAAGGGTTGGATATGGAATACGGACAGAACGGCGACATCACGTGTGTGTAGTTGCAACAGCAGAAAAACAACTCCAGCCATTTGGTTGCCAGGTTCGCTGCCAATATGGCAAGTGACCAGCAGCCTGCACCATGTCCAACAAGTAATGCAGAGGAGTTTATAAAGCCTCGTTTCCACCAGTGGGTCTGGGTTGAGCCGGGCCGGATCGGTCCATGTTTTTTTGCGTCTCCACAGATAAAACCTGGGACAGGTACCCTGACCCAACCCGGCCTACTTTTTTGGTACGTAGTATTTTTATTTTTTTTTATATTCTTTTTTTTTTGTATTTTTTTTTTTTATTTTTTACTATTTTTTTCTCTCTCTCCTCTCCTCGATTATCTTTCTCCGGCTCTAACCTCTTCTTCCCTCCTCCTTTTTCCCTCCCCTACTTCTATCTACTTTCCACAAATCTTTTTTGCCCTCTCCTTTGATGTAAAATCCCATTTACCCAAGATTTTTTTTTATTTATTTTCAGGCTAAATATAATCATTTAAGGGAATCTTCTCCCCCCTCTTTTTCCCCCCCTCCCCTCCTCCCCCCTTCCCCTCTCCCTCCTTTTTTTTTTATTCTGCACCCCTCCAAATGCCTCGCTGAGTTTTTTTTAAAAAATAGCTTTAATAAAAATGGTCCATATTCAACCTCTAATATGATTATTCTGCTTTTTAGTTTTCAAGGAGTTGAGGAAACACTTGACATTATTTTTAGACTACCAAATATATTTATTAAAAAATTAATTACAATTGCATCCCTCTCTTTTCCCATGTTTAACTTTTATGTCATTAATCTCTTTCAGACTCTCATGGGATGGATCTCTTTGCAGTTGCAGTCCACGAGTTTGGTCACGCCATCGGCCTGGTCCACACCTCAGCCATGGAGTCCATCATGAGACCATACTACCAGGGTCCTGTGGGAGACCCTCTAAAATATGATCTACCCTATGAGGATAAAGTCCGTGTCTGGCAGCTCTACGGTATGAAGAAACTGGGCAACTGACTACATCTGTGTGTGTTTTTGTGTGAAAGAGAGAAGAGGGAAAAGCTGCTTTTCCATCATATTTCCATTACTGAATCTGACAGGGTTACAAACAGCACCGCTGCATGAAAAATAGCATTTCTGTTTTACATTAAGTATAGGAGAAGAGGCTGCTCAAAAAAATATCCGTGTAACAATGAAAGGGGGTACCTTAACACTGTAATGGCATGTACAAATTTAAAGGAAGACTTAATTTCATTTTGGAGTTCCTCACCTCTCTACACCTTGGTTAGCCTCTGCCATTATCCACTAGTCATAAACTTCATATTTTCTCATGAGTACGAACATGTCTGCTGGAGTGTATATTGACTAAATTAGCTAGTCTTCGACCGTTACATACGTTTGCAGAATCCTCCTCTCCTGGCCCTGACTCATGAGCCTCAGCTGTCATTATATATTCTCTCAGTGCTGTAGTGAAAACACCTGTTTATTGGTACAGAGTTCATCTTGTGCAGAAAGCTGCAGCTTGATGAGCTCTGTAGAGCATTGATATTGATTTAATGAAAACATGGTTGGAGTTAATTGGACCTTGTTATGACATGTGACCTTATTGTATACTGGAAGTGGCAATGTGAGAGAAACTCCAGGCAGCTGTACTGCAAGCTCATGAGATGTAGGTGAAATCTACATAAAGTGAAGTAAAGTGTGTCAGCAAACTTAGAAGTGAAGAAAAGAATACATAGGAACCACCAGAATGTTGCATCTTGTGTTTTTCTTTTTTTCAGCTGAGTATTTGTTCTCACCTTGTAGGTGTCAGAGACTCTGTGTCGCACACAAATCAACCAGGGAACCCTTCTCAGACAGCTGAGCCTCCTGTCCTGCTGGACCTTCCTGAAAACAGATCCACTGTCCTGTAAGTAGAAGAGAAACGCTCCATCTCTCACATGCAAGAAAAATAAATCTGCAGTTGTACAGCTATATTCCTTATAAACCCACTTGAGCCTCTTCAACAATCCCTTAGTCCTTATCTCAAAAGCTTTTCTTTAATCAAATGCATGGGGCTTGCATCACTAGTCTTGTTGGGTGTAGCAAATGTTTCTCAACCTTAAAGCATTCAGTTATCAAATCCTATCTGGCATGACACTGGCTGAGAAGTGCAGCAAAGAGGAATGTCAATGGAAACCAGTTGGCCCAGTACAGGTTTGGCACCAAACAATGCAGCCAGTTAGGGATGTGATATATGATCACAATTGCAATTGTTTGGTTTGTCTTTTGATTGTAGTTTGCAAAAATTAAGTGGAAACTCCCTCCTAAGCTTTTAATTGCTCACTATGCTTCTGTATCTCAACCCCAATAAAAAAAGCTACACCTATTAGCCAAGTACAGGTGGTATTTGTGTTTCAACGTATGCACTATGGATGGTATTACAGGAAGAGTTCTGCTTCCTAATGGTTTCCTGTTCATGATGCATGAATAATTCTGTGGTTGTGTTCTTTTTAATGTTATTACTTTTAGTCTTGTTGGAGCACAATGTAGTGAATCTACACAGGGAGACCAAAGATTCATTCTAAAAAGTGGAGTTTTGGGAGCTTGATATGAAGTCCTGTGGTGCCAACGAAGCAAATTAGCAATGTGAAAAAGAATGAGCTTGGGAGCCTGCCCATCTAATTAAATAACTCCCTAAAGACAGCTGGGCAGCTATCAGCCTGTACATTTTTGTGTTTTTCAAGTATAATTAGGCTTAATTTTGTCCATTAATGCATTTTGGATGCCCATACACACAGCAATACACCCAAACCACAATGCTCTAACCTTAAAAGTTGGCCACAAGAGATCCAGCGAAGAAAGTCTACATCTATTGTTTCCATTGTGAAGGTCTGCAGTGCCTCACAAAGCAAGCAAACGTGTGCAATCTCACTAAGAAACATAAACAAGGTAGCAGTAAAAGTAGCTAAAAACGCAGCAGGTTAAATATTTAAGCACTTTTGCTCCTCAGAATAAGACCACGGCTTCATTAATTATTTCCTGTTAACTTTGTCAACCCATGATGAGGGAGAAAACTAGATTAGTCCTGACAGCAGCACCAATTCAACCACTAAGCAGTGATGTAGTTTTAATAGAGCTCTGAATAGAGAGCCTTGTTGGTAATATAAGGCCTGGCGGGCTCCCACTCTCAGGCCTGTGGCGCTAATAGCTTCATCATTGGCAGGCAGGCCACGTCAGTGCTTTAAATCACTTAAAACGCTCAGGGATAAATGTGCACAGGGATCTTACCGTGTCTGTCTGATTAGGGTCTCCTCTTTTGTTTAGACCAGTGTTGCTAATTTTTTTTCAAAGGCTCATGTTGTCCTTGGATGACAGGAAATGCTTCAACAAATTTAGGCTGCATAAAAAGATGCTAAAAAGGATCAGCATCAATGCTGTTTAAAGCATTGGTACAAGATAATCAGTAGTGGTTAAAGATTTTATGCTTTATAAATGTCCAGTTTTACTTAAGAGGCTCTCAATCGCTCCCTGTTTGTAACGGTACATCCTCCTACTTTCTTCTCATCTCTCTCAGGCTGGCACGAGATGCCCCAGACAGATGCACCAGTCACTTTGATGCAGTGGCCCAGATACGAGGAGAAGCCTTCTTTTTCAAAGGTACTATGGCACAAAGGAAGAAAGGCAGAGGCAAAACTGTGGAGCAGTGTGGGGAAAAAATAAGGACTAAACTGTATAAGCAGGGGAGGAGGAGGAGCTAAATTAAAAGAAAGCATAAAGGAAAGATGTTGAAAATGAGAGAGTGGGTGGTAGTTGGAGACACCTGCATGGGACTGATGAGCTGCTGAAAGCCTGCAATCCAACATATTACATCAGGCTTTCATGTTCTCTGGAGGAATGACCCCAAAGCTTCCCACTGACAATGGAGAGAAAAAACAGACTCATATTTGAAGCGTTAGTGAAGTGTGCTGAACTTCTGCTGACATTTCTATACACCAGCCTTTTTTAACCTTTTGAATATTTAATGTAACTTACAGGACATGAAAACTTTATGAATGATTGCTACACTTATTTCATGTTTTAATGCTGTTTTTCTTTTCTTTTTTTATGACATGTAATGTCAGAAAATAAAGTTCTGCATGCCGATCAAAACTGGCTCGTGACATATGCAGTTAGTTTTCCTGCCACACATTTCCATCCTCAGAGCTGCAACTTCTGACACGTCTGAGAAGTTTTAGACATTATCAGTATCCACATCTCTCCAGAGTTGGTGAACCCTTATTTAAATCTGACCTTGCAACCTCTTCTGCAGTCACAAGAAAATTTCCTGCAGGTAAAGTGACCAAATCCAAACTGGAGAGGAGAGGATTTATATTGTTAAAATTAAAAAGATCATGCATACAAATTTCTATCCAAACACAGGAGAACAGAGACACAAGCTGTGTCATCATTACAGCTGCAACCAGTATAGATCCACAATGTATCTGTTCTGCTCCTCAGGGAAGTACTTCTGGCGACTCACAAGAGAGAAGCACCTGGTGTCTCTGCGTCCTGCTCAGATCCATCGCTTCTGGAGGGGCCTTCCGACCAATCTGGACAGCGTGGATGCGGTGTACGAGAGGCCCGGGGACCATAAAATAGTGTTTTTTAAAGGTACAACATCAACATACTTTTATTTCTACATGGCATTAACTTTTCAAATAGGTCTTGAAATCCAGAAGAAGGATTTTTCCTTCTAATTGTCTTCATTTTACCGTTTAACTTTATTTTTGTATAATAGATTTAATCAAATGTAGAAAGGTTATTTATCATCACCATGAAATGAACAAAAGAAAGCAGTCAGGTGTTTTGAATGTGCCAGTGCATCTCTTCTTAAATTCTGCAAATTAACGTTTCTTAAGCTGGATACTTTAGCTTATAAAAGTTTACTTTGCATGTCATTTTTGGCCTCTGCTATATTTTTACTTTAAATAAATACAGATTTAGCAGACTATTTATATGGGTGTACTTTTTTTAGACAATATTTAAATGTAACTATACCCCCTGCTTTTTGAGTGGGTTGTGAAGACACAAGGCAGGATTTATTCAGTAACATGATGACTGCAGCAAGCATTTTAGGGATGGAGAGCAGGGAACCTTCAGGCAGCCAAAAAAATATCACAAGTCTGGAAATAACCACATATCATTATTTTACATGTATTATATAGGCATAGTAAATGCATATTACAGTCTAAAAATTAGTACTGGGAGAAAGATTACAACACTCAGCTCATATTAAATACATTGTAATGTCCATGTAGTGTATATACTCGGCAGTTAGATAAATCTAAGGACAATAAACTGGTGCACTGTAATATTAGCATTCATGAAAAACAGGCTTCATCATAGTGCAGACTTACAGTGTTATGATGAGTCTGAGGGAGTGAGGTGAAGACAAGCTGCTGATAAAAAATCCATCTCAACTTCCACAGTGTTGGAAAAACTCTCCTGTGAAAAGCATATATTGCAAACATACATATTTGCTGTATTGCAGTCCTGAGACTGCCCTGCAATCTGCACCCAGGGCCTTATGAGGATCAGCAGGAAAGTAATGCAGTCTGGTGTTACTTCTACACTTTCAAAACACAGCCTTTTAAAATAAATGTTTTTTTTTTAAATGTCAATTTTAAAAACAGTGTTGCTAATTTTCAAAAATAAAGTTATATAATGTTGTTCACTATTCAAAAAACTTATTTTAGGGTGCATTGCCCTTTATTGTATTGAACTTAACATCTGTTACCTGAGAAAACATTTTTGTCTGTTTCATGGCTCATTCGTCAAAACGGTGGCTTTTTTGTTTGTTTGTTCTGTGTTTTTGTTTTTTCTCGCTGCTATCTCTTCTCTTGTCCACTTTATTAGCTAAATTGTCAACTGTGTGATATTTATGAAGCCTGTGTTCATCTCTGTCTTCACCTGTTTTAGGTTTGAAATATTGGGTATTCAAAGACAATATCGTGGAGGAGGGTTACCCCCGTCCAATAAGTGACTTTGGCCTTCCCATGGAGGGGGTGGATGCAGCCTTTGTTTGGCTACACAATGACAAAACATACTTCTTTAAGGACAACCAGTACTGGCGCTACGATGACCACCTAAGGCGAATGGACCTGGGATACCCCAAAGACAGCACCATCTGGAAAGGATTGCCATCCCAACTAGATGATGCTATGAGGTGGTCTGACGGTGAGTAATGGTGGAGGATGTATTGCTGTGTGTCATGTTCTGCCTGCTCCTGCTTATGCATGGCTCCCATTCAGCTATGGGGCAAGACAGCTCAAAAGAGACTTGACTTCTTATTACAGGGGTGTCAAAGTGGTTCCAGAAAGGGCTGTGTGGCTGCTGGTTTTCTTTCCAACCAAGCAGTAGCACACCAGACTCCACTCATCTCATCAAGTGAGTTCAGTCTTAACCTGAAGACTTGACGAGATGAGTGGAATCTGGTGTGCTACTGCTTGGTTGGAAAGAAAACCAGCAGCCACACGGCCCTTTCTGGAACCACTTTGACGCCCCTGTCTTATTATATAGCTTGTAACTCTTGTATTTATTATTATTATTTACTGTTTTTTACTCTTTTGAGGACTCTTGTAGCATTAAATGTGGTGTGTGTGTCAATGTTTTTGGTGTTTGTGCCTTTATCTGTTATTTTGACGTAGCAGACATTGCCAACACTCTGCTTCACATCCACAGAGTCAAACACATTCAAAGCTTGGAGCTCATCCAGTGTAATCATATTGTAGAGCTCCATTCCGTCAGCTGAGTTTCAAGGTCACAGTGGACGCCTCCATCAGAGTATTATAGCAAAAGTCATCTGATCAAATGAAAATAAGAGGAGTTAAATGGCTTAACGCCATTTAATTAAGAAAGGAAGCAGGTTTTTTTCTGTTCAGCTTGTAGGCTGGTATGTTAGGGTCTGGATGGTGCTCAAGGAGGACCTTTAACGCCCCCACTCCCCTTAATCACCAGCCACTTGGTACTAAAATCTTAGGTCATGCTCACTAGGACTTAGGCTGTCCCACTCTGCAAAGCATGTGCATACAAGCAAGCTCTTTTCCTGTCAGGTGGCTAGTGGCCTGTGTTCTATCTACTGAGCTCATACACTCTGAGGTCTCAAAGCTATTTGATGAGTGGAACAGCATGTGCATGTGTGTGTGTGTCTGGGGGGTGTGTGTTTGGGTGTGTGTGTGTAAAATACAGAGTGAGAAGACCAGTCAATCACACGGTTCTCACTCCCGGCCATTATCACCACCGAGCCTGGAAGGTTAAACCAGCACGCACAAATGCACATAGACAGACCATGGGGCCTGGGAACTGGAGCCACATCAAAGCCTATTCTGTGTTTGTTTCACCAGCCTGGGATGAATAGAGACAGAAAAGAGATAGACGCTGACATGGGGACAGAAGAGAGTGATACAGCAGCTGGAAAGAAAGAGGAGATACAATGACTGTTTGTTAGGAAAATGAATAAAGGTGTAGGAGTAAAAGTGGAAGGAAAGCAAAATCCAGACAAGAAATAAGTATAAGAACACATGAGTATAAAGATAATAAACATAATGGATGAAAAGGAAAGGCTGTAAGGAGGAATGATTTCACTCTGAGGAGAGATAGCAGAAATTATACAGAAACAGGCTAAAGTAATTAAACTTATGCAGTTACTATAAAAGGAAAAGGTCTGCTAATGCAGCTGTAATAAGGATAATAATTATAACTGCTGACAACACAATGGTGCCCAAGAATAGTTTATCCCTATCTAGTGTCATAGAACTATCTGAAATGAGCATGATTCCAATAACAATGCACTGTTTGTTAAAATACCGTGTTACTATTGATGTGGTTATCAGCCTGATGACTTGTGCTCCAGGCGGCAACGATAGTCACACCGCAAGGAAAAAGTAAGATTTTTATATTTGCCTAACCTCTGTCACAAGACTCAAACTAAGTTTTTTCCAATAGGGCTCAATTATGCCCCTTTTACATTTACAGTTTGTTCACATCAAACTTCAAATATCTCCGCCAACATACTCCCATGTATGCTTTCCATAGGATTTGTCTGTATTTCTGGGTCTTGTAGCAGAAATACTGAAGACATTCACGTCTCTGTGTGTATTTACAGATTAGTCTACACATTTGCAGATCTTAGTACACATTTACAGATTGGTCTACACATTTGCAGATCTTAGTACACATTTACAGATTGGTCTACACATTTGCAGATCTTAGTACACATTTACAGATTGGTCTACACATTTGCAGATCTTAGTACACATTTACAGATTAGTCTACACATTTGCAGATGTTAGTACACATTTACAGATTTTTATACAGATTTGTGGATTTTTTACACATTTGCAAACGTGATGTTACACATACAAGTGGTTTTACACATTTGCAGGTTCTTGTACAGACACACAAATCTCATTACACATTTACAGATTCATTTACACATTTGCGAATCTGACTGCGCACACACAAATTGAGATACAGACACACAACTCTCCACACACATTTGTAAATAATATTGCAACAATAATACCCCCCTACAGGCTCCAGTCAACAGCGTCTCGGTTCAAGAGATGGATCAAAGGAAATACAGGAAGTAGTAGACCCTCTGGCATTAACTATGTTAATATAATAGGGGATAATATAGGGGAGTGGGTGGCCTAGTGGTAGCGTCGTGGGCTTTGGCGCGGAGGACCCGGGTTCGAGTCCCCGACACGACTCCTAGGTTAAACACTGTGGATCCCTGAGCAAGGTCCTTAACCCTCCAAATGCTCCCCGGGCGCTTTAAGTAGCAGCCCTCTGCTCTCTGATACTCAGTACAGAGATGGGTGAAATGCAGAGCCTAATTTCCCTGATCATAGGTCTGATCATACAAGTATAACAAAAAAAAAAAAAAAATAATGGTAGAGGAAACTCTGGTTTTTATTCCTAGCATCAACAGAATTAGTTTTTGGTGAACAGTTTTCAATCTAACACTACATGTCCTCGTTACTGCCAAGCCTAGCATGGTAAAATGCGTAGTTACACTAGTTAATTTTAATGGACAAAGAGACAAGGGGGTTGTGGTCTTGATGAGAGTAAATAACAAATTTGGGAGATATTCTTAAATGTTATATTATTTGCTCTTATTTGTGCAACACGGTGACCGGAAAAGGAAAATTATTTGTTCTGAAACACAAACAGATGAAGTACACTGTGTCCTGCAGGAGACAAGAGATAACAAAACTACATCAAATATTTGACGAAGTAGGAAACTGATAACCTTTGTAAAAGTTTGAAGGTATTTCTCTACCAACCTTTGATAACTTTTTATAATGAGATGTGTTTTATATTCCAGTGTGGATTGTCAGTTATTTAGAGCAATTTCTGAAAGAAGAAGCAGAGTTCACACGAATGCACTTATGTCTGACGAATATTAAAAACAGAATAACTGAGCCTGCCAGATAAGATATTCTTATCAGTAACTGTGGTTCACTTTCTAATATTGTCAATCCACCCATCCTGTTCATGCTGGCAGGTGGTAGCAGACACGAGGTAATTAGGACTCACCACTGTAGTAATGGCGGTGCCACAAGATGATGCAACACACAAAACAGCTGCCAGATTGATCTATTGCAATATGGTGAAGATGGAGGAGATCCCGATGATGCATCATCTCAGAAAGTGATGTGAAAGGGGGCAACCCAGAGAGGATGGCAGTAGTTGGTGCAGCCATTAAATACGTTTCATGTTTTTCTTTTGTGCTCTTCTTGCTGGTTGCCTGGGAGCTGTAATGCTCAACCCTGCCCCTGTGATTTCCAGTGGGACTGCTCCTTTTGCCTTATGTCGCTCAACATCCTCAAGCTCTCTGAAAACGTACTAAAAACCATACAAAATGAATGCAGAATATGGATAAAAGGCTCTGACCACATGCAAATATGTTTAGTATGAACAAGTCCTAAACCTAACCAAGTAGTTTTACTTCACCTAACCAAGCAGGAAGTGTACATGAAGGTATCAACATATTAAAATGCAGGTCTGATAATGATGCTTCTCCACCACCTTCCCCATCTTCCTTGAATATGAGTAATCTCAGATGCCCAATGGAATTTCTCTGTCCACCACATTAGTGTTGCTAATTAATTTTCAGTGTTAGCATTGTTTCTGTAGAGCAAGCAGTTTCAAAACATGATGTGCAACCAACATGTGAGGTTGTATTTTAAAAAGAAAACAAGGTTGCGCTTATTCCATGTGTTTTGAGTCCTGTGAGATCAGGTGTGTTAGTCAACCTGGGGGGAAATGTTAAATGAGAGCAAGATTTTAATTTAGCTGACATCTATATTATTTGACAGAACAGGAAAATTAATCTTAAGCTGGGTTGCAAGTACTCTAAAGCACCTCCTTCTTTCACCGTACATTTATTCCATATTAGGAGGATGTTTTAAAGTCAAAATGTGAGTAATACAAGATTAACAACTAGCATACAGAGTCTAGTGTATAGAAACAGATACAGCTGAATAGATGTGTAGTTACTGTAGCATCCTTGAGAAGCTGAAATGATCCGACAGAATAAAACAGGTATTAAAAAATGAGTGAATGAACTTTACACTCATGTGGAAAACCTTGTATATTCCTTATATAATTAATTACCTAACACTTCAACTCATGAATAATATATTCCATTTTTATTTATATTAATATTATAATAAATCCTTGTATATACTCATTATACCTTTGTTAATGTAATATAATTTATAATGTCTTTTGTATTAGCATTATAAGTATATAATTATAACCTTTATTTTTTGTTTTTACGTTTTGGTTTGTAACTATATAATCTTTATTGCTTTGCGTGGTTTTTGGATTTTTTCTTTGTTAGATATTATTATTATTCTTATTGTTTTTTTGTATAATTTATTATCCCTTTTCTTTTATTTATTTCTATTTAAATGACCCATTTTCTTTATAGTATTTTTACTTATTCAATATCTTCATTATTTTCATTTATTACTTTCTTTATAATTTTTTGCTTTTTAATGATTTTTCCATTACTTCTTATTTTATCTATTTTTATTATTTTTCCTTATAATTTTTTTGCTTTTTAATTATTTCCATACTTTCTTATTTATATTTTTTTTTTTTTATTTTATTTTTTTTTTTCTATTTTTATTATCATTTTTCTTATTATTTTATTTTTTTTTTTTTTTCTTCATATTATCTTGTTATTTTTTTATTCCTTTTTTAAATCTAGAATTTTCCCTTTTAACCTTTTTATTTATTTTTTTTTCATGCATTGTTTATTCCTATTGTTTTTTTCTTTTAATTTCCAACTTACCCTTTCTTATTTTTAGATTTTCTATATTTCATTTTTATTTTTTTAATTTTTTTCTTTTTTATTTTTTTGTTGATAAATTTTTTATTTTTTTTTATAAATTATTTTTTTTTAAGTTTTTTTATTGATTTTTTTTTTTTTCTTTTTTTTATTTTTATTATTCATTTTTTTTTTTAATTATTATTAAGTTTGTTTTAATTTATCTAGAATTTTTTATTATTTTCTTTTCATTTCTTCCTCTTTCTTCATCTTCTCTTTCATATCATTTTATTCATTTTCCCTCCAGAAAGAAATTTTTTGTGGTTATCATTTTTTCATTTTATTACTTTATTTTTATTCTTCCTCCTTTCTATTTTCTTATACACTTCTTGTTTTTTTATGTTTTCTTTATTTTCTAATTTTTTTTTTCATCTCTTTTTTTTTTATTTTTCTTAGAAAATCTCTCCTACCCCACCTGAGTTCTCTTTTCCTTTGATTTTTTGAGTTAGGTTTTTTTCATATCTTATTTCAAGTATAAATTGAAAAAAAAAATCTATTTGATTTTATCATTCATCTATTTTTTTTGTCTTTTTTATTTATCATTTTTTTACATTACATATATAACAAAGAAGAAAAAAAAAAAAATATTATTTTTCATTTATTTTTTTTTTTTTTTTTTTTTTTTTTTTTTTTTTTTTTTTTTTCTTATATATTTAATAAATAAATTTAATTTTTTTTACAATTATTCTTTTTTTTTTTTTATTTCCATCATTCATTTTTTTATTTTATTTTCATCATTATATTATTTTCCCATATTTATTATTTTTTAAATTTTTTTATGTGATTTTTCAAGGATTCAATCACTTTTACTTTACATTATCTATATTTAGCCTTTTATTTTAAATTACTGAAAATTTTTTGTTGAAAATTCAGACAACTAGAGCAGTATCACTCTCCCATTAATTTTTTTTATTTTATTCAATTTTTTTTCCTTCTTTTTATCTTTATATTCTGATCAGGTAACTTTCTTTTATTTCTTTTTTTTATTATTTTTTTTAAGCTTATTTGATATGTTTTTTATTAATTGATTAATTAATTTATTTATATATCGATATATGTTTATTTTTTTTCTATTTTTTTTGTGTTTAGAATGTTTTGTTTTTTTTTTTTTTTTTGTTTTGTTTTTATTTTTTTTGTTTGATGTGCTTTTCATTTTTTTTATTTTATATATTTATTTTGATTAAGATATTACATTTTATTATTTTTCTTCTCTCACTTTTCTTTTTATTTTTATTTTTCTGTTTCTTGTTTTTAACCCCCTTCTTCCTCCTTTTATTTCTTTTTATTCTTTTCCCTTCTCCTTCCCCTTCTCTTTTTTAGTTATCTTTATTAATCCCTTGTTTTATCTCTCCTTTTTTTTTTATTTTCTTTACATTTTTTTCTTTTTTCTTGATTTGCATTTTTCCTTGATTTTATCCATTTTGTTTGTTGGTGCCGGAGATTTATCTCGTTTAGGATTATTAGATTTTCTTGTTTATTTTTTTTATTTGTTATTAATTAATGACTTTTTTTTATTTTTTTAGTTTTTATTATTTTTAATTATATTGTTTTTTTCTTGTTTTTCTTTTTTTTTATTTATATTTGTCTTTTATCTTTATTTTTTGTTTCTCTTCTTTTTTTTTTTTTTTGTGTCAGCGATGTGGTTTGAGTAGATGAGAGAGATTTATGATGCATATTTTACCATAACAGATTCAGTTTTCTCATTTTTTTTTATACTTTTTTTTTTTTAATACTTTTTTTTATTTTATTTATTTATTTTTTATTATTTTTATATTATTTTTTTTATTTTATTTTTGTTTTTTTGTTCTTTTTTTTATTTTTATTTTTTTTTATTTCTTTTATTTTTTCTTCCAGTATTTGGCTTTTTCAAGGTGAGTTTCCTGATTAAAGCTTAAATAGACGGCATTTTTCTGTGTAGGTTTCCCCATATTCCTTTCCCTTCCGGTTTTTCCCTTTCCCCCATCCAGACATATTATCTTATTTTTTTTTTTTTTTTTTGTTATTTAATATTTTTTATGATTGTAATTGATTTTCTTTACATTAATAATTCAATTTAATTTTTTTATTTTTGTTATTTTTTTTTTATTTTTTTTTATTTAATTTATTTATAATTAATTTTCATTACATTAATAATTCCATTTTGTTTTCTTTATTTATGTTATTTTTTTTTTATTTTTTTTTATTTAATTTATTTGATGATATTTATTTTTATTTTTTTTAGTTCATTTTTTTTTGAAAATTTTTTTTTGTTTATTTTTTTTTAGAATTCTTTTTTAGGCTCCATTTTCTTTTATTCTTCTACTAATAGGTAATATATATACCACCTATTATATTTTTATTTTTATAATCCTATTCCCCATACTCCATTTTGCAGCTTTTCATTCTTTTTTTTTTTTTTATTTTTTTTCCCAATAACCCCTCCCATTCTAAAGCATTATTAGGTTCTACTTCCTAATTTTTTTTCGTTTTTGTTTTTTTTTTTTTATTACTTTTTTTTTTTTTTATTTTTTTTATTTTAAGAATTTTTTTCTTTCTTCTTTTTTTTTAATAGTTTTAATAGTTGTTCTTTTTATTATTCAGTTATTTATTCTTAATTTTCCTACCTACCTTATTTAAGGCCCTTATTTAAAGTTTCCCATTTTTATATATTTCTATCTTTTTCCCCCTCCTGAGCCAATCACAATATACCAAGGACCAGAAAAAATGCTATGTAGGACACAACACAGTACATAAGAGACTAACTCATGCATTAACCAGATGCAAAAAAATAGTCCCAAATAATGCATTACTTGCTCCTGTTTAGTTTAAAGGTGCTGTATCGTGCTTTTCAAATGTTCCAGAAACCAACTACAGGCAAATATGTGTGTCCCTCACCACTATAGAGACTAATTTGGTGGTAAATATTAGTTTTTTATGTGTCTAATTTCCAACACGGAAGTAAAACATCTGACTGCACTGAACCACCGAAGCTCTCGACCAATCAACATGTTTGTACGCCCATTTTATGACGTAATCTTACGACAGTCACATATTCTAAAGGGTCATATATTTTTGTGTAGCACCAGCCTTGGAACCTGCTGGGAGCTCACGTTAGGCCTGCACGATTTTGACGAAAAACCTAATTGCGATTTTTCTGACAAAGTGCACAAAGTAACTCTTCAGAGAAAAACTCGCATCTTCCAGTGAAATTACTTTTGATTGCACAAAATGCCTGCGGATCAGCTACATGACATTTTCTATCATAACCGGTAGTTTACCGTAACTACAGTTATGTAAACAGATGCACAGTTATGACGAGTTATGATGTTATAGGCGACATTACAACATGACAGCCTGCTAAAGTTTCTAACCAGCCACTTCGAGAAGCACTGATGTACAACACGTGTGTTACGGTGTAAATATCACTATGTATTATATACGGTAGACCAGCAGAGGAAGCACCAGCACCCAAGGACATAGAAAATGTTACTCAGAAGAAAGTTATTGAAAAAATACCTGTCCAGGTGGACTTCCAGTCCACATTCAGTCCGAGGCTGTCCAGCTCTCCACCTTCAGTACAATCCACCGACATTTACACAAACTTTATTTCCTTCTTTGGTCTCTTCTGCGTTTCAAGTCTCTGCTGAGGTATCGCCACTTTCCCTTCGCCATGCGGTTCTGTTTTCAAGTGCTGCTGTGCACGCAAGAGAGGAGGGCGCTCCTTGTTAGAAAACTCTGCGAGTGGCTGATTGGAAACCGAAACTTCTGTAGAACGAACCGCATTGGCATGAGGAGAGCGTCACGACAGTTAGAAACCTAAACTAAAATGGCCTGGATTCATGCATATATGCAATCAATGAGTGATTTATTTATATGAAATTACCTTTTTTAACACATATTATACCGTGTAGAGAGCATAAATAATATAAAATCAGGTACAGGGACTTTAACAGAATAAATTACTAACAGAATCTTGGACAGTCGGACTGATGGATGTCTGAGAGGAGCTTCAGCTCTATCGGCTTCCACCCAACATGAAGAAACACGTAGTTTCAATGAACATTTCACGATGTTCATGTCTTTTATCTCTGAGAGAAAAATCACGTTTGTGATTCCAGTTTATAATTCTTCCCAGTTTTCTCTGGATTCACTGTTGCTGTGTCTCTAGTGTGTGTGTGTGCATGTGATTGTGTGCACCTGAGTTCAGCTGCCCGGTGCACGCGACAAGTCATGTTTGCTGACAGTTCATCGGTTACCATCATCACTTATTTGTCGCCGTTTTATTTACTGGATTTGTAGTCGTGCGCTTCTGTCAGGTTTGTGATGCCGCCGCTGCCCTGCAGGTCCAGAGACTCCCCACGAACATCTTCCAACCTGCAGTGCACCGGGTCTGAGTAGTTATCATATGAAGACCGTGACTCAAGAGTGCATTACAAGTGTGTCCAGGTGTAACCAGATCACTCCGCCTCCTCTAGTGCTGTTTCTTTTAACACCATTATTCCATCACCGTTACCAACTGCTCCTCTCCCGTTACCGAAGAAGTTCCTTCAGCCATTTTTATACAGATAATCAGTCACCATTAAAATAAACATTTTGCTCACAGCGCACCGTCAGTGCACGTACACATGCAGTGTTTATTAACGCTGACTGCAGCCGGTGCAGTGCATACAAGCTTGTTTTCAATCATCATTTCTGATTGGCCAGCAAGCCAGGAACGCGGGGCTCGACCATTTTGATCGGCGAATAGGTCACTCAAATGTTAGTAAGAAAAAAGAAGAAAAACCTCAGGCACACGAGGTTAGGTTATCGCAGTAGTTTAAACCTTAATATCGATGCGGTTGAGGTTAATCGTGCAGCCCTAGCTCATGTGGATAAATTTGCAAACACTGATGGATGATCGGACTCCAATCCACGGAATAAAATGGATTACCATGTTATGGAGCTGTATGCGTCCGACCCAGAGTCTGATATGGAGTTCAAAGTACATGCGGTACCACAGAGACTCCTGACAAGTCAGTTAATTAGCTAACAAGTCATGGGCTAACGGTTAGCATTGAGCTGGGAGACGGTTTCACTCACCGGTGTTGTCTGTCTATTAGCTGTTTTATTGTGGCTGATGGCCGCTTGTCTCAGAGAAAGTCTTCCAGCAGGCTGTTGGCTTCCTCTTCAGAGAGAGTGGATTGGTTAGGATTCTTGGAGTTTCTCTCGAACAAAGTGGGCATCTTGTTATGATGCTGTAAATGTTCACTTGACGCTTCATGATTGGTGAAATTTGGTGAAATGATTTCTATGTATGCATTTCTACAGCAGCTGTTGGAAGGGAGCAAGAGCTTGGACTGAAATTCCCTTTTGAGTCACACAGATTACTAAAAAAGTAAGAATGAAGAAAAATAATGGCTTAGATTAATTTTTTATGAAGAAACAACACGAACATGGTAAAGGCTATAAAAATCTATTTTTCCGAGGAGGAGCTCCTTTAAAGCAATATTACGTTGTATATTTGTTAGTGTAAGAATTAATAGGCTCAGAAGTTGAAGGGATCTGAGACAATAATAATGCATTGTTGGTTATGTTACTTAACTGCAGAAATTCCACTACTCATCCTTTGTATTGCACATATTTACAAATTTTGCACAAAAACAAAGAAGCTTTGCATAACAGGAGTTGTGTTATACATTGTTGAAAAGCCTGATTTTTCTCCCTTACAGCGAGGTATAATTTTTTTTTTATTGTCATCCTGCTTCTCTGGAATGGGCAACACAATTATATGTGTGGGTTTTGCCCCCCCCAGAAACGTACAACTGTTGTTGTTGCTCACTCTGTTTGAGATTCATGTGTTGACAGGTGTGTGTCAGTTATGGATATATGACTGGCACCTGATTGACAGACATAGGAAAATGATACTCTGGACCCAGTGACAATCCTGTATCTCCAGAGACTCGGTCCTAACTCCGTCCTCCAGGATCATCAGAGTTCCTCCAGAATTTGAGAGTTGAGAGAATGGAATGACCAGCTGTGAGTCCAGATTTCAACCCTACTGCACAAGTGTGCTACATGTGCTATAGTGACCAACACAACCATGGTGGTTGACCTTCAACAACTCCTGGTTGAGGAATGGGTTACCATCGCACAGCAAAATGTGACCAGACGGGTGACTACACATTAAAAACTCCTGGGTCAAACTGCTGGGTTAAAAAGGGGCCAACTAATTTCTGGGTTATTTCAAACCAGACATTTGGGTTTTTGGGTTGTTGACCCAACTTATGGGTTAAAATAACCCAACATTATAGTCAATATAACCCAACTTATGGGTCAAATATTCAACCCGAAAGTTAAAGTAACCCAGAAATTGTTTGTCCCTTTTTAACCCAGCAGTGGGTCAAAATGACCCATTGTGGGTTATTTTTGACCCAGGAGTTTTTAGTGCGCAGCATGGGGAGAAGGTGCTAGCTGTTGTGGCTCAGTGGCTGTATATTGATTTTCCACACATATTCTGGGGTGCACCACCAACACATTTAGCTTGTTGCTCATTCCACAGAGGAAAGTTATAACTTGCTGTAAAAGTGAGTAATCAGGCTTTCCAACATTGTATGACAAAACACAAAATGATATGATTAAAGGCGTTACATAGTTGACCAAAACACAAATTTCCTTACTTTCTGTGCTAAATTTAATTGAGAGAAAAAGTCCTGTTGTAAAAATAATCTCATATAAACATAATAAGAACCTTGTTTTTGCCTCTCAAATCAACACAGAGTAAAAAGTGAAAGTAAACAATGTGTACAGGACTGAAAGTTGCTTTCAAAGATGAATAAATGTGAACGTTTATGAAACTTATGTAATCCAAATTGTAACACAAACATCAAGAACTTCATTTTCCCAGAACGGTCCGTGTAGTTTTCTGCCAGACTTGCTTGGTCTGGAATGTGTTCTCCAGCTTTGACAGCTCTAGGACTTCTGCTTTCTACAAAAAAAAAAAAAAAAAAAAAAGTATAAGTTGAATGGAAAAAAATACAAGTGTCACTCAATTTTATGCGGCTGCACTTCAAACAATGATGACAGATGGCAAGGTAGGTTGACCCTGTGAGAGTATGTTCTCATTGTTTTTAAGTCAGAAACAAGTTTTACATGAAAAGTGTGGACATGTTTGGAAAAGGAATACAATATGGTTGGCCTTTATTTCTTTTGAGGTTGCTCGAGTCTTGGTTTGGCTGGAAGAAATGGATGTCATAGATGATATTAAAAAATACACACTGAAAAAAAAAAAAAAAAACAACGTGGGGGGCACCAAATAGCAACCTTATTTTATTCCAGCATGCAGCCCAGCTTAGATACAATATATGCAATAAACCACATCATGAAGAGGTGAGGTGAATAAAATTATGTATCTTATGTTGATGCATTTTAACTTTTGGAGCTTTTCCCAGGGAGTAGAGATTTTAACAGGGTCATTTTCCTGACCCCAAGTTCCACTGCAGGGACCAGGAGCTTTTGAAAGTATCAGAGAAATTTCACCACCCCAAATAGCCCTCGTAAAGAGGTGCTATTTTTGAGCAGTACTCTTAACAGACTTTGACTAGTCATATACTCCCCATGTTTTAATCTACTTTTCTCTCAGTAACGCCCAAAATATTCTCTCCCATAGCTTAAATCAGATAAATCCTTAGTTGTGCCACAACCTGTTTAAATTCTGGGTGCTTTGGGGTGAAAATGTCTACAAAAAACACCCACACCTCTGAACAGCCTTGTAGAAAGGAGCTACATTCCTTTCTTTTGTCACTGCAGCTGAGCTGCATTTTCTCATTTTTACTGCAGCTTCACAGCCCTGATAGTGTACTGCAGTTTGATTTCTCATCAGACATCCAGTCAGTCCATTAGTCAGTGGACTAATTTATTTCTTACATGTATATTAAAATAAAGATATCTTTTCTAAATTTTGTTTTTGCCACAAAAAGTCATGCAAACCATTACATTTTCTATGCCTTACTTATTACATTTTAACACCTAACCTTAAAGCCCCATTGTATAAAAAATACTTCCATTTAGTGGTTGCGCCTAATTGAATACAAACAACCAAGCGTCTCTGCCTTTTAAGCGTGTCACAAATGTGAAAATGTTAACGTCTTGCACAACAAGTGCACGAGTCCCATTGGGAGATGAGCTGCAGAAAGATAGGGTGAGTATGGGTAAACTGGGACACTTTCTGAAAATAACCTCAACATAAATTCTGATTATGAACCAAACATCCACATCATCCACACAGAATCTTTTTGTTTTAATCTCATGCTGCCCTATGATGAGCTCAATGGTGATTTTTAGCAACAGAAGTAAACACAGATTAAGCTTAATTGTCCCACTTTACCCAAACTCACCCTACATAATTCCATTTCCTTATCGATACTGATATAAGTTAAGTCATGACAAGAAACTGGTACTACTTTCGCCTTTTTTGTCTGACTAGAGGAGGACATCAACGTATACCCATTGACAAATTAGCAGAAATAAATTATGAAACACAAGGAAAAACATTTGGAAAATACAGCTGAAAGAAGTGCATTGTTGCCTGCTGGTGTGACTTCTGTGAAAAGTAACAGCAACTGAAAACTGTAGCTTTTCCTCTGTAGGCTAACAAATTAGCCGTCTCTGCCATTTTATATAGCAAGTAACAGTAGATGATCAGATTGAAATAGGAGTATAAAGTAGATGCTGGACAACTCTGCCCTGAACAACACGACAAACTCCACTGTTAGATTGAATTAACTCACCTGTCCGGCTGCAATCTCTGCATCAATTTTGGTAAATGCTGACTACACTGAGGTAGACTCTTTTTTGTCATGTTTACTATTTCCTAACTGTCTTGGGGCAAAGAGTATGGATGGTCCTCCAATTCAATGGAAAATGGCAAGTTCTCCTCCCTCAGCGGTGAGCGAGCAACAACAGGCGTGCGAGGGGACGGGGGCAGCTAACGTGTAAAGCTAACAAGTTTGTCCCCATTTGGCCACCACCTTTGAAGATGGTTATGCAACATTGCAGTCTTGGGTTGGATACGCCACCACCTATGTATTTATAAATAACTTATTCTAAGCAACAAGAACATTCTTATTGAGATGTGATTGTGATTAGACTTTAATAAAATACTTATACTGTATATGAAAGCAATGTTTTAAGTCATTCATTGAATCCATAAGTGGTGATACTGAGGCTTCATCTCCCACTTAGAAGTTGGGTTTATGGAGGCATCTCCCAACCCTTACGACCTCCTCATACAGACTTTGTTGCCTACTTACTGTACTGTAAAAATGTGATGTCCCTCAATTGGTGAACAGATAACCAAATGGGCAATTTGTAGTCCTCATCTTGTACTTGCAGAGACCATGTCCACATATTGCTTTATTACTTGATTAAAGTTTGCATGATTCCAACAGGATATTCATATTCATCCTGAATGTGTTTTTTGAGGCAATTCTGAAACTTTTTTCATTCATTCAATGAAAAAAGTTTCAAATCTCATGCCTGTTCCCTCTGCTATGACTCTAAAAGCATTTAAATAGACCTTGCAGTTGTAGAGGTATACTCATTGTATTATGGGAGTGCAATTTTAGGGCAGGAGCCTAAAAATAGGAACAGGGTTCATTTAAATGTGATGCATACATAAGGATTTCAACGCAATAGCTTGGCATGTTTTTGTTCTTTATGTTTTTGTACAGTTGCATGAGAAAACAAAAAAAAAATCAGGCTTGTGGATGTGAATCAGTCAATGAAATTATATCGTTTTTTCACATTTTATTGTCAGACTGAGTTGAACCAGTGTACTGCATTTTGCTCAACAAAGCTGCAGCGGGTGAGAGAAAAAAGAAAATATGGGTACACACTGTAACTAGGTGAAGAGCAGAAGCTTCAGCTGCACCTTGAATGCTTCTAAACAATGCTTTTAAATCATTTTTTGGATCTTACTTTGTGTCTGAAATTGTGTTTGACATGTTTTCCATCCAGTATCAGCGAAAAAGCATAGAAATACCAATCAAGGACATAAGCTGTTACTCATCTACATAGCTGGAAAACTATTCACTCAAGAGCTGCAGAGTTATAGGCCTTGAAGCACTTCTGTGTGAGCTCGTGAGCCACTATCAGTGAGAGGACATTCTTCACTTTGCTCTCTCTTGTTTATCTCTTGCCTCTTACTTGTTATTAATGAGCCGCAATTTTATCACATGTTTACTTCTCTCTCCGCTTGTTTGTCTCTGTCAACGGTTAATGAAGAAAATGAATAGGAATCAGGTGGCTGGCCTTGAACAAAGCGCTTGCCTTCCACTTAAATTTCATCTCAGGGCTGCAGGAAAATGAATGAATTCATAAACCATCAAAACTCAGTTAATGTAGAATTCAGTGGATTCATCGTTCACTGTCAAGTGTGTGGCTTAATTCTGTAGATTTCTTTCTTTTTTAATCTCATTTGAGTGCAATATTTTATATTCAGGTTAGAATTCATGTTTGACTCACTACAAGAGCAAAGAGCATGTGCTAAAAAGATTGCCCTCAATATTCATATCATCACATGTGATATTGGCACACAGCAAGGTGGCATTTACATCAGAGGTAAAAAGGGTCTAAGCCACTTTGGTATTTTATGTGACTCTAATTAACTTATACGCCCTGTAGTGAAAGGACAGGCAGATTGGCGGACATATCAGTAGCGGTCAAGTGACACAGTGCAGTTATGAGGGCAAAAATACCCAAAAGGCTTTGCTTTGTTCTGTCTTAGTCAACACAGAGGAAATATCCTTCAAATCCCTTCCCCATAAGTAATACTGCCGTGCTGTTTCCTCAAATAGGGTGTACATGCATGAAAATGTTATTATAATGCTACAACAGGAGCGCTACAAGGATATATTCACATTTTGTTATGCGTGTGTGCTTTTCTTACACTTTCCAATTAAGGGTTGTTTGTACACGTCCCAACTGGTGCTCAATTACCCACTGTCTTCCACTCTGGGTGCTCAATCTTGCAGCTATCACTAGCAAAGTTTCTGGCTGCACCTCAACTGTTTTGCACCACTTCCAAGAATAAAAACAAGAGGGACAAAACCTAACATTTGTTTCAGCGACATCACTGAATAATATTCAAGCAAAAGGTTAGGACGACACATTGTGCGACACCAGCGTGTGCCGGCTTAGCCAGAACTGATTGTGTGCCAGCAGTGGGCAGGCCTGTCTCGCCACATATTGGCCTACTAGAATCACATCTTGCTAAATCGTTTCCCCCATTTTGTTACTGACAAATGTATTAGCCGGCTGGATTCTGTTAAACTGAGTCTGTGGAGGTGGGAAAGGGTGAATAAACACAATGTGCCTGGTTTTCACACAGTCTTTCTTCACCACAGTGAACACCTTGTTGATACATTTAGTACTGCCATGCAGTAGTTGCAAATGTTTATGTTTAACCTCTTCATCATGACAGCCTCTTGCACAGATCTTTGCACACTCTAGGAAGCAGCAACATGTACATGTAGCATACCAAAATGTTGGGGTTAACTCAGCTAAAATACTTTAGCAAGCACTGGCATCCAAATAAAACACAGTTCAAACCCTGAGCAGTTATTGTCCACTCACAAAATTCTGCTAATTTCTTTCCACACAAAGCAGGGGCCTGCAACCTGCTGCTCCAGAGCCACAAGTGGCTCTTTGGGCCTTCTCTAATGGCTCTTAATAACATTGACTAAAAATAATATAGAACCAACTAATATTTGATTATATACATGATCAAATTTGCTGGTTTAAGCCAACATTATAAATATATATATATATATATATATATATATATATATTTATACATAAATCAAGTTCACATGTAATTATTTTGGAAATTATCTGCTTTTCACATACTTTTCCAAAAATGTCTACATTTTTATTTATTTAACCTTTATTTAAAGAATTAAGTCCAACTGAGAGACACAGTCTCGACAGATGAAAATCCAATTGAAGCAAATGTATCTACCCTCTTCTGCTAAAGTTTTACAATTTTTATTTGAAGACTTAAAAGTAGAAATAAAACTGTTTTTTTTTTTAATGACAGCAAGTTTTCTAGTGTAAGCATTTATTAAAAATGATAAGTGATCTATTGTCAAAAGGTTGTGGAACATTTGCAGTCTTAAATTACTTTTATGAAGCTGCATTGAGGCAAAAAATGGCTCTTCGGGTTGTAAAGGTTGCAGACCTCTGACTTAAAGCAAACCACACAGTATGAAAGCAGAGACTCTGCTGGTTAGGTCTCATCACCATGGGACAGAAACTCTGTGAGCAAGCAGCCAAGGAGCAAGAAAAAAAATCCCATAATCTTAAAGAATGTCTTACTTTTGCTGTTTTATGGTCAAAAGATCAAACACCTCCACGAATGTATTCTCCTGTCACTCTGCTTTTGTTTGCAATGGATCGTAACAGATAACAGTGCTGAGCATGTCACATTAAAAAGTAATTATAGGTACAATACTTCTACCAGAAAACTACATTAGTGTTCAGGGCCCAGCGTGCAGCCATATGGTGGTGGCGTGGGGCCTATCCGCCCGGACCTGGGGGGGCTCCCATGGTGGTGGCCTGGATGGCCATGGGTGGGGGTGGCTCTTGGGACAGATGGACCCCTTGGATATGGTTTCATCACCTGGTACAAGGCCATGTTTCTTTCTTTTAACTGTTATTCTTCTGTGACAGGGTGGTTTTTAAAAGGGCTAATGGGGTATGGGATGGGGGGACTGTCGGGTCATGGGTGGGTATGCGTGAGTCTGCTTTGTTTTTATCCACAGTATTTTGATGTAAATGTTTTTATTATGTGAAGCAGTTTGTGTTGTTTTTAAGCATGAAAAGTGCTATATTAATGAAGCTGATTTGATTGCAGCATTTAAAAAGTACAAATTACTCAAGAAAGCAGTTTTTCTATTATACTATGTTTCATTTTAAAGAAACTGTATGTTCATCTGCAAGTTCACGTATTCATCATAAAACTGAATATTAGATCTGACTAATGAATGAAATGGAAACTTAATAGATAAAATTACAAACAGAAATATCATCAACACTAATCTCAGGCTGCTTGGACGTCGCAGCTCTGTCTCGTCCTCAGAAGAGGTGCTTTACTTAATTATATTTGCATACCTTCAACATGAAGAAACACGTTTTTCTGGTCACATTTCGTATGATGTTTTGTCTTTTAGCTCTGTGACTCCGGTTTAAAAGCTTCCTTTTCTCTCCTCTGTTGATGTGTGCATTAGTTGGTTGTGTGTTTGACTGTGTGTGTGTGTGTGTGTGGGTGTGTGTGTGGTGTGTGTGTGTGTGTGTGTGTGTGTGCTCAGCTGCCTGCACCTACCCCGAGTCTGCCAGGACATTTTACACTTTCTCAGTCAGTCATTATTACTTAGGCTGTTGTTTCTCCCCCTAAGCCCCCAGTCCGATAAAGACAGCTTGGTGTGCTGAATAAGTAACACACTGCATTTCATAATCAGTAACGGAATGGCATTGTAACGATGGAAGAAGTAATTACTGTAGTTAGATCGCCTGTTACTGGAAAAATAATGCTGTTAGTAACACCGCTTATTTCAACGCTGTTATTCTCATCATTGATTGAAGGTACTGGTAGTTTATATGAAAATAAAGGAGCTTTTCACTTCTTTTTGTATCTTCTTGGTGTTTTTATGGTAAATTTGGGAGCTATCTCTCAGTTCTCCTAACTTCCAATCGATACAGGTGTTGATTATCAGTATTGGTTGATGGATTCTGCCTGTTTTAAAATGTCTCTAAAATTGCTCAGATTTAGCTTCAACTTCTGCAAAGTTCCTTATTAGACATTACTTTATTCATTCCTAGATGAAATGGCTGCTATCTTCTGGTTTCCAGTGTAAGTACTGTAATGTGGCTTTGATTTAGGAGATAACCAGCTACATGTTCTACTGTGTTGCAGGTGGGTTCCAGGTCTTGATTCTGATACTTCTGCAGTCATCTCACATATTGCAGTTTTCTTTTGAGACCAAGATTATACATAATAGCTCTTGTAGTTGTGAAGGCATACTTCATTTATTTTGGGTGTGTCATTTCAGTCATGAAGCGGAAAAAATAAGTCTCTGGAAGAAGAGGTTTATTAATGCACTGCAATATATGTTCAAGGAGACATGTAGTATCGTGAGTGTTATATTAGGGTACGTGGCTGTGAACTGTGAGCTGGTGGTGAATTTTAAATGAAAACATTAGGCATTTTAAGATGAGCACACCCTGTGCACACTGACATGCATCTCTGCACTGTAATCTCACCCTGTCTCCAGTTATTCCCACTGCGCCTCAGACAGGTGTCTTGTGGCGTAACAGTATGAAAATACTCTACATAAACAGTTTGGATCAATGATTCATAAAATTAAGGCCCTCGATGCAGAATCTGTTCTGTGCTTGTGAACTCCAGATGCGAGGAAAGACTTTTCTGTATGTTGTATATAAAACAGTTTATCATCTAGTCCTAACCCCCTGCCTTCTGTCTCTAAAGGTTCGTCCTATTTCTTCAAGGGGAAGGAGTACTGGCGTGTGCTGGGAGGCGACATGGAAGTGGAGGCAGGACACCCCCGCCTTATTGCGAAGGACTGGCTGCTCTGCACCGAGATGCAGTCGGACTCTCCGGACACGGAGAGCAAAAGCACTGAGACGAGAGTCAACGTGCACCGCCACCCAGACCACGCGGAGAACGGATACGAGGTGTGCTCCTGCACCTCTGACACCGCCTCGCCTTTGGGCACCCGCCCTTCCCCATCTCCCATCTGGCTCTTGCCGCTTCTCTGGACGCTGTCACTGACTCTCCGCTCTGAACTGCTATGATGCTAAAGCATGGGACTGAGTTCTGTACGGCGGACAAACCAACAACTGTAAAATGTTGATATTATTATACAGTTTTGTATCTTTTTTGCTGATTCTGCAGTTATTTATTTAATGTGACTTATTTTTGGTGGTGGTAGTGGTGGTGGTGGGAGGGGGGTGTCAATGCCAGCAAAAGCATAATAGGCACCATCCAAATTTAATTGCTTTACTAGTTTATTTTTATTGAATGATGAAACTGTAACGCCTCTGCAAGCAAAGATGTAACTGAATGGAAATCTATCCCAAGAACAAGAAGGGGGATTTCTGTTGCCGCTGCTTGCAGGCAGCAGGTTAACAGCAGCAAATCCTCACAAACGCACCAGTAAAATTCATTCTGAGCTGAGGGGCAGTTGTAAAAATGAATTATGTACCAACACACACTGGCTCACAGAAACTGGTTCAAAATTTCAAAGAAAAATGACCAAAACTCACATATACACTTAACACGCGTAGTTATAAGCCATGTAGGTGGTTAGGTTTTTGTCAGCCTGTTTCATTTAACTAACGTCAGGGTCTTCTGAATAACTCACAGGTCTCTTAGGGATGAGTTTCTCTTTTATAAGTATTTGTAATGATAATAGTTTACAAAAAAGGCCTGGAAATAATCCAGATTAGCAGGGACGCTACAACTGAATCTGAATTCAGAGTAATATTTCCATACTGTCTGCACCACTGCAACCACTCTCCACCTGAATGTCTGCAAAGCTAAGGGAAACCATGTGCATTAGGATAACACTCAAGATAAATTAGATTTATTTAGTTTCATTTGGATGTACAGATGTGTAACAGCCCCTGTGCTCTTAAGTGCTTGCAATGAGCATGAAGGTTGGAATGCTCCTGAACCGATGAGCATGTGAATGGACCAGCTTCCTTATTTTTGATCTGTTGACTCCAAAGTGAAGAACGGCCGCTCATGTTCCTCGCTGTCAAATGCAGGTTCTTATTATTGTTTTGTTCTGCATTGCTTTGATCAGGTCGTGACGGGCAGTTTCCGGTATCGCCTCCAGCTCCATCCTCATGGGCCCTGGATTTTTTTCTTGCTGTAAAGATATATTTACTTATAAATTGATATATTTGAGTTGAAAGTTCTGCAATTATTGCATCACCAAGTGGACTGTGTATATTTTAAGCTGTTTTTTTATGTAAAATATTTTTGTAGAAAAGTTAAATAAATTGGAAAAAAAAAATGTCTTTCCATTGGCTAATTACATGGATTTGTTTCAACAAACTTATGTTGAGTACTCACTCCTGCAGCTGTGTGGGCTGGGTGTGTAATTATGTTGTGTTTCTGAAAGGGAGCCGAGGGTTTAAGGCAGATGAAAATAACATGACAGCTTGCAGACACCAACTGGGAGCTGCTCGCCATCTTTCTGATGTTCTCAGGCGTGTTTTTGTCTTGTAATGGTCACTGCGGCTTATCAGGAATGCAAATCGTCAGTCACATCACATACTCGCTCAGAGTGGCTATGTGGAAGGGAAAAAAATGCTGGCAGAGGATTATACAGTCCGCTCATCTTTCTTCATGAGAATCAGAGACAAAATGTCACCTAATCCAAAAATATTCACCCGCTTAGATACTTCTAACTCAGAGATCAAAGTCAACAAGATGTCGGAGCTGTCTGGTGTTGGTAGACTCAAACAGAGGAAATCACAGACTGAGCACCAGAAGTTGGTTAGTAACACCCCTTCTTCTATATCACATATTCCTCTAAAGTCTTGATCATGCACATGCACAAACAAAATTTGCACGCCTTGGACTGTGTTTGTGTTTCTGCTGCTGTTTGTTGGTGTATTCCACCCCAAAGCTACGGATGCAGCCTCACCTACAGAATGCAGACACACAACTTCTGAGGTAAAATGAAGTTTAAAGAGCCACTCATTGACTAATTCTGCCACCGGCAGCATGTTTCCTTCCCCTCTCCCAGCATCATCCACTGGTATTAATTAGCTGGTGTGGCTCAGCAGCAACCAGGACAGCACCTGCACCCACAGGCAAACGCAGCGAGGGTCGATTAGGCTCCATACGTGGGTGTTGTGTCTAATAAGGTAACAATTAACAACCCAGTTAAACTTGTTTAATTCATTAATACTAAAATATTAATGGAAACATATTGTAATACAAAAGTCTTTATCCATGGAGAATCTGGAGTGGATATGTGGCACCATCGCTTCCTAAGTGCTCAGATGGGCCAGGCAGAACTAATCAATCACTCTGCAACTAAAATATTCAAAACTAGATGAAACTGCTTGCAAAGCTGAAAACTTGGAATGGAATGGCTTACGGGAGGGTCCAGGGAGTGCATTGCAAAAAAAATAGAATATGAGTAAATAGATAACAGAAGAGAAAATGACAAGTTTCTGTGATCCAGAGGTTAGACTTAGACACAGCTGCAAACTTAAAAATTGCCATCCACAGGACAAAATATATATGTATAAAAAATGCAGAAGTGAAAGAAAAGCAATGGAACATCATCTCTGGAGAGACGGCGACAAAGATAAGAAAACAATTTAGATGAAGACAAGCATAATCCATGAGGTGTATGCAGCAGTTTCCACACTAAAACTGAAAGAATAGTTGTTTATTCCAACTTGGATTTCATTCTTACAGTCATTCAGGCTACACACGGGGAATTTAGCCAGAAGATTTGAAGGCAAAGCCTCAAATGGCTGACAGTGTGATTAATCCCTCATCAGTCATCAAACTGTGTGCAGAGCAATAATAGTTGAACAGATCGAATCCAAAGCCAGAAAATGTGTAGATGGCAAATTTGAGTGAGCAACATCATCTGAATGATAACTGCCTTGAAATTAGCAAAAAAAAAAAAAAAAACTCAGTTTACTATAACTGGAAATAAGACCCAAAATCTAAGTGATGCTTTAAATGTCAGTTTCTAAACTAACCCTGGTAAAGAGTCGTGGTAAACCCATGGGCTATTTTGTTCTAGCAAATGCCAGATGTTAGACCTATGTCAAGCAGAAAAGGGCAGTGTGAAATCCATCATCTCTCTGTATGAGTTCAGATTAAATGTGTGTGTGAGAGTGGGATCTTACCTCAAAGTGGAGGGTTTAGTGCTCAGCAACAAAGGTCCTCAAACTGGAGCAACACATTCCTGTTACTCACAACAATGAGCAGTGTTGTAGTTTTTCTAGTTCATTCATAAAAAAAACTTACTATAATGCATTCCCTGAAATTAGAAAACTGTATTTTCACATCTTGTGTCAATGATTCCTCAATTATTTTTTAGTAATTAACACAAGTAAGTCAGAAAAATGTCACTTATACTCCGGGTTTATGTAGTCCGACACCTGGGACTGTGCTTTGGCTCAACAGGAGTTAAACTGTTCCAGTTCAGCTGTGATCACTAACAGCGTGAATTACAGAAAAAAAACATACAATAACGTATCTTTTGTCAGGTTTTGTATATTAGCAGATATGAATTTAGCAGCCTTTATTACACAGGTTGGGCTTAATCTCTTTTTTTTTTTTTTTCTTAAGCCATCTCATCTCTTCTTCATTAGATTTTGATCTTTTTGTTTAATCAAAGGCCCTGCGACAGACTGGCGACCTGTCCAGGGTGTACCCCGCCTCTCGCCTGGTAATAGCTGGGATAGGCTCCGGCAACCCCCGCGACCCTGAACTGGATAAGCGGTACAGAAAATGACTGACTGACTGTTTAATCAAAACAAAATCTAACTGGGTAATAATGGTTGTAAGTGGATGAGAGGGGAATACAACTCATGAAGTGGTTCTCTCATTCCAGTTTACAATGGTTAGATATATTTTTATTTCTCTACAGAAACTGCTGGCGCTTGTGGCAGTTGTCAGACTTTGGAGAAGATTGAAAATAAAATTTTAAAAAATGGTTAGATAACATTATGGATGATAAATCAATTTAGGAACTAAATAAAAATTCTTCTACTTATAAAATAATTATAATTTTGTAAGTATTTCCATCTTGAAATATTTTTTAATGGCATTGTTCCATATAGAGATAATGTTTTAACTATTTGGTTATCTGGAGAAATAATGGATTATCAGAGGAAAGAAACGTCTTTGGAGGCAAACAGAATGATGCATGCATCCCTTAACTTACTGTTTGAGCTTCTGACCAACTCTGGTAATCACCAGTTATATTAGGTGTTACAATTCATGTGTGAGGTCACAGCATAGCATATCACAGTACGTATATAATTAACTTTTGATCTTAAGATAATCTCGTTAGAAATCCATCTTTACAGGAGTGGCTGCTCTCAGCTTCTGTAGTGTTCTGCTTCCTGTTTAACTATTCTTTAAACGTAGTGGCTTTTCTTCTATAGTACAAGAGGTCAGGTGGTAAGAGCCGGGTTCGTTTGCTATTAAGAAAGCCTGAGAGCCTGCGAGTTTGTTTCCCTGCTTAAATGAAACAAAGCTTCATCGCTGCCTTTTTCAGTTCTTTTTATAGTTCCTTTTTTCTTCTTTCATCACTGATTATTCCTCTGCATGTTATATGTGTGCCAACAATTGAGGCTCTTTTAAAGCCCCTCTATCAGCCAACAAGGTGTTGATCATGGAAGAGGTGCAGCTTTTGTTGTAGCTGTTCATTCGGCTCTCCTTGTGTCCTCACACACATCAACAAGCTTGAAGCAGGACCCCTGAAGCTGGCGCAGGTGTGGAATACACAACACAGCCAACACCTGAGAAAGTGCAACGTTTGAGTAACTGGAGACGATGTGAAGTGATGGGCTTGTGGAGTAAAAGAACGTATCCAAACTGAAAGTCACTGGGAGAAAAGGAAAGAGTTTAACATCCAGCATATCTAATCCAGGTGTAAATGAAAATAAAATATTTATGAGTTAGAAATCCTAACATCTAACTCTCTCGTGCCCTCTGAAAAATGAAATGCATAATAAGTATGTAAATTTAAATGATATATTTAAATATGTGGGGCACTGCTGGTCGCCTGTGGAGCCTTTTCTTTAATTGGAAATGACACCTGAAGGCCTTTGCTCCTATTTTTCCTGGCAGAGGTCCTGCAGGCCGGGCAGAGCCAATCGATCTGTCTGAAGTGCGCCAAATAGCGGCTGAAATATTCACTGGTGGAGAAATTTCCTGCAAAACCTAGTAAAGGTTGTGTGGTCTGTTAACTGAGAGAAGCAACGAGAAATAATTACAAAGAATTATACTCAACTGATGTCATCTCTTGATCTTAAAGTGAAGTTCAGGTTGAGTTCAATGATATTATAATTAATATATTATTAGTAATCTAACTTTGAAATGATGACAATAACTGAGACTGCCACTAATAACTGTAAGAGCTTACTGGAAGTTTGAAAACTAATTATGCCACATAAATACTTGGCAAAATGGGCTTCATATGAATATGAAGCAAGTAAAAGCCTCTACAAACACATCTCCTAACAGACTGTGCTGTGCTGTCCCCTGCTGGTGAAATATACAGGCACAGACTCAGATCCAACTACTGCGATGTCAGATCAAACATGAACCTGCTTCAGTATTTACCATCAAGGTTTTTGCCCACAATTATCCGATAAAGTCAGTCGGTTGTTTCCACTTTATTACATAGACAATGACTCTGTGGGTTCAAGTCTGTCCAGTCTTTGACTGGACTCCTGGTTCTCTCAGCTGCAGGCTTGTATTTCTGTTTTTCTTCAGGCTTCTGCAGAGTTTAGCCCCCTGTGTCTTATATTGTTTCAGCAGGCTGGAGGGAGTTTAAATTTCTGACCTATAAGAAGTTACATTCATTAATAATAAATTATTTCTTGAAGTTTTGAAACGTAACTGCAGCTGCATTGTGTTGTTTTGTTTACATACAATATATTTTGATCCTGCTCTCTGAATAATTATTTTAGGTTATCGCACCTTCACTTTCCAGCTTGACTTATATCTAGCTGTTCTTTCAGTCTTTGCACACTCTCACCCTTAAGGTTTTTTTTTTTTTCTCATTTTTCCTCTCCTTTCCCCTCGGCCATCATTTTCTTCCTGGTGTGATTTTTCATCATTTCACTAATATCTCTCAACGCTTTCCATCAAATACCCTTTCATTTTCCATAATTACTTGCAATTTTCTAATTACAAGTTGATGACCTGCTGTTCCCCTTAATTACAAACTCTTTCCCTCTGAGTTCAGCAGTTTCATTAGTCATAACTTTACAGCCTGGAAACAAATATTTTAAGTTTGGTATAGTCAGAGCATAGCAACACCCTCACAGGCAAACTTTAGTTTCAGAAATTCAGATTCATACAGATTCATTCATTCAGATTCAGAAATTGCATTACAGAAATTGTATCTGTCCTAATATTATTAAGCTCCACTAATAAAACATGTCAAATGGCATTTAAGGGGGAATTTCACTTTTTTTTAAACCTGGGATCTGTTTCATATGTCCTGTCATATATGTGAGTGATGGAAAAAAGAATGTTCAAAATACCTCCAGTATTTAGCCGGGCAGGCAGGAGAGGGACCCAACTGCAGTCACAGTACGTCGCCATATATCCAACCCACATCTGAAGTCCCAATCGGAAGTTTCTTTTTCATGTAACTTACCAAAATCTAACCCTAACCCTAACCACCCGACTACACCATACGCATCTGTTTGCAAGCTGCAGATAGTTACTCTTGGTGGTATTTAACTAACTTCCTCATGAGACTTCCTGTAATGATTGGATATATGGCGGCATCCTTGTCGGTCATTGTAACTGCTGCTAAGTTTGCCCTAAAAACGGGCTTTTTTTCCACACTGAAGGGCTCGGATAGTCCCAACGAGTGTCCAACAACATACTAGACAGAAAAAATGAACGAAAGTATCTACATACCTCTTCACCTGAGGCAGATAGTGGAATCCCCCACTGGTGTTTTGATGCGGGTTATCTCGGGATTTCAGAACAAGATTTGATTTTCAGCGTCCCGATTCGGACACAGAAACCAAAACAAATAGTGATCGCCAGGTGATGTAGACACTTTTGTTCATTTCTCCTCTCTAGTATGTTGTCAGACACTTGTTGAGACTATCCGAGCCCTTCAGTGTGGAAAAAAAAGCCCGTTTTTAGGGGCGAACTTAGACACGGGGGCCAGTTGCCCCATATTTATTATTAGCTGGGCTGCTAGGCTGCCTGCCCGGCTAAATACTGGAGGTATCTTAAACATTCTTTTTTCCATCACTCACATATATGAAAGGACATATGAAAACAGACCCCAGGTTCAACAAAAGCAAAATTCCCCTTTAAGTACCCCAAAAGAGAGTACTTTGCGTCATCATTTCAGATGTAGTAAAGTAATTGTATCTTTAGGTAAATGTGCTCAACAAACTAGGGAAATATGATCTGCAAGCAGATGCATACTGGCTTTACCATTAAACAACTTTGAAAGTTTGAAAGTTTTCTGTTTATAATATTCAATTTAAACAAATGATCCACATTAGTCTTATTTATGACAACTATGTTCAAATAAGTGGATTTATAAAAATTGATTATCTAGCTGAGGACATCAATAGATTGCATTTAATCTTCTCTTTATTTGATGGAGAAAAAACAGTCTCATTTTTGCTCCCTTTACATTTGCAACAATAGTATGTCCATGTCAAACGTCGAACATAACTGACCACTAGAGAGGCCTGATAACTAAAGGTTCTGCAGCTTATTCTTATTTTAGGAACAGAGGAACCAAAAGTAAACCTGCAATCGAGGAGCAAAGTGTGCTGTTGAGAAAATATGGTACTCCCAGATATTAAAGATATAATAGAGCTTGGGCACAAAGAGCTTTATATTCTGCTCTGGATTTATTGAGATATCTTTTATCCAAGATTAAGTACTGACTGCAGGGATACTGGTGGGCAGAATGAGCCTGTCCCAGCTGCCATCGGACGTGAAGATGTACCTTGGATAAACTGGCAGTCTGTGATGCATCTAACCTTATTTCCTATTATGTTTCTGTATGGAAAACAATAAATGGATGGCTATATTGCTTGTGGATTATTGATTACCAGAGCAAACTGGATAAGAAAAGACTCAGTTATTTTTCTCCAAAATGGGTTATCATGTCAAAGCACCTTGATTTTTAAAACTCATCCAGCAGGTGGCAATAATGGCAAATAATAGATTTGGTGAATCATCATTGATTCTAAACATTTCTTCTTTTCTTTGACTGCAGTGCTGAAAATCATTGTGTTGGGTTACTCTGGTGATGGAGGGATTAAAGTTCTTCACATGCATACTGGCTTTACCATTAAACAACTTTGAGTTGACATGTTTGGGATGGATTTATTCCATTTTCAACTCCATCCTTCTCTCTGTGATCCAAAACTCAACCTTAATTCAATATTTAGAGGGATTTCTTCATTCTGAAAGTGCACCTAGAGGAGATAGGAGTAAAGAGAGAGAAGACTTGCTGAATGAACTATTGCAGAAGCCTTTTTGGTATCATTGATTTCTAAAGGGAGCATGATACATTAATCCTATATCATAAATTGAAGTAGGGGGGGAAAAAAAAAGACTCCACTTCACATAACAGAAGAAATCCAATTCAGCTGTTTCCTTGATTCCTCTCTTCTAATATGTTCTTTGCTCACTTCCCTGATGGGAGGGGCTAGTACCTAAAGAGAAGAGTTAAGGGGAGGGGTCAGGGGTATATAAATGAGAAAAGTTGGATGAAGAGCATAACGATATGTTAATTCCTGACAGTTTTAAGTTGGAGTTTTTCTTGTTTTTTCCTCATTGCTTTTTTAATTATTATTCCTAGTATGGATTTTTGCTATCGCTTCAGTGGGCGACCTAGCTTTCTACCAGCAGCACTTTCAGGCAGTTTCTGAGTTTTCAAGAACTTCAGTTTTACCAAACCTGCCTGTACCCCAGACTTGGGACCTCCTTACCACACAGATCGGGATTCACATAGCCCATTTATCACCAATGATCATTTCCAATCTATTGTCAGATTTATCTGCGGCACCATCTCTGGTGCTTTATAAGTTTACCCCTCCTACTCAAGCAGACACACTCATTCTTTTCCCTGGAAATGCTTTCATTGGAACACCTCAGCATTTGCATATCTTCTAACCCCCTTACACTTCAGCTGCATCCAGGTGGTGAACCAAATGCGCAGCCACATCTGTGAGCTGCCACCAAGCACAGCAGACCATGCACTGCACCTCTCAGCTGCAGCTTTAAAACTTGCGTGCTAAAACCACAACACTTCCTGTCAGATATTTTTACTGCAGCTGAGCTGATGCATCAGAGCAGGCAAAACAAATGTTGAGCAGAAGAATTGCCACTAATAGTATCTCACAGCTTAATCGTTGCTGCTTCAACTCTCAAGCAAACTCAGTGACAGTAGTTTATTCAAACTGGTAATAAACGACTCGTCTTCCGGGTGAAATATCATCAGCAGAGGCAGATGTTGATGCATAGTTGCAGAGGTGACACATGCCACAGGCAGAAACAAAGCAAATTCCATCTTCAAGCCTGAGGTTGATTTAAGCAGAGGAGAAATGTTTCAACACGTCTTTAGAAGAGTAGAAAGCGCTTGTAGAGGCAGCAAGCTACTCGAATGCGCCTTCAAAAAATGTTCTGAAAACAGGGGAATGTTGAGTTCACATGGAGGATTTGAGAGTACAGTACTCAATGTCTTATCTTCAAGTAAAACATGTCTGTTTTCATGATTTGGGTCAAAACTTTGTACTATTGTTTAGTATAGCACCCCTTACCAAAAAGAAGTATTCCTTAAATACACGTCATTAAGTATACTTAAGTGTAGTAAAGTATATCCCCCAAGTGTACTTTTATTTACCGAGTACACTGATACCAATGCACTAGCAGTATAGCCTACTAACAAGTATATTTCTTGGGACTAAATTGGCCCACTTTAAGTATATATAAGTGCACTTTCAAGTATACTGAAAGTAATCTTCTACTGTCAGTTTACTCATACCTAAACTTCAAGCTTACTTTTACTTTTAGAAACTACACATTTAAGTATACTAAAGTACACTTAAGTAGACTAAAAGTAATATGTATGATATGAACCCCTAAATCTTACAAGATACAGTAGGATTTAAAAGCAGGAAAGATTGTACTACTATTAAAGCATATCATTAAAAAGTTTAAATATAAGTCTAGGCTAAATATACCTAACTTTTAGTATGTTTATGAGTAAATGCCAAGTGAACTTTAAGTATATTTCTGATAAGTATACATAAACAGAAAACTGAAAGTATACTGTCTTATTTAAAGGTTGAAATTAGAATACTTAAAGTATACTTGCATAATACTACTTTTTGGTAAGGGACACAATACAAAGCACATCATTTACTTTAGTGTGCTTTGACTTTCTCCTCAAATGCAGCCATGGCGACCTCATGTTCTCTGATATGCAAAAAAAACAAAACAAAAAAAACCCTGGGAGGAAACTGTGAAAAGAGAAATGGCACAAACAAATATGCAACATGGTCATTTCTGCTGCATGTTTGGCTAAAACCACAACTAAACTTAGCTTTTTTCTGGGATTTCTGCTTTTACATCATTCATTCTTGCAGACAAAGTTCACACACTCCTGGTCTCTGAAGTTACTTTCACCCCTTTGGGCAGAAATATCTTCTTGTAGGCATTTTCATAATTATCCAGCTTTCCTTGACAAAGATTGCAGATATCTGCACCACCCTTGCATGGAAAAATGCCTCCTGCTGAAAAACATTTGGAGTTTGAACTTTCACAATTCCTTTATCTTTTCAGTGATGGATTTGCTTTTATGTTTATACTCTTTGGTAGACCTCCTCACTTTCTGACTGTGTGAAATAATGCAGACATCACACCTGAATAACTGCAAGCTGCTCAGTTCCTGCAGCATTCCCTCACAGAGATGAGATAGATGAATACACTCAGTTGTAAACGTTGTCAGTTCTGCTTGATCCTTCCTCCCATCACCCTTTCTTATGAGCCGGCTGTTAACTGCTGGCTCCGTTGGAAAGGCTACTCTCCTCCCAGGGTACTTGAAAGATAGCATGATTTAGGTGTGGGGGGTTGCAAGGACTGAAGCCATTTGGCAGGATTAGGAACGTTGTCAACCATTGTCAAGGCCAGACCTAAACTCCAGTTAATTGAAGCCTCTCATCTTCTTTTCAATACACATTGAAATCTGTGAGGAAAGGGGCCTGTTGGCCCCCCAAACACTTTGAAATTCTTATTGTTGTGCTGCTTCTTGAACTGCAGGAAGAAACTGGGGAATGTTTTATGCATCACATCTGCAGACTGATGAGGATTTTTTTCTGTTTAAATGTAGGTTGTAAGATCTTTCTTGCTTGGTTTCACTTTAGGGAAATTAAGATAAAGGAACGCCAACATTTACAGTCTTACAATGTTGTGACCGAAACTGTGGGCTTTCAAGAAAAAAAAAAAAAAAACTCAGGTAAAATTCTCACCTGCTCCCTCAGTCCTCTCTAACTACACCCCTTAGGGGTGGCTTTTAGACCACACCCTCTCTGTAATGACCAATCAAGTTCAAGACTCCAGGACAGAGACCCCCTGAAGTATGTTACTCCAGTGAAAACATTTGAGCAGCAGTTTCCATGAAGTGTGGTTGGTAGAGATAACATCATGCCCAACATCTCTGGTAAGCTGCATCTTCTTAGATACAACTGCATGTAACATGAAACTGGACCTTGGTATTGATCTGTTTTCATTCTGCAGGTAAGATCATGCTGGATCATGGAGGCTGTAAAGTATTTCAATGTTGTTTTCAAGTACATTCTCATACAACAGACAATGCTTCTTTCATTGCATTATAAACTGCAGTTGTGCCTTAAAGGGAACTACCAAGACAACTATAAGTGAAGATATCCTGACTTACTCTGTTTTTTAGTGAAACAAGCTGTTGTCAAATATGAACATACAGGCTCAGGCTATATACTGAATAATTTCTCCTCAGACTCCAGACTGAATGCAAGCCTGCCTTTGCCCCAGTCAGCAGCTCACTCATACCAGCAGGGCTGCATCAGGATGACCCTGGAGAACGCTGAGCTCTGGAGGTCTTTTCACAGGATTGGAACAGAAATGATCATAACAAAGCATGGAAGGTAATAATGGTGGCTGCACTGTAACTGTGTAAAGAATCGAAAGCTTTGCTACCACTTTTGGATATTTCTCTGCTTTCTAAAAAGCAGAATGATGAAGACTTTAAGCTACGATGTCAGGACTGAGATTTGAGCTTATGTTAAGAGTACGTAACAGTGTTTCAAGGTTACAGGAGCTGGTTATATTGATAATAAGATTATAATTAATAATGAAGCAACTGCATGACTTCTGGCTTTTGTTTTAGGAGAATGTTTCCTCACTGCAGCATCAGCCTGTCAGGGCTCCAACCTTTTGCCAATTATGTCATCATGGTGGACATGGTTCCTGTAGATGGCTTTAAATACAAGGTATGATCATGCGCAACACATCCTGAGCATGCTCAGGCTGCAGTTAGTGAAAGGAAGCAATCTGCAGCCAGACACTGAAGCCGTCCACCCCTGCATATCAAAGGCTTTCATTGCTTCCTGTTTGTGCACTCACGGCTGGAAGCCCAATCAATTAGCATCCCTCCTCATTCACAATCAGTGAAAGAGGAGCAGTCATCCATATATGTAGCACCTCCTATCATTTGCTCTTCCTCGTTTGGTCACATGTATTGCTTTCAGCACAAACAGTTGGAAATGATGTAGTTCAAATCGGAGAGTTTGAAGGAATTTTGTGGAGATTTGGGCTTTTTATTATCTTCCCTTTAGCTCAGGTGGCCAGAATAGTGTATATTGTAACACAGTTGGATAAAGAGTCCTGCAATAAATCTGCACCCCACGCTAATATACATACTGTCTTGTACTGTACCTGCAATGTAGCTGGGGATTCATGGAGGACTCTTACTAATCACACATTTCCTGAGGTCTCACACTTGGTAACACTGCCTCTGTTCCTCCCCCGAATTCTCTGTAGTGGAAGAAGGAGCAGTGGGAGGTCGCAGGGAAGGCAGAGCCCCAGCCCCCGTGTCGAACCTACCTGCACCCTGACTCCCCTGCTGTAGGTGGACACTGGATGAAGCAGTCTTTGTCTTTCCTCAAGATGAAGCTTACCAACAACACCTTGGACCAGCATGGCCATGTAAGACACCACTTTGGTTTTTTTTTTTTAAAAAAAGCAATCAAATCATACGATGTCAATGCTTGATTATACATTCAGCTGTCTTTCTCTTTCCAAAAAAAAAAATCAGATCATCCTTCACTCCATGCATCGCTACTACCCCCGTTTTCACGTGGTGCAGGCAGACAGCCCATATACCGTCTGCTGGGGCTCTGTTCAGACCTTCTCATTCCCAGAGACAGTCTTCACTGCTGTTACTGCTTACCAAAACCCAAAGGTTAAAGAAAAGTCCATCAATCACTCTTCTGTTTTACATAGCAACCAGTCTAATGTCATAGCTTTTCATGTGCAGCTGTTTTTCTATAGAAAAATGTTTCTGTTCTTTTGTTTGAAACAACACACCATAGTAATGTCTTTCCGGCTTTGTTCAGATTACCAAATTAAAGATTGATCACAACCCATTCGCTAAAGGATTCAGGGAGGGAGGGACCCATTCTCACAGTAAAAGGTACTCTGTTTAGCTGATTCACCTGTTATATAGTGCCAAGGTGCTGTGGATTTTCTGCTGTTTTAGGACAATTTAAATGCTGGTGATACATAAAATCTAAATGAGCGTGAAATTAAAAAATGTCTTAATGCATTTTCTTCAGGTGTCGCTCAAGTAAAAGCCCCATTACAAAGAAACTACAGGAGGACAGGAAAGATTTCTGCAATAGCTCTCCAGGTAGTCATTTTTTAATTCGTTCGGTTTGTTAAATCATACATCAGCAGAAGGGATGGCTCAGCTTAAAATCGCTGTATTTCCCAACCAGGCCTGCAGAGGATGCCCTGCACCTCTCAGTCTGTGCAAGCAGAGAAGAATAAGGCCTCCACACTGCAGTCACTGACTGGGGGTCACCTTTCATCATGGGATGTGGAGCAGGACTCATCAGAGAGTATACACTCTGAGCCCCTGGAGCTGCAGGAGTACGACTACAGCTGTGAAGAACAGATGGTGCCCGCATCCACCGCATACCAACCTTACAGGTCTGAAAATCACAGGAAAAGTTTACATCCAATGAGACAGAAAAGTCAGGCTGAAATATTTGAATGTCCCTCACATTTGAAAAAAGAGAAACTTGTTCTGATTCTGATTGTCCTCTAGGTCTTTGGGATATGGTGAACTCTCATTCCCATCCAGCGACTTAGATCCAGCACACACCCTGTTCAGACCTCCTCCTCACCCACCTTCCACTGCTGAGCAGGCCCCCCAGCAGCACGGCTACAACCACAGTCGCTACCAGCATAGCAATACAGCCGACTGGAGCCAGCATCCACTCTTCTCCTACTCCTGTTGGTGAACTTTGACCCCATGCAATGATGACATCATGTAAGAGGGATGTGACTAATAGATTATTGGAGTTCAAAAATGTTGTTTATTAAAAGCAGAGAAGCAACTGACAGTCAAGTTTTAAGTACAGTATTTTCAAGGCGTTACTACGTATATATTTTGAGGAAACTTGAAAATTAGTCAATTTCACTGCACAGAAATGCTGTTCAGATATGAGTGTGTTTGATTATATTTGTTGTATATTCCCACATATACAGGTATAATTTGTCTTCAGCAATCATCTGCACCAGACTGAAGGCATATTGTTCTGTATGTCAGCTGGGAAATAAATATGAGATTTAATATCATAGCAAGGCACAAAAATGTTTTTACACACCAAATTGCTTGAATAACACACACAATATTATAAAATAAAAGGCAAAACAGTATTAATAATCTTTACAACCTTTCCAGAGTGTCAGATATACTGCTATGTATCGGAGTCGCTGTTTTAAAAGGTGCAAATTTTGGTTTAGATTCTGTGGAAATGAATACAATAACAAATGTAGATTGACACAAACTGCTGGACCTGTTTGATATTTAGGTGTGTTTTGGTTGTTCAGTGAGAATTATGGGTTTATAGCTTATGTGCTTCATGTAAAATCATTTGCTGAATATATCCGAGTGTGAATTAATAAAAGACAACAACATGACAGCATTTCTGCAGGGCTGTATATTGTTTTGTGCTAAATGCTAACAAAGTAGAGCTGTATCTAATCTTAGACATGTTTGGATACCTCCAACTTTAGAAGTGATTTAGATCAGTAGTTCCCAACCTGGCCTCAAATCACAGGAGGTCCCTGAAGCTTTGACTATTTAGTGCCTGTGTGATTAAAATCAAGTTCATGTCCATACAGGGATAAGTGGAGGTGTATCAAAGTTTTTTTTTTCAGTTTGGTTTGGTGAGATCAAAGATGGCAAAGGAATCTGCCAGAATACATCTATTGTGGTGAAAAGCTAATTAATGAAAGCATAAAACCAAGCATGGTTTCAGCAAAGGGGTGCAAAGGGGGTCCGCGGCTTTTTGGTAGCTGCATGAAGGGGGTCCTCGGGGAAAATGGGATGAGAACTACTGATTTAGATGATCTGTTAAAGGAAATTGTGACATAAATTTTATTGAGATGGTGTTGACTGATCTCTTAGAAGTTTGGCAAGTAATTTGCATAAGGATAATCTTGAATGAATGGAACGTTACTGTTCCATGAACTAATGTATAATAAATGTATGTGTGAGCTGTAACTCGGAAGTTGTCATAATATCTAAAAAAAAAATTTACTTTCGTAGTTGTCTATACATTGTGGATATAGTAGGGTTGTGGACTGTGGGGATGTCCGCACATCCCTACTGTACATAGATCAAGTAAAAACGTTTCTCTTACATGATCTAATGTGTAGCAATTCATTAACTCCCTGTGGTTCTGTGTCAGACATTTTCTTCTCTTCAGGAGCTCTTAAAAGCCCCCCTCCCTGCTACTGACAAGCTTTCCAACTTGGAATCTCTCTTAAGGGCTGAAATGCTTTGTTAAAACATTTATTTTTACACTTTACCCTAGGAAGCTTTTGGAGCACCGCCCCTGATGTTCTTTGATTGTTTTGGTGCTAGCATGTCCACATTTAACTGTTAGCACTAAAATTTCAAGTCAAGATGTATTATAGGATATTTTATTTTAACGTTTTAGGTACTTGAACCCCAACAGAATTGAATAGATAATAAAAAATGAGCCTGTGGGGGTACCGCAAAGAGTTTCGGGATCAAGTTAAGAGTTTTAAAATTTGCACCAGATTTTATTGTTTTGTATCATACTTGTTATCATTCAGTAAAATAGTAGGTGTAGTTCTGCTGATGAAAGTCTGGAAATGACTAGAAAAGTCAGTTATTTCCAATTATTTATGACCTTGTTTTGCAGCCTAACATGCATTGAAAACTCCTTTGAGGTCTCTAAGAGCCCCTCTGTAACGGCTGTGGCAAATTCAACAGGAGACCCCTAAAATGGCATAATACTGTAGCTAAATATGAACATTTTTAAATTGTCCAGCACATTTGCCAGTGAGACCACACAAAAAACTCTATGCCCAAGAAACAGCCTTCCTTTTTAGTTAAAGGAATAGTACACCCACAGAATATTGCGAGTTCATTTTCTACTCACCCTCATGCTGAGTAAGACTCTGGAGCACTTTTTTAATATCTCAAATGCAGCCGGAGATCGTACAGGTTTTCGTTTCCCCCCACCTTTCATAAAATGGAGTTCACCGGCGACTGAACCAAAAAGGTCCATAAAAGTCCACAAAAACTTATCAATATTCCTCCATACTGCTTGTCCAATGTAATACAAATGTCCTGAGTGGATAGCGTCCATAATGCATCTAGTTGCCGCGAAGCGCACCCTTGCGAGTTCACGACACTACAGAAGCCGCGGCAGACGAGATCGCGCGTTCTCTTTTTCTAGCCAACCCCTCTTGTGTTTGTCCTGGTTTTTCAGCAGCTCATTCGCTCTGAGCACATTGTAAACAGCTAATTTCTTATTCTATGCTTGCATTATTGGCAGAGTAGGTGCTGAATGCTACGGCCGTGTTGTGAATGCGCACAAACGCGCAAATAGAAGCAGCAATGTAGTACTGTTTAGGCTATAAAAATGATGTTGTTTCGAGTAAATAATGTACACAACTCATTCAGGACACTTGAATTATACTAGACAAGCAGTATGAAGGAATATTGACAAGTTTTTGTGGACTTTTATGGACCTTTTTGGTTCAGTCACCGGTGAACTCCATTTTATGAAAGTTGGGGGGAAACGAAAACCTGTCCGATCTCCGGCTGCATTTGAGATATCAAAAAAGTGCTCCAGAGTCTTGCTCAGCACGAGTGTGAGTAGAAAATGAACACCCATCATTCTTTGGGTGTACTATTCCTTTAATGACAATGCTACTTTGGAAAAGCTCAAAATTCACCTGTTTAGACTTTTAAAAAGAAGCCATTCGTGTCTCCATGACTCAATCAAATCTTCTGGTAACCAGCAGGGTACAACAGCAGCCTACAGAGGCGTGAGGAACGATGCGGCAAAGAGAGGCCGTCCTACAGCAGCATGTCTGGCCTGATAAAGCCATGACAGACAGCTAGTGTGGAATTACCATCACGGTCTGGCATGTTTCCCCAGCAGAAGGCAGGAACGTCTGCACCGTAAATGTTTTACGAGAGGGAGAGAAAGAGAGCGAGAGAGGGAGAGGGAAACCATATCTGGGACACTTACAAAGCTTCAGGGAGCAGAGCTGCAAAGGAAATTTCTAGAGCATGTACATTGACATGTTTTTGTGTATTTTTTTAGCCTCACCAGAGAAAATGCTTACATATAAAGAGAGGCATGTAAAGTTTGAAATGTATCACAGGTGTATTTTGAGGGAGACACTGCACTAATCAGACATGTTCAATTTGATTTAAATCACAGAATGAACATTTAAAATTTCCAGGTCTTCCTGAGGTAGCTTGGGTCACACAGGTCAACCACACAGTTCGTCCTGTTTATCTTCCTCTGTTGCTATAAAATCCATTACAGAACAGCAGTGAGACTGAGCTGTAATCACAACACGGGCAGAGCTGAAGTGACTCAAGATTTAGTCAGGGCTTTTAGCACATTCAGCTAATTGCAGTGAGGTGTGCAGATTATGTACTACGGAGTGGGTTACAGCTGATTTAGAGCTGACATTCATGTCTTCCATCACAATTACAACTTAACGCCGGTCAGTGACACTGAAGCCTCCAACTGAAGCAGCGTGATCATGGCAGCCTCCATCTTTTGTGAGTATACAATGTACACGATGCCTAGTAGTAATTATTGCTGCTGGGAAGAGTTTTAGGGTCATTTCTAAAATATCAATCATCCTACAATGAGAAATATTATTAAGAAATGCTAAGAACAGCCAGTCTTCATGGGGATGAATGTCTAAGCAAGTTAGGTATTAACAATCAAATTCTGAAATGCTGTGGTTGGGGCTGTTCATGTTTTTCTCAGTTTGTTCTCTTGTAGGTGCTCCCAATGATTCTCTGCTTTGTGTTCTTTTAGAGGCCATTTCTATGGTTCCTTTAAAGGAGTAATAAAGAACAATTTTTCTGTTCAGGCTTTGACTTGACGCTGTTGCCTTTATCTTCTGTATTTTGACTCATTTTCTCTTATCTTCACTCCTCCATATCCCTTGTTTCTGCCGTCAGGTCCACTATTGGCATGTAATTCAGCAATAACTTTTTTTTTTTTTTTTTCTTTTTTCAAATATTGCTTGTGTCAAATATTCAGATTCAGATTACTTTATTCATCCCAGAGGAACAACTCTGTTTGTAGACATGAGTCACATTTGACAAGACATTTCACACATATTCCACATAGGACACGGACTAATCAATAAACAACAGATAAAACACTGGATCCAGCCATTAGTGTGGCATGTTTTTACACTGCCAGTTGGTATGAATGTTGCTATATAGATCAAATTTGATTTGATTTGATTTTACCAACAGCAGAATAGCAACTGAATCAGTCCGTAGATGGAAAAGATAAAACCTCACACAACACATCTGTAAGCATTGCTACTAAAAATAAAGGAACAGCCATATGCACAAAGATAATGAAGTGTTTAGAGGAATTACAGAAAACCTAGACACAACTGACCAGGAGAAAGCATCTCTTTCAAAACATGGCTTTGGTTTGTAAGGTTGCAACTGTAGAAATGACATTACTTCTGAAATAATGTCTTTTGCACAGACAAGGTCAAAGTGGAAATGCTTGGTCGAGATTTATCGTGCCGTGTCTGGTAAAAAACAAACATGATATAACAGCTGTAACACCTCCAACCAACTGTCGAACAGCGGTGGAGGGGTGATTATTTGGCCTATTTTGCAGTCACAGTACCTTGCCACCTTGCATTGAGTCAGTCATGAACTCTTCTGTATACTAAAATATTCTAGAGTCAAATATGAGGCAGCTGACAGCTAAACCTTGACTTATATCTGGTCATGTACATACAGGGAGTGCAGAATTATTAGGCAAATGAGTATTTTGACCACATCATCCTCTTCATGCATGTTGGCTTACTCCAAGCTGTATACGCCGAAAAGCCTACTACCAATTAAGCATATCAGGTGATGTGCATCTCTGTAATGAGAAGGGCTGTGGTCTAATGACATCACTTTATATCAGGTGTATTAGGCAAACAGAATTATTAGGCAACTTAACAATAAACAAAAATATACCCATTTCAATTATTTATTCTCACCAGGGAAACCAATATAACAGCTCAACATTCACAAATATACATTTCTGATATTCAAAAACAAAACAAAAACAAATCAGTGACCAATATAGCCACCTTTCTTTGCATGGACACTCAAAAGCCTGCCATCCATGGATCCTGTCAGTGTTTTGATCTGTTCACAATCAACATTGCATGCAGCAGCAACCACAGCCTCCCAGACACTGTTCAAAGATGTGTACTGTTTTCCCTCCTTGTAAATCTCACATTTGATGAGGGACCACAGGTTCTCTACGGGGTTCAGATCAGGTGACCAAGGAGGCCATGTCATTGTTTTTCTTCTTTTAGACCCTTTCTTGCCAGCCACGCTGTGGAGTACTTGGATGCGTGTGATGGAGCATTGTCCTGCATGAAAATCATGTTTTTCTTGAAGGATGCGGACTTCTTCCTGTACCACTGCTTGAAGAAGGTGTCTTCCAGAAACTGGCAGCAGGACTGGGAGTTGAGCTTGACTCCATCCTCAACCCGAAAAGGCCCCACAAGCTCATCTTTGATGATAGCAGCCCATACCAGTACCCCACCTCCACCTTGCTGGCGTCTGAGTTGGACTGGAGCTCTCTGCCCTTTACTGATCCAGTCACGGGCCCATCCATCTAGCCCATCAAGACTCACTCTCATTTCATCAGTCCATAAAACCTTAGAAAAATATATAAAAGATATAAAAAGATATTTCTTGGCCCAGTCTTGATGTTTCAGCTTGTGTGTCTTGTTCAGTGGTGGTCGTTTTTCAGCCTTTCTTACCTTGGCCATGTCTCTGAGTATTGCACACCTTGTGCTTTTGGGCACTCCAGTGATGTTGCAGCTCTGAAATATGGCAAAACTGCTGGCAAGTGGCATCTTGGCAGCTGTATGCTTGACTTTTCTCCGTTCATGGGCAGTCATTTTGCTCCTTGGTTTTTCCACACGTTTCTTGCGACCCTGTTGACTATTTTGAATGAAACGCTTGATTGTTTGATGATCACCCTTCAGAAGCTTGGCAATTTTAAGAGTGCTGCATCCCTCTGCAAGATATCTCAGTATTTTTTACTTTTCGTAGCCTGTCAAGTCCCTCTTCTGACCCATTTTGCCAAAGGAAAGGAAGTTGCCTAATAATTCTATTTGCCTTATCCACCTGATAGGGTGTTGATGTCATTAGACCACACCCCTTCTCATTACAGAGATGCACATCACCTGATATGCTTAATTAGTAGTAGGCTTTTGGCCTATACAGCTTGGAGTAAGCCAACATGCATAAAGGAGATGATGTGGTCAAAATACTCATTTGCCTAATAATTCTGCACTCTCTGTATAATCTACAACAGAATGATTAAAAAATTAATAACCCATCTCTGTCTTTGAAACAGAGTTTAAATCAATAGTTTCATCACATTTAGGTCTCAGTTCTTTAAAATAATAATTTAAATCTATAAGAATGGTTTTTTGGGGGTTTTTTTTTCCCCCTGTGTTAACACTAACAAATTTAGGTGTAATTTGTGAATAATCAGTGATTACATTGTCTTTGTTTGCTTTTTAAGATTTTACTTGATGCTGGTGCAGCTAATAAATTACGTTGTTAATGGTTTGTAACAGTAAAGATTTTAAGGCTGGCCCGAACAGTATGGTAGCTGCCATCAAAGCTGGCTTGAGGGCAGTGACGGTAATGGACTATAGAAAGGCCCTCATCGACCATGCCACACATCCATTAAGGTGCACACACACTAACACACTCACTCTGCCCTGAGGAGAGGTCAGCCAAAGTTTGATTCATCAGATGATCTGTGCTGAAGCTGCAGCCAATCAGATGCAGTCCAAAGGAATACAGTGATTGGCTTAATGACAGTTTAACCTGGAAAATTCTGTTCATGTAGCACACAGGGAATCTGGGGATAAAGGACAGAGGACGGAACTGAATATACAGTAGCATTGAACAAAGTATTGAACGAGTAAACATTTTTCTCTGAAAATATATTTCTAGTAGAACTACTGATATGAAATTTTCACCAGAAGTTGGAAACAACCCAAGTTATGCACACATACAAAGAAATCCTAACATTTATATCCATAAATGAAGTTATGTGTAATATAGTGAAATGACACAGGGAATAAGTATTGAATACGCTTACTGAAATTGATTTAATACTTAGTGCAAAAACCTTCGTTGGTGATTTCAGCCTCCAGATGCCTCCTGTATGGAGAAATATGGAGAATACATTGCTAAGGTGTGATTTTGGTCCATTCTTCCACACAAACTGCCTTCAAATCTTCGGGGGTCTCTTCTGTGAACTTGGATTTTCAGTTCTTTCCAAAGCTTTTCAATGGGATTCAAGTGGGGTGATTGACTGTGCCGTTCTAGCAGCTTTATTTTCTTATTCACCGGTTGAGTGTTTCCTTGGCTGTGTGCTTGGGATGGTTGTCTTGCTGAAAGATCCAGCCTCTTTTGATCTTCAGCAGCTGGCAGATGGCAGCAGATTCTGGTCCAGAATGTCTCTCTACTTTTCTCTATTCATTCTTCCTTCAGTGATAAGAAGTCTGCTAGTACCACATGCTGAAAAACAGCCCCCACCATGATGTTCCCACCTCCAAACTTCACGGTTGCTTTGGTGTTTTTGGGGTCAAGTGTGGTGCCATTTCTCCTCCAAACATGTTGAGTCTTATGACATCTGAAGAGTTCAGTTCTGGTCTCATCTGACCAGACTATGTTTTCTAGAATGTCATGGGTTTGTCCAGATGTGTTGCAAACTTCAAACCAGCATCAACCTGCTTTTTCTTCAGAAATGGAGTCTTGCATGGTGTGCGTGCATGAAGGCAATGGCGGTTGAGTGCATTACTTCTTGTTTTCTCTGAAACAACTGTCCCTGCTGATTCCACGTCTTTCTGAAGCTCTCCACGAGTGGTCCTGGGCTGTTGGAGAACCTTTCTCATTATTGTTCTGACTCCTCTGTCTGAAATCTTGTGAGGAGCACCTGTGGCCACTTTATGATGATGCCGTGTTCTTTCCACTTCCGGATGATGGCCCCAATGGTGCTCACTGGAACCTTCAGAAGTTTAGAAATGCACCTGGAATCAATGCCTTCAGTGTGTTTGCAATAATAAGGTTGTGTAGGTCTTTAGACAGCTCTTTGCTTTTACCCATCATGGAATGCTTCTTGTCTGACACCTTGGTGATGAGAAACCTTTTTAAAGGCTTCAGTCAGGACTAAACCAGCTGATATTACTTTGCACTGATAGGGAACAGGATTACTTTCTAAATACTGACAGAGTCCAGCTGCTTTCTTGGTTTTCCGCATATTTTTGCCCCTCCATTTCTTCATGTGTTCAATACTTATTCCCTGTGTCATTTCACTATATTATACATAACTTAATTTATGGTCATAAATGTTAGGATTTCTTTGTATGTGTGCATTACTTGGGTTGTTGCAGACATCTGGTGAAAATTTCATGTCAATAGCTCTACTAGAAATATATTTTCTGAGAATAATGTGATGTGTTCAATATTTTTCCCCCCGCTGTGTGTATATATATATATATATATATATATATATATATATATATATATATATATATATATATATATATATATAAAATATAACTGATACAGTTTTCAGGCGTTCATGCACCAGGATAAGGTCTTTTTGTGCACTGGTTTCTATCACATGTAGAACACCCAGGTTACTCAGTGTGTCAATAATAATGGCAATAATTCATCCCAGTGGCAGAAATCCTTTAATTGTTCATTTAGAGTGTTTTTTGTTGTTGTGTTTCTTTGTTTGTTTTTACAGGAAGCTGATCATACAGTAGTAGATCACCAGCAAGGGTGCACAACAATTATAGTAAAGTCTTGTGCTTTGAAATTAAATATGAACCCAATTTATTTAATACCTTTGATTTTGTTTTTGCCAACTTTTTTCTGTCTACTAATGGCAAGGCAAGTCTATTTGTATAGCACATTTCATACGGGTCAATGGGCTTAATGTACAACTCTACTACTTCCTAACTTAAAGGCGCTATACCTGATTTTGCACATTTGCGAACCGCGAGCGAGGTGAACAGTGTAGTTTGAACTGTAAGCCCCGCCCCTAGCTGTTTCTCCCAGTGAGAAACGCTGAGAGGGACCCAACTGCAGTCACGGTACGTCGCCATACATCCAATCCATGCCGGAAGTCCCAGTCGGAAGCTTCTTTTTCATGTAACTTACTAAAATCTAACCCTACCCCTGACCCTTCTCCTAACCCTAACCACCCAACCACACTATACACATCTGTTTGCAAGCTGCAGATAGTTACTGTTGGCGGTATTTAACTAACTTCCGTATGAGACTTCCTGTATGGATTGGATGTATGGCGGCACCCTTGTCGGTCATTGTAACTGCAGTTAGGTACTCTTGGGGAAACGCTCGTACTCTCGTTTTTCTCTCCTCCCACTCAACATGCACGAAATAACGTGACGCCATGCGGTTCTGTTTACAAGTGCTACGTGCACGCGAGAGGGGAGGGTGCTCCTCGTTAGGAAACGCTGTAAGTGGCTGATAGAAAACCGAAACTTATGTAGAACGAACCGCATTGGCATGAAGAGAACGTCACGCCAGCCTTAGAAACCTAAACTAAAAAGACCTGGATTCATATACGCAGTCAATGAGTGATTTATTTTTACGAAATTACCTCTCTTAACACACATTATACCGTGTAGAAAGCATTTCTCTGAAAGAGATTAAAATAAAATCAGGTACAGGGCCTTTAAGCCAGCTCCTTTGCCTCCTGTCTTTCATTACTGGACAAACTGATTCATCCAGGTGTGTCTGGCCATTGTCCTTGTGGTTAGTGAGGTCAGGCACACCTGGATTAATCAAATCGTCCAATAACGAAAGACAGGAGACAAAGGAGCTGGCTTAAGTTAGGAAGTAGTGCAGTTGTGCATAAAGTCCATTCAAAGTGCTTTACATAAAACATTAAAAGCATTACGGCAGGATACAAAAGAAAAGAAACATTAAAAAGAACAAAAAATAGAGGCATGATTTAAAATTAAAAACATTAAAAACATTTCAAATTAAAAAGAGAGAAGGTAGAGCTGTGCAGATTTTAACTTGATTTTAATAAATCTATGGAAATGCATCTGAGAACAAGTGGGTCTCTGATCTGAGGCTTTCTGGAAGTTTGTTCCAGACATGTGGAGCATAGAAGCTGAATGCAGCTTCTCCATGTCTGGTTCTGACTCTGGGAACTGATAAAAGACCGGACCTACATGACCTGAGGGGTCTATAGGTTCATACTGGGTCAGGAGGTCAATGATTTATTTTGGGCCAAAACCATTCAGAGCTTTATAGACCAGCAACAGGACTTTAAAGTCGATCCTCTGATGGATCAGCAGCCAGTGTAAAGACCTCAGAACTGGACTGATGTGCATTCATTTCAAGGTTCAGGCCTACAACACATTAGAAAAAAAAAAAAAGCTGGGAAAGGGGCTATTATGAGCTAGTAATGACAATAAATGAATACAAAATACAACAGCAGGATCCATGACAGTTAGCACATTTGTTTTTTGTTTTGTTTTGTTTTGTTTTTTAAAGAAAAAGAAACAGTTTTCCTCCAAGAAAGACTTGATTTGGACATTTTTACAGTCAAAGCACCAAAGAAAACTTGAGCAATTTCAGTGTGTAAAGGTCAAAGATATAAGCCAAAGAGCTGCATGTACGAATTCTACTTCAACCTTTACCATGCATCAAAGGAAAAGAAAAAAAGTAAGAAATAAATCTTCTGAGGCAACTGACTGTACTGGACTCAGGAATCTGGGAAGGAGCATCATACAGTGAAAATGTGGATTATTATTTAGGTAAATCAGTATTCCAGATCTTTAGTGGAGTAAATGGGCAATGTGTGCTCCTGACCAAAAGGAACCATCAACAAAATGATCAAAGCAAGTCAAAAAGTCATGTGATGATACAGGGTTGTATCAGTGCCCTCGGCAAACTTTGTTCTGTGATGGGAGCATTCAGGAACGTACACAGGGTTTTAGATTGGCAGGGGCTCAGAGGGCAGTGTAAACACATGCGAGCATGCGATTGAAAATTTCCAGTGATTATTTGTTAACTAAAACACACCATATGGTTTTTTGACATAACAATCGGACCAGATTACATTGGTGACTGATTTCGATTTACAATGATCTGGTAGTGAGTGAGCCTACAGTCAAGGACCATGGACCAAGTCTTATATGATATCGCCTGATATGAGATTATTCACATTTAACACTGAGGTTTGGAAGACTTTGGAACTTCTAATATTTTTTTTTCTTCATGATCACCAGAAGTATTATAATTATCATAATCATCATTTTCTTTCTTTTTTTTCTTATTTTTTTTTTTTTTTTTTCTCTTTTCTTTTTTTTTTTTTTTTTTTTTTTTTATTTCTTTTTAATATTTTTTTTTTTTTTTTTTTTTTTTATTGTTTTTTTTCTTGTTTTCTTTCTTCTTTTTTCAGTTCTTATCATCTCTCATACTTTCTTTTTATCATTCTTTTCTTTTTGTTTTTTATTTTAAATTTTACTTTGTTTTGTTATTTTTTTTTTTATTTTTTTTTATATTTTCTTTTTTTTTATTTTTAGTATTTTTTATTTTTTTTATTTTTTTATTATTTTTTTATTTTTTTATTTTATTTTTTTTTTTTTTTTCTTTATTTTATTTTTTTTTTTTCTTTATTTTTATTTCTTTTTTTTTCTTTAATTTTTTCCAACAGATAACATTGACAAGTCACTGAACTATAAGAAATCATAACAAAAGAAGAAAAATGAAAGGCATTATAAAAATTTTATTAGGGACAAGTAAGAACTAAACAAAATTAAAGACATTTTGTTAAGACTTATTAGATTAAAATAAATAATTTAATCTTTTTTTTCTTAACTTCCGTTTAATATTTGTATTTTATTTTTTTAATCTTTGTTAATTTTTTTTTAAGTAAATAAAATAATTAAAAGTAGAAGATTTTATCATCTTATAGGTTTTTTAGCCATTTTACAACACTAGATTATCATAAGAAAAGAAATTAACTAAAAATTAATAAATAAATGAAATGACATAAATGAAAAAGTTAGGTTAAAAAAAAAAATGATAAACAAAAAGAGAAGATGTTTAAATAGAAAATAGTTAGAGAAGTACAATTATGTTTAATACTAATAAATGATACATAAAGTGAGTTTTATATAATTTTACTCATCTTAAGTTAAATAATTTCAGATTTTTATTTTTTTTTTTCTCATATTTTATTTTTTTTTTTTTTTCTATCCCTCTTTTTAATTTTTTTTTTTGATTTTTTTTTTTTTATATTATTTAGTATTTTTCCTAGATTAAGGATTTTTTTATTATTTTTAGTTGGAGTTTCTTTTTTTTATAGAGATTTAATATTTTTTTATGAACTGAGATATTTATATTATTGAGGGTTTCTTTTTTTTTTTTGTGGTCTATTTTCTTTTTAAGAGTTTTTTCTTTATTATTTAGTTTTTATGATTTCTTTGGTGTTGGTTTAGTTTATATATTTCTTTTTTCTGTAAGTTTCAATTTTTTTTCTTCTCTTATCTGAGAGTTTCCTAGAAAGTTTTATTTTTTTTCCTCTTCAATTCTACCCCTTTTTATTCTAATAAATACATTCCAATTCCCTTTTTTTAAGAAATGATTTTTATAATTTCTTTTTTTTGATTTTAAAAACACAGAAAAAAAAAGAGTTTCATTTATTAGTTTATTTTTTTTCTTAGCAAATAAATAACACATTATGTTTTTAGTAGATTTATAGTATTATTTAAGTTTCTATCTCTTAATCTTCTCTTTTTTTTTGTTTTTTTATTTAGCTTATCATCTACTCTTCCTTTTTTTTATTTTTTTTTTTATTTTATCTTATATTCCATTATCCATAAATTTCTTATTTTTTATGTATTATTTCTTATTTGCATATTTTTTATCTTATTTAGTCAAGTTTACACAGATTATCCAGTGATTAGTTACCTCAGTTATTCTTAAGTGCTACTAATTTTTCAAAATTCATCATTACTTCAATTGATTTGTATATTGTCATTCCTTCATTACCCATATCTTTATCCTTTCTTGTTGTTTATCTATAGTCTTTTACTAGTGCATATTTTAGTGATATAATTATTTAATTCTTATCTGATTTTAGAATTGAGTTTTAGTTTATTTAGAGACAAGTAATGAATTATATTTTTTTCCTTTTATGTTTTTTTTTTTATTTTCTTTATTAGAATATAATATTATATTCTTTTTATTCATCTTTTCCAACATATTATAGCTATTTTTTTTTTTCACTAATAATTAGTATATACTATACATTCATACAGAATTATATAATCGATTTTAAAAAAGTATGATTATTCTTTTATAATACATGTTTACCAAAGCAGTTAAGAGCAGCTTTATCGCTTGTTTTCATTATTTTCCTTTTCTTTTCTTACTTACTAATATTTCCCTTTCCTTTTAATTAGTGTTATCTTTCTTTTATTATTTAATTATTCCTCATTTTATTCTCAATTTCAAATTCTTATGTCTTTGAGGAAAAGTAAAAGGATTCCATAGAGTTTAGATTTTCGGTTCTCTTTTTCTATTTTCCGTATTTGCCTAAATCTTGATAAATTCACATTATCCTCATTATCAAATTCTTTAGTTGAACTTTTTTTTTGATCCTAATGTGTCATCACTCAGTGTGCTATAATTAGTATTGTTGTACATTGAATTTTAATTTTGCTTTTTCATAAGTTTATCCTATAATGAAGTCATGTCTTCTTACTTTTGTACATGACAGTTTACCCTATCCTCCATCATCTCGAAAGGCATTTTTGGTAGATATAGTACATTTTAACTTCCTTATTTTTCTCATAAATATTATTTCCCAATCTCTGTGTGTTTTTTTTTTTTTTTTTTTTTTCACTTATTTTTTTCTTACGCGGCCTCTAGCTCCCGAATCGAGAGTAAGAAGGAATGAACCAAGAGAGTGAGGGGAAGGATCCAGAGGAGGGCAAAACCAACAAACAAAATTGGTGAAAAAATTGAATGAAAGGGAAAGGGCCCAGGAAAACCCAAAGATTGACGGGGCCGGCCGGAAGAAAAGAACCAAAACACAGAAACGAAGGAAGACCAATGGAACAAAAGAGAGGAAACACCCCGGGAAGAAGATGGAGAAAGGCAGAAGAGGCGGAGAGTAAGGAAAAAAAAAGAGAAGAAAGACAGACCCCAAAAAAAAAACAAAAGGCCGGGGGAAGGGGAAAGAAGGCAAGAAAAAGGAGGAGACAAAAAAAAAGGACGACAAAGGAAAAGCGAAAAACCCAACGAAGAGAAGGAAGAGAAGAAAAATTTTGATAGATGAAGAAGGAGAAGAAACACAAGATAATTTAAGAAAATAAAGAAGAAATTTAAATGATGAAGAATTTTTTTTTTTTTTTTTTTTTTTTTTTTGTTATGAATTTGGAAGATCCAATAAAAACCCCCAAAAACTCTCCTTTATTGATGAAGGCTGTACAATACATCCAATCATTTTTTTATGCTGCTGTTATTATATGCAATATACTATTACATTATTGTGGTTTTAACTGCTGAATAAAGTAACAACTGTTATGGGCCTAGATATTATTTCTTCAACTCTTGACACTGATACAGTAAACATTCAAAAGCTTCTATGTTGTAAAGGAAAAAAAAAAACAAAAAAACTTCCAGTCTAAAGAAAAAAACAATCTAATATTTCTATTAATAACAATTCAATTACTCTATACAGAGAAAAATATAACTAAATACTGCTAAACGCGACTTGTTAGTGAGCGTTTAGCGGGCATAACTTGTCATCCTCTTTTCTTCGCTGCTGCATAAGTCAACACAGCGCAGAGACTACTGGGTTTACTGTAAAGTGCCGGTGTAAAGCTGAGATTCTCAGCTTTCAGAATTATGAAGATGGTATAAGAGCTACAGTAATTTAAAGAGGGCATGAGATTTTCTGTCACCGGCTGAACCTCGATTTTAAAAGGGCACTTTGTATTAGGGAAAAAAGGGCAGGGGCTCAGACACCCTTTCGGTTATATTTGTGCACGTGCCAGGAAGCATTAACGCAGAAAAGTTTGAGATTCAAGAGCATTAAGCTGCCTTCAAAATATTACCAGCAAACCTTTCATCCTCTTAGCAGGAAGACTGGGACACCAGAATAAATGTTCCATCCCTTCGTCTCAATACCAGGACATCTTTAAAGCTGAAATGCAGAAATGGATGTTTACTAACAATTTTAATATTGAAACAAAGCACACCATATTTTGGGTTCATTTTCAGTAAAGAAAAAAAAAAAGTCTGAATGAGTTTTAAAAAACAATTATTTTCCATTTTGTCTGATTTTTAAGTTGTACTTTGCCCCAGGAGCATTTGTAGTTTTTATATCTGCCAGTTAAAAGGAGGGGTGGATGGGCAAGTCCATCTGTTGTGACAGACTGCATTGGCAAAAATGCATGTACCGGAGGTGTGCTGGATCACATCTTGACACCCAATCATACTGACCTGTCCACAGACACATTGCAAAAACATTAAGGACAAAATGACTGCATGTAGAACAATACCTCTACAGAATGACATTGGGGCAAAAATGTCCCCCCCCCCCCATTTTAACCCCTCCCACATTGTGCTATTACCTGGTTTAATAACTGCTGAACAAACAGAGAACACAGCCTTCTGAAACATCGCCCTTGAAAAGTTTTCCGTCCCCCATCCGCAGGTCAGCTGATGCTCTTTTCTTAGCACTTCATTAAAATTCATTAATTGCTTCCTTTCTCCTGGGCGCAAGCTGAATCAAAACTGGAGCTGTCAAAAATTAGAGCAACTGTCCTGCGCTCCAGAAACGTGACCAGTGATGCCAAGCAGCCACAAACAAGTTCACACACACACACACACAGGACACCAGAGAGCCCAGTAAAGAAGTAGACGTAAATTTTATTTACTTGTTATGTACATAAAGGGTCAATACCAGCACAGGTGTTAACCATGGGAAATATTAACACACGTAAATGGTATAAGAAAATAAAAAGGCACAATTTTCAATTCTTGAGTAAAAGACAGGCTTTCCTAGAATATGAGAACAGTAATACTGTTAATGCCATTACAAAATAACTCAGAAGCAAGATGAAAAGTAAGTTCACCTCAGGTGAGGAAATAATCAGGATGTATTGCTTAATTAATGGATTTCATTAAGCCTGACAATGAAAACCAATTCTGGGCTGTTTGCACAGTCCAGAGAAAATTGAAATGAGAGAAACTTTTATTTCATCAGAAGATAAATGACAATAAGCAGCATTTGGCCAGGTGAAGAAACCATCTCCCTGGCCAAGAGGTCATGCACAAAGGCAACCAGCAGGCATTTTTTTCCCTTTTATAAAAATGTCACTTCTTGTTTAATATTTACTTTCAAATGCTTGATTTAAAAGCCAACTACATACTGACCAAAAAATGAACAAAACGGGGAACAAATAAAAGCTGCACAATACTTCTGAGAATGGCTGAGCAATGATTTGAACAGTAAGCACTAAAAGAAGAGATGTTTAGGGGGTGGGGTTAAATTTACAGCAGAGATCTGCACAATTGTGTTTTGACCTAATCTGCGAGAGTTTGCATAAAGATTTTGCAGAGATCAAAGATTCAAAAAGGAAAAAAGCCGGTTTGAAATAAAAAAAATACTGCATGGACATGTGTACCATGTTAGAAACCAAAAGGTCAAAGATGGAATTTCATGCGCTAAAAGTAAGATAGATCTTACTTGAAGAAGGCATTGGCGGGATCTCATTCAGAAACTCCTCTGCACTGTAGTCTTTCACCTCAGTCCTCATGCACACATTTTCACTTTGCCTTGCAGTCAGATGCTTTTGGAAAGTGCTGGCCAGAATTACTGCCCTTATTATTTGACACTTGAAACTTATTAAAAGCTTGGCACGCCTATAAAAAGTTGAAATATCTCTTAGTGCTTGATGCCATTAGCACTAAAAACCTGCTAATCTCTAAGCGACGTCGTTTTAGTTTAAATTAAAGTTAAAGAGGTACCAAGAAAACACAGTTACCCCATCAGCACGTTCATGTCATAACTGAGAAAAAAAAAATTGATCATGTGGCACAAATAAGGAAATCACATATGGCTGTCATGTCTTATCAAAATAAGATAAATAAGTCTCATCAGCCAGTCAGAGTGGAGGATGGATGGTATGTCATCTACTGCGGCATGATTCAAATTAGATGCTCCACATATCCATCTCTTCTGTTTTTCCTGACACATACCAAGCATCACATACATACATGCACTCATCCTATTAAAAAAAAAAGAAAAAAAAAAAAGTCTATCAAGACCAGTAATTCATATGTAATGAGACCGTATGTGCTTGCTTATGGTTAAGGTACGACAGTGACGATTGTTGGAAGAAATAACATTTGACTGGCTGGTTTGTTCCTCATTGCCTCAGTGCTCTCCCAAGTCCATAAGGGATGTTGCGTTTCCCCATTTCATATTTTATATCCTCACATCAACAAAACACACCGACACTTTCAAAAGTCCCCAAGACAACATACATAGCAAATATTCGGAGGCCGGGGGGGGGGGGGGGGGGGGGGGGGGGTCATTGTGATGAAATGTGGTAACTTCCATTTAACAGACACACCACACGCATGCGCAGATAAAACCACACATACACACTCACACCGATGCCCAGTGATCAGGAAATAAAAACAATGCTAATTCAAAAAAAAAAAAACACTGCCCAGCTTGCAACTATGACATGGAAAAAGGGAAATGGGGTGAAGCAGGGATTGGGATTTTAGTCTGGGGTCTGATGTCCACAGCTGTAAACAGTCAGAAAGCCCTGCAAAGGCTGGCAACATTAGAGGGGTCGCTATCATGGTACAGGCCTCCTCCCTCCCAAGCAGGCAAGCGCATAACCGTGACACTGGCGGGAGAGGTGGAGACGGCCAGCAGGTCCAGATTCATCGATTCTGGTGTGCGGCTCCATTTCTGACTCCCGGGTCACTCGCTCTCGTCTGGATTCAGGGGGTCTATGATTTTTACGTGGGTGAAAGGAAATAGACCCCTCCGTCCGTTCACCTCTCCTTCCCACTGACCACTGATGTTCATCCGCGTGACTTTGACAATATCACCAACCTGGAGAAAAGAACACAAAAGTTTTAGTTTAAGGAGATCTCAAATAAGCTTACTGTGAATTTGTGATACTTAACAAAACATCTGTAGGATTACACAACTATTTATTCACACATGGGGGTGGGTTTAACATTTAAGACCGGAGCAGGGACCGCCACTCTTTATGCGCCCCAAATCTGTTAAAGCCACATGTTCTTAAGCAGGATTAGAAAGGAAAGTCTCCATCATCCTAACCATGATTAAAATAACAAATCATTCATAGCGTTAGCTTGAATGAAGGCTTCAAGGACACACTGACAGATGCCATCAGAAACAATATTTGATACAATGAAAGCAATGTAAAAAAAAAAAAAAAAAAGAAAGAAAAATAGCTTAAGCCAAAGGGATTAAAAGAAAAACCTTTAACAGAATCAGCCTGCTTGGGGGGAAATATACGGTATATACATGAAGTAGTGAAGTTAGAACATTTAGACACTAGGGATGCAACGATATCCACATCTCACAGTACGATATCTTGATATGAACCTAATGGTACGATATTTATCACGGTATTGTGGGGAGGCTCACGATAACGATAATGATGGTATAAAATGCTTTGATCAGTCATTGCTACATTTATCTTCATATTCAAGGTTATGACATTTTGACCTGCTTGAAAAACCTTTGCATAAGCTTGAAATTCAAGTAAAAATCCAATATATTTATTGAGAAGACAGCTCAGGGACTATATTAAATAAACTCAACCAGACATTAAAACAGCCTATTTAATAAGTAAAAAAGACCCAGGCACAAAGAAACTGCCTCATCTTTAGTAGTAAATAAATTAAAAATAAATAAGTCCACCTGTCTGTCAGTGGTCAGTCTGACTACTTAAACTTCTACAAGCTCCACCAGAACTTGCGGACATGATAGGGGCGCCGTAATGTCGACAATCAGCTGAGCAGATGCTTAAACGGAGAGTTTTAATGAACAGCTGATCGAGATGGTGAGAAAATACGAAAATGTGTACAACACGTTTAAATTCTATATTTGTGTGTCAGGGAACATGAATGTGTTCTGAAATACATTTCAAACCAATCACAATCATTCAAATGTGAATAAAGAGCGAGTCTTAAACGTTTAATGTGAAGACAAAACAGTACAGGTGCTTAAACAGTCACATCTGATCCTGCTCGGTAAAACAATGATTTGAAGAAAAAAAAGAAACTAAAAGGCTGCAATATTGATGCAATTTAATTTGTTGTGCACCATCTCTGAAATGAATAAGTAATGAGTCATAGCTTCTGTCTCTTGAACCCCTGAGGGCCCAAAATAGCCACGACACGAAATTGAAGGGTTATTTGCTAGATGTGGTCACCTTCTGAGTCAAAGGCAGACAGCAGAGGAAAAATGATGGGATGTGGTGAGGTATGAACATTTAATAACAACCAAAATTTAAACTAATATACTGTATGGAAAGACAGAAAAGTATTTTTGTTGGTGTTTTTTTTATTTTTTTTTTACAGATGACGTTGCTTGGTAGCTTATCCCTTTAAAAGTAGCTACAACACTAAAAGCTTCATCTTATTTAAACTAAAATTTAAGATTTAGCCCATAACATTTGATTCACTGAGAACGTGAGAGTGGGATGAGCTGTTTGGCTTGTTTTTGTGGACTGTTTTTGATATAACTGAGAAAACTGATTAAATCTGGCTTATTTAATAAAAGCCACTGCAAACATGTTGGTGCCCAACAGGGATCATTACATTAAATAATTTTAGTGAATTTCATAATGAGGGATAAAAAAAAATAAATTGTAGAAGTTTCTAAGCCCAAAGTAATTAAGAACTGACTGCATACAAGTAAAGGTTGTCCCTCCAAAAGTATTTCTTTAGCACTCACAGTAAGGTGGAGATCAGGGAGAAACAAAAGTACCCCAGAGAAGCCGTGACTGTACCTGCACTGCAATGCAGCACAGATGCCTTCAGGAACCCCTTTAGGCCTCCATTTCTCGTAAAAACAACCCATGTGTCTGCAATGTTGTGGCCAAGTCCAGGTGATGTAAATGCCATTATTGATCGCACGTCTTTGTAGAACAGCCTACCCCAATTCATTGTGAGAATATTCTTGAGACAACATTTTACGCCAGATAAGATGATCCAATAAGACGATCCCACTGATAAGCTGCATTTAATGTGATTTACACAGTGGTTTGCAAGAGAATTTATCGTGGGGTTTTTTTGGTGTTTGTTTTTTTATTATATGATTTATGTTGTAAATTGATCTAAACAAAACTCAAGTCAGTGATGTGAAAACGTGCAATTCTACTAATTCAGAGGCATTCTCCCAGCAAGCAGCAACATGAGTACAGGATGGAGGTGCTTCCAGCAGGACAAAGATCCTAAAGCATACTGCCAAAGCAACTCAAATGACTTTTGGGGAAAAGTTTGTGTAAGGATGGCTGAGTCAAAACCCAGACTTCAATCCATCCAAGCTGTGCCATGTAAATACTTTTTAGAGCCACATGGCCAGTCACGCTTGATGCAATCAGCTGCAAAGCAATGGTAAAAACATGAGCTGTGGTGGCCAAAATACTGAGAATGGAGAGAATTAAGGAACAAATCAGAAAAACAATAACAGTAGCATGACTACAAGATCCAATCTCCTAGAAAAAGCTCCTGTGGTCAAGATGCAGCTTACAAATCAAAAACAGCCAACACTGAGCACAACCCTGTAGGAAGGTGCAGCATTTTAAATGATTCCATCTCCATTATAGTTCCTTCTTTCACTTCCGCCTTATACTGTAGTCACAGGCTTTGACAAGTCTTCAGTTTACTTTGAACCTCAGCAGAATAAAAGAAAAAAAAAAAATTACCATTTTAGCTCCTAAGAAAAAGGTCCCTGAGAATTACGGTGTGTTCAGACCAAGCGCGATTTGGGCGTCAAGGGCGTCAGGTTTACATGCAAAGTCAATGGCCGACGCGCGTCGAGGAGGCGTCGAAAAACCTGCGGCGCGTTTCGCGCGTCGAGTTTTGAGCGTGTGGGCGTCAGACGCCGGAGTTGGAAAATCTGAACTTTGGCGTCTTGACGCGGGGCGTCGACCAATCAGAGCGAGTCATGACGCAGACACACTTTTTCTGACAGGAGAGGAAACACCCAGAAAAACCAGGGGAATGTCCTCTATCTGAACACAGAGGAGGATAAACTGATCTGTGTCCGGTCCCGGTTTCTGAACGGTGGTTTAATGATCTGCTGTCCTGATGGGATGTACTGGGCTGATAATGCTGCCCCGCATCGGGACAGCGGGACGTTAAACTGGGCCGGATCAGACGGCTGAAAGTGCTGCTCGCCAGCGGCTCCTGGAGTAAATGATGAAACTCATCACAGTCAGAACACCTGGAATCATTTTGTGGACCGGACACTGAGCAGAGATGTCCGACGACGACGTTCCCTGCTTTATTTATCATATAAAGCCGAGCTGCTCTCTCTCCTGCACCTGCCATGATGCAGACAGAGCAAAAAGAAAAAAGAGAAAGCAGAGGCTCCTCCCACGGCGCGGTGAGCGCTGCTTGGCTGGGCATCTCTCGCCGCGCGTCAGGGCGTCAAGACGCTGGAAATCAAGCGTCTGACTTTTTAGTGACCAAGCGTCCAACTTTGGGCGTCAGGCGCGATTTTGACGCCCAAATCGCGCTTGGTCTGAACACACCGTTAGAGTCCTAGCTTCTCCTGGATTAGATGAAGGTAGTAAGAGGAGGTGTGTGGTACCCAATGTTGCCCATGTGCAGTAGAGTACAGGCCCAGGACAGAGCTGAAGACCATTTGTCAATAATACAGGCTGTCTTATAATACAATCCAAAACTACACCACCAGCAGAGTCATCATCAACATACACATGGTTAGTTAGGAAGCCTTGTTTCTTTGTCAACACAAATGAGTCCGACTCTAAATAAATCACCAATGTATGATTGAATAGGACAGCAGGTATTACAGTCAGTACTGCTTTTGAAGAATGACATCAATTGGAAATGAACCAGTGCAACCCAATGCCTAAAAATTGAGACAAATTCATACTTTAAACACAGAGCCAAGCTTACAGAATGTGTGAGGCAGGACTGGTGGGACCAACAAACACACTCATCTAGTGAGTCACAGCACATTCACACAGAATATGCTAAATGGTTTTTAAGTTAGCAGCAAAAAGGTGACATGGCTTTTTTTAAACCAGGGCTGCACTTGCGACTAATTTTTTTTTTTTTTTTTGTTAACATCAGAGCGTTTAACATTCCCCAGGTGTCGGTGAAGGACTTTTTGTAATTTCTCCAAATGTGTCTCCATGTTCCATGTATTCGCTCCTATCCAAGCTCAGAGAAGAATAACACTGTGATAAAAGCCCACAGAAAGGGTAGGTCTTCATCTCTGATTGGCTCTGATCCACAAGCTGAACATGGTTAACACTGTGTTGTGCGTTACGTCCCATTCAGACTTGCTCTGGAAAGCAGTTATAGTTTGGACTTTGTCAGTTTGCATTCAGACAAACGTTTTGCTCTTTTGTCTCGGAGCTGTAGCAGACATGTACCAGATAGATCCCATGTCATAAGAGCGAAAATGTTGCAGCAGGCCATTTCGGCTGAACGCACAAGAAAATGTTCTTGACAGGGTGGAAGGGAGAGTGAGGCTATGTTGACTTATTCGGAACATTTCCCAATGTCTGAACATGGCTGGGAAGTAATAAGTCCATGAGGAAGCGGCATGTTTGAAAAAACAAGTCCGGTTAAAGAATGGATGAACTTTACTGCAATTATTCCACAATGCAAGTCTGAAAGCAGCTAGAGCGTGAAATAAAGACTGGCGGGTGCAGTGAAGGACAAGACAGTCAAGAACCACAGAAACTGGAATCAATTGTAAAACATAGAATATGGTGGAATTTGCTCATATGTGGTTGTCATCTACCATCTTCATTAATTTCAGTTTTTCAGCGTGTCTGAACCAAATGAGGAGAAAGGCTGATCCAAACTGTAAATACCTGTACACCCTACCCTGCCCAGCATCGCCTTTGCTACGTTTCTTAATCTGTTCTAGTGTTTAATGTGTTATATAATAACATAATGTGAAGTTATAAAGAAAAAATTAACAGGATGGAGCTCTAAAAAAATCTGAAAGAGCTTCATCAGTTCCCGTTGAAGCATCAGAGTGAGAATTATAGGCCAGAAAAGTCAGAACAGCTTCAATCAGACTCATGAGCTGCACCTGCAGGCATCCTGGAGGAGATCCAGAGCATACAAATGTTTGACAAAACTACTAATACAAAAGGCTGCTGTTTATTTCTAATAAATAATTTGCCAGGAGCTTCACAGCCTCATGAGCTATTTCACAGTTTGACATATATAGTTTCATTAAAAAGCTAGCTTCACTGAACTTAAGTTTTTTTTTTTTCTCCAGATTGTTTTGTTTTCTACTTAACATTAAAGACAATCGGTTTTCTAAACCTCATTATTGTTTACAATAACTTCAATAATCATCAATGTCTATGTAAAATGATCAAAAGACAAACTGTATAAAATTGAGTTGCTGACAGTGATGCTGGAAAACTTACCCAAATTAAAGTTGGGCGCACAGGTGCAGCCAGCACTGAAAGTTAGTCTGGAGCTCTGTAAACAGATCACTGCCCGTCTTACTGTACACATTGAAATGCCAAGTTCATTAGCACTGCATTTAGCTCTTGGGTTGTCACGATACTAAAATGTTAAAACTCAATACCAATACTAAGGATATAGCTCCACACTATTTGATACTGCAGAGAGGAAAAAACTTTTGAGAAGAGTAAACAATTGGTTCTTCCACATTAGCATTAAAAAAAAAACTTGCTAAATATAGCGACAAGTCACTAATTTCATTTGAGTTAATTTATTCTGTTTATTCTGTCAATAATCTGGAAGGCCAGGTATCATTGGCGGTGCCAGTTGCCAACAACTGCAGTAAAAAATGGGTTCATCAGCTAGGTGTGTAAGGGGAAGGGCTGCCACGGTGCCCGTTAAACAGACAGAAGCTGCTGGTCCTTTTCATGAACCAGCAGACAACACAGGCGGAAAAAAATATTTTTTTTTTTTTTTTTCCCTTTTTTCTATTTCCCCCCTATTTTTCTTTCCCCTTTTTTCCCTTTTTTTCTTTTTTTTTCTTTTCCCCAGCATTTAAGTATAGGTATCTTTTCTAATATTACCCAACTAGATACTAGATTTTTAGTATCAATTAGTAGAGAATCAATGTTTTTGATAGGGGTGTGCGATTGTCTCTAAATTTCAAATTGTAGATTGTCATTGCTCTAGATTGCCAATACACGATTAAACTGGCAAGGGGGCAGGTTCTCATGTTGATCACTACCAGTCAGCATGGCTGCGTGAATAATCTGAATTTGATTGGATGTGAGAGCTGTAACTCCTGTGACCTGGCTTTGCAATAAGTACTATTATACTTATTACATGTATCGTAATTGTATATTAGGGTAGTGTGGTTTACCTGTTTCACACCGAAAACCGGTGTTTACACTACTCACAAAAAGTTAAGGATATTTGGCTTTTTGTATGATGTCAGAAAGAATGAATCTAAACTCCACTACAACCTTTCCAGGTGAACTGAATTAAACTTTCTCTAAACTTTACAATGCACATGTACATTGTTCAATGGTTAAATATTTATTCTGCATCATTCTGTTCTCCAAAAACCGAAAGATGAATATCCTTAACTTTTTGTGAGTTGTGTATTTTCGTTATATGGATTTTTCACGTATCGCTATTAGGGTTGTCAAAAATATTGATACTCCAAAAAGCATCGATACTGAAACGCAGTATCGACAACGATACTAATTTGCCATGGTATCGATACTGCAGTGCGCGCGCACTCGACAGGAAGCAGCCGGCAGGTAAACAGCGGCTGACCGGCAGGCAGGCAGAGATGCTGACAGCTCATGTTTCTGCTGCTGGAAGTCCAGACCAGCTGGTCTTATTAGAAAATGAAGAAGAAAAAAGTCAGTTTGGAAGTACTTCACATGCAGAAAGCGAAAGACGCAGACAGGTCTGTGTGCAAACAGTGCGTCAAAGCGGTCGCAACGAAGTCCAGCAGCACAGCAAACCTGGAGAAACATCTTCAGGACCGACATCCTGAACTTCATGATGAATTCAGACAGGTTAGTTACTTAAAGCTCCCGTTTATTATGGAACATAAAAACGCATTATTAGTGACGGTTAGCGCTGCTGCTAGTCTGCATTTCCCAACCTGGACCTTATTTCAGGAATACGTGTATTAACTCACCGGTAACATTTATGTGTCACTAATTTCTTCGGATGATATTCACATTTCTCACCGCCCGTGTGTGATCGCTGTATAATGCAGGTGAGGGAGGCAGTGGGAGTGTGTGTGTGTGTGTGTGTGTGTGGGGGGGGGGGGTCTCTGTGTAACTTTATCTGCAGCAGATAACTCCTTCATTTCACCAATACTTTAAAGATGTATGAACCAACAGTACCGTTGTCCTGTTCATAACTGGCTGCTGTCTACTTGCATAGTTTAATACATCAAATATATTATTCTAATTTTTTTGTGTTTACCTCAAACCAAAAATGGCGTCATTGCTGCTATTATTATTATTGTTATTATTATTATTATTGTAGTTTGCACAAAGTCAAAAGTCATATTTTTAACCATTGTCACTTTTAGATTTTGGATGTTTTACATATTAAAAATATAATACCTCAGACAACCTTAAAATATTGTCAAATTGCATTATATTTGGGTATATTTTTTGCATTTATTTGCACATATATTCAACTAGCATAAGATAAGAGTTTCAAGTTCATACAAATATTTCTTATGTTTTCAAGTATTTGTCTCTTTTTTGTCCCCTGTAGTATCGAAAATGGTATCGAGTATCGAATATTTTTTTAGATATCGAGTTTGAAATTTTAGTATCGTGACAACCCTAATAGCTATACTGGTGAATACTCCCGACAACGGCCGGAACATGCGCAGTGGGAACGCGTTTTAGGGGGACTGACTTCACTGCTGGACACAAACACCACAGCATGCAAGGTAAAGCCAGTTAGAACTGTCACAGTGAGGCACACATTCTTTACCAGGAGGAACCAATTCCCAGTAGAGGAGCCACGTCTATGGTTTGGAAGTTTTTTGGTTGTAAAAGATCGGACGTGGACCAAACAACTGTTTACAAATGCTGTCGAGCAAAAGTGGCAGCTGGCGGCGGTAGCATTAGCAGCTAGCTTTGCCGACAACACGTTTTAGAGTAGCAAGAATGTCTTGATCTGGGACTGGACATGAGACAAAGAGCAAGAAGCAGTCGGATTACACACACATTTCACCATGACAAGGATATGGTTCCCTTATAGAACACAGAGAAAGATGGTCATGATGTTTACACCCTGTACGTGCTCGACGATGTAAACATCATGACCATGCTGCTTTATAAACCATCCCAAAGATGCAGCAATGTGGATTCATTATTTTCAAAGCGGCCGAATCTGCCATTTTCTATTTTTACAGCAGTAGAAGACAGTGTGCGGCTGTTACTGTATGTCAGGGGCTGTAACTCCAGAGCTGCTGTAGCATGACAGAACTGCAGGACTTGCACACCTTGTTGTAGTGCACGCAAAAGTATTTATTGGTAATGAAAAAGGAGGGGAAAAAAAATCTCCATGCTACCTTAAGGCTCCATCATGTAATAACGCTGTTGTATTTGTGTGCGTGTGTATATATATATATATATATATATATATATATATATATATATATATATATATATATATATATAATAAAAAATATGTGAATCAATATATTTCAAGCTTTTGTATGTTTGGATGTTGCTGATTAGGACTTACAACTTAAGAAAACTTCAACTTCCAAAACTCAAAAAATTTGAAACGAAGAAAAGCTCCAGTATTGTAGGTTCAGAGTGTCACATTCTAACAGGGCTCCACACTAACTTTCAGCACTGGCTGCACCGGTGCGCCTAACTTTGTAATTTGGGTGCACCAGCAAAAAGTTTAGGTGCACCTCATTGTTTCCATCATCGCTGTATGCAGCTCATTTTAATCCAGTTTAAGGATTTTCTTTTAATCATTTTACAGACAGTGATGGTTATTGAAGTTACTATGAACAATAATGAGGTTTTAGAAATGTCTGAATTTTATCTGAAATGTCTCAAGGGTGTGAAGCTTCAGGATGGGCATATCGATACCCTGGAGTCGCAACTTTGATACCAGCCAGACAAAATATCTGAATCGATACTTTGAGTATTCCAATACCACTGTACAGATACAAAATATACATTTGTTTCCACATCTGAGAGTTTCAGAAATGAAATGATGTGAAAGCAGCCAGATTCTAGCTTCTGTATCACATGATGGTGGTAGCCTATCAGAGCTCATGATGCTGCTGCTACTGTTAGTGATGATGATGATGTTTTGGTATCTTTCAGCACTTTAATGCAGGTTATTGCACATTATGTTTTGGTAAATTTATGATATTACTATTACATTTTATATTTGAAAATTTTCCACTAAAAACATTTAAATAATCTTAACCTTTAAAAGAAGTTTTTAATCTTATTTTTGTATAATTTCTTCATCAATATAGTTTGTTTTTCAAGTTTTACTTACATCTAATATTGCCCTTGGATTCAAGATATTAATGCAAACAGCAATCACAAGGTTTTTTTTTTTTTTTTTAAAGGGACCAAAAAGTGTTGGTATCAGTATTGGTATCAATGAAAAAAGTACCATAAACTTCTGGTGTCGAATCGACATGAAAAACTTTGGTATCGCCCATCCCTAGCTTCTCTTTCAGATCCTAGAGCTCATTAGAGTTGGATTTCCAGGGTGGCCTGGCAGGTTAGAGATGAAGACTCGCCTTTTCTGTGGGCTTTTATCAGCGTTATTCTCTGAGCTCCGTTAGGAGGGAAATAAACATAGAAAAGATGCATTTGGAGAAAATCGTTCACCTGCACCTGCAATGTTAGGCGCATCGGTGCAACAAAGACAAAAAGTTAGGCACACTGAGCAAATTTTTGGTTGTATGCGACTAAAATGGTCGCCCTGTCTAATCAGGTAAGTAATCCAAAACACCTCCATAAGTGCCCTGAGCCTTTAAAAATGTCCCTGTCTTGGTTTAGAAGAATTCACAATCATGGGGGAGACTGCTGATCTGACAGTTGTGCAGAAAACCATCATTGACTCCCTGCACAAGGTGGGAAAGACACAAAAAGTGATAGCAAAAGAAACCGGATGTTCTCTGAGTGCTGTCTCAAAGCACATTAATGGCCAGTTAAGTGGAAGGAAGAAGTGTGGAAGAAAACTGTGTACAAGCCGGAGGGCTGACAGCAGCCTGGAGAAGATGGTCAGGAAAGGGCCATTCAAAAGTGTGGAGGGCTTCATAAGGAATGGACCTCTGTGCTTTATCAAGTCTAGCATAAATGCAGCCATCTACCAGGATATTTTGGAGCACTTTATGCTTACTTCAGCAGACCAGCTCTATGGGGATGCAGACCTCATCTTCCAGCAAGACTACACACCTGCCCACATTGCCAAAAGTACAGAATTCTTGGTTCAACAACCATGCTTGATTGGCCCGCAAACTCACCTGACCTGAACCCCATCGAAAACATGTGGGGCATTGTCAAGTGAAAGCTGAACGGGAAGAGACCAAACAATAAAGAAGAGCTCAAGGCTGTGATTGAAGCATGTTTTTTCTTCCATAAGACCTGAGATATGCTAGAAGCTGGTAGCATCCATGCCACGCCAGGTTAAGGCAGTCATTCATGCAAAAGGGGCCCCAACCAAGTACTAAGTACAGATGAAAGATTTTACTTTAGGAGGCCTGACTTTTTTTGTATTTAAAGGGCCTTTTTTAATTTATTTCATGCAATATTCTAATTTTGAGTTTTAGAATTTGAGGTTTTCTTAAGCTGCAAGTCCTAATCAGCAACATCCAAACAAATAAAAGCTTGAAATATATTGATTTGCATATTATTAGTCTATACAATGTAAATTCCACGTTTTAAGTTGAATTATAGACATACATTTTTCAGGATATTCTAATTTTTGGGGTAGTACCTGTATATTACATGTATTGTGTGACTAATAATATGACTAATAAATAAGCAGAACATGATCATATTTATATGAGCAGAGCATTCTTCTCTTGGGGCTATGAGAGCTATAAGAAGTATTAAGTGATCAGTCGGACATTCAAGGCGGGCGGGGTTAACTCAGACAAGCTGGAAATGGAAAGTTGTCACTTCCACATTTCCACTGATGTGAAATTTAATGGGGAGCTAGGGCTGGACGATATAGAAAAAAAGATTATCGATAAAAAAAAAATCTGTATCGATTGATAGATATTTATCAAAAAAAAGAAAAAAGCCATCATCAAATTAAAAGCTATTTTAGGTGCAGCCCTGGCCATTTAAGTTTTTGCTGAATGACCTGCTTATAATGGAGATCAAACTAAAACCGTTTGCAGACTTGCATTGTGGAACACGAGGGGTAAAGTCCATCCGCTCCTTAAACTGACTCGTCTTTTCAAAGATGCCGCTTCCTTGTGGACTTATCGCGTCCCGGGCGCTTTCATACATCAGGAAATGTTGAGGAAAAGTCAGCACAGCCCCACTCTCCCTTCAACTCTGTCCGGAACATTTTCTTGTGTTTTCAGCCAAAACGACATGCCGCAACATTTCTGCTCCTGTGACATGTAGACCAGCCGGTACATGTCCACTACATCTCCAAGGTAAAAGACCGGTACGCATGTCTGAATGCAGCGTTATAACTAGGACTGCAACTATCGATTATTTTGTAATCGAGTAATCTAGCGATTCTTCTGACGATTAATCGAGTAATCGGATAAATTGGACATTTTGCAAGTTTTTTAAGCTTCACAACTTAAATTGATTGTAAGAGCTAGAATTTCTAGCTTTCAGAGTTCTACAGTGCTGAGTTTTCCCAGAATGCAGCACTGATCCCCCCGCTTCTCTGCCAAAAACTTAATTGTTGCTTCCACATCTGCACATTTAATTCTGCTTTATTGAAATGGAAAAAATTGGCCGTTCATTAGAGGACCTAAATACATATTCAAGTCCACAACACTTGCAGTATAAATGTATTAACAAGAAAGGATGATCAGCACCTGCTGAATCGACTCCCAGCAGTTTTAAAAAAATTTATTGTTATGAAAATTTTAAAAAAGAAAAAAAAAACCTGCTGAGACCCTCTGATAGACTTTTAACCTGGTATCACTGGTAATGTAACGTTTGATGTAGTTTAGCGACAGTAAACTTGAAGGGGCTTTTATGTTGAAAGTCACCGGATGCTTTCTGCTTCTTCTACGTCTGATTTCCTCCTATCTGAACTAATGAGAGCTGATTCTGGAATCTGCTCTGTCAAAAACAGACTCGACGCCCATATTTAGAGAGCTGCGACAGCGTGCTTCATGCTCGAGCTGCGGGTCCCCGGTGGTGACTAAACCATTGATTAAAACGGTCTTGTTAAGTTTCGGAGGCCGCACTGCACACGGAGCGCAGAGCAGACGGACCCGCTCTGAACTGCCTTTACTGACCAGGCGCAGCGAAATCCACGGATTATACAAATAAATA